>JANUSC010000049.1:600000-1131175 GCA_025200525.1 Camellia lanceoleosa | reverse complement strand
ATCAAACAAAACCATCATCAAAAAAAAAAAAAAATTAACAAATAGACGTGTAGTCAAAATCCGAACATCAATCAAGCATGATGGGTAAACCTCAAAAATTGGATTGACATTCAGTCTGATTAAAACTCTTAAAAATCTGATATCGATTTGGTACCACAGCCTCTTGATAGTACCAAATTTTCGGATTGTCGGAGAACACAATTCAAGCAAGATTTGATGAGACGTCATGGCCGTGAATCGTCAGCTGACCCGATAGCCCGAGATTCAGCCGTGACGAGATCTTTAATTCGAGATCGAGTTTTCTAAATCTTCTTGATTAGATTTTTTCAAACATATGAAGATCATTAGCATAAATGGTTATATTTTAAATATATGATATATATATATATATATATATGAGAAAGACAATATTGTCTAAAAAAAATTATGGTATGTTCAACCCACATTCTCTGTCTTTCTCAGTACTTTTGAGTTAAATTAGTTAAGTTATGCTTATGAAAAAAAAAAGCTTAAAGGGGTTTCCCAAAATCCTTTTAAATAACCAGATCAATGTTTTCCATATTTTGAATGTATATGATTTTGATATTTCTTAATCCGTAAACAAAATATGAAAATCAAAAATAAATTTAATAAATGCATAAATTATTAAAACTATATTCAGTTTTTAAAATTGGGTGATTTTGTTTATTTATTTATTTATTTGACTGTATATTTCTCATTATTTAAGTAATAATTTTATAAAAAAGTTTTCATAAAAATGTACTGATATTTTAAAATGTGTATATAGATTAAGTGGATACAAAACTGAGAAAAAAAGAAGTGTTAAAATTTACTAGCGTTCATAAAATAAACAATATGGTAAAACCAATAGATATGTAGATACATCTAAAACCCATTTAGATTTAGTACATGAAAAAAAGTAAAATTGGAAAAATTGACATAAAGTGTATTTGGAAGGAGCTTATTTAATGTAATCTTATGAATATTTTTGGGATTTGAAATCCTATTTAAATAGAATGTGTTCCATGAATCCTATGGTTATATTGATGTTAATGTACTATTATCCCCTAATCTGTTTCTATATTGTACCTTATTTTCTTATTTGTATATCAAGATTTTGGAAGATTTTTAAGAAAGACAAGTCTCTGGTGATAATAGTCAGGTTTTTCACTGTGATCAAGATTCAGTCTTAGCTTCAAATGTCTTGGCAAATGGATATGGATGTAGTCGATGATATGTTGAAATTTGGGGTTATGTGTTAATTGTATGAAGCATATTTTTTGACTGATAAAAGAACGAGAAGAGGTATTTTTTAAATATTATTATTATTTTTCTTGAAATGTATTGCATTTGTTGAAATGCTGTGCTGACAAATGTGAATTATTGCGACGTCTTTTATTAATTATTGACGATATTACATTAATTGATGATAGGCACATTTTGTGTCGATTGAATGTGTGTGTTGTGAGATGGTTGGTGATGTGTTTTGATATGTTGATGTGTGGGTGGTGTGTATGGGTTCCAAGGGTTGGGGTTGGGGGTATTTATGGTTTTGGTTATTGAATTAGTGCTGAATGTAGACACGTATATGATGTCAATTATTACATTAGGACACGGATGATACGATATTCGTGCATGTTACATTTAATTAATATGCGTTAATCCAGCATACACCACATGTAATGAATGACGACTTGTGTGCTTGTTTGATTATATATGTGTTTGAATCATATTGTGTGTCTTTATTGTAATCAATGTTTATAAATGTCACAGTATATTCACTAAAATTATTGAGGATTTAGGTTTATAATTGAATGTGGAACGAATCACATTCTTTCGATGTTGAGATTCGTTGGGTTGGGGGTGATGATGGTTTAATACATGGGTTGGGATTGGATGTTACATTATATTTTGGAGTTCACATTATTCATAATTTCTTGATGGGTAATGGAATATCCGTTGGGTTTTTAGATGAAGCATATAGGAATGTCATGGTGGATTTAGGGATGCATATTACATTTATGTTGGATTTGGGATGAAGCATATGAAAATGTAGGTGGGTTTGGAAATGTCCGTTAGGTTGGGATGTTAAATATTCGTTTATGTTTTGAATTCAGAATTTATCATATAAATATAATTACAATCTCTGATAACATTAGATTTTCACTGTCGTTTTAAAATCAAGTTATTTTGGTGCAGAGGCATATTGGAATGTCATGTTGGGATTTACATTTTGAATTTCAAATTTTCCAACCATATAGATATAGTAAATCTACGAAGCAAAATTAAATTTCTCATATATAGTGGTATAAAATTAATTGTATTTTGGTTTTCAAATTTCTAACCATATGAATATGATTACAATCTATAAATGATAATTTCCCATATATGATAAACACTTACATTAATTAAGTTATTTTTGAATTTCAAATTTTGAATTATATAGATATGATCACAATCTACAATAGTGGATTTCACATATGTAATATCATTAAATAGGGTTATTAGGTAATTAGATTGGGAGTAGATGTGTACATGACTTAGAGCCACAATGGAGTTTTCAAGTTTTTTAAATTCTATATATAAGATTTTCCAAATAGGACTTGTAAATAATTTACCCCAAATAATTAGCTATAATAACATAAAAAAGTTTTGAATACAAGACAAAAACACAAGATACCAAAAAAAATTCAAAAAACTAGTTTAAAAACTTATATTAAACAAGTTTGAATTCAGTTTTCTAGAAAACCTTTTCAACTTTGAAAACTCTCAATAAAATAAATTCTTTCAATTTCCAAAAAGGCTAATACTGAGTGATTTCAAGCTAAGTAAAAGCTGATTTCATTGACTAAAGAAGGCATTGTTATGCCCGTTAATGGTTAGAAGAAAATACAAAATATCTTTTGCCAAATAAATAAAATCATATACAGGAAAACTATGGACATTTTCATTATTTTTTAATGGTTTAAAAGAAAATACTAGATATCTTTGCTCGTAAGCCATCTTATTATAAACTATGGACATTTTTGTTGTTTTTTTTACAGGCAAAATGTTTGACTCTACATACTCAACTCTATAATACCAGCTAACATATTAGACATTTAGAAGCAGGTGTATAAGCTTTTATGTCTTGGTCTTATTAGTTTGAATGAAATGTTTGGCCGTTACTTAAGTTTCTACAATTATAATAAGCGTTATGTGGTTATTTGAGTGATAAGAATATAATTTTGCATATAGGTTAAGCCTGCATGAGATTAGTGAAATGACTTATCGTTAACATATTTTAAGAGGAATTATATCCTAGTGGAACCAAGAGATTTTTTTTTTTACACACAAGCTTACAAACATGGAGGGGGTACAAGCACTCCTACATATTTTCACTTGTACCCACATGTTTTATAAAAAAATTTCTTTCTATCCCTGTACTTTTAATTCTTTTATTTTAAATTATAAAATAACGTTTTAATATATTTTTTTCCTGGAAAAAAAAGATTAAAAATTAGCTTCTCTCCAAGTTTTGAGTCCTAGTTTGGCATAAACTAATAAAGTATACACTTTTGTATCTTTTTTATCTTTTTTTTGGGTCACATTAAACTCTTTTACTTTTACGTATATATTTTCGTAAAAAGTAAAAATAAACTTATTTAGATTATCTGGAAACTAGTCAAAACGTGGGCCCACATTTCAATAATTCATTTGAACTGTTGCATTTGTAGGACTAATTGTATATGTCATTTTATAAAAAATATCCAATTTGATCTAATAATCGTAATTGTTTTTATTTTTATTATGTTTGTCTAAAAAAAGAATGAATAATCTGTTTTTTAAAAAACACACTTGTTCCATATATTTTTTATAGCATAAACGTGATAAAATTAAAGATATTGTGATTATTTTGATTTGATATAATTTTTTTTCCACCAGATGATACACTTACAAGAAAATTTATAAAATAAATAGTTCAAATTATCAAAAGCGAAATCCGTAATAAACCACACAAATTTCAATATGATGGCCAGTAGAGTGAAAATCCGACCTAAAAAAATATAGGAAACTACTGGTCACCAATTTCTTAAAAATTAGTTACTAATTAAGCCAAAAAGTTTATCTCTTCACATTTTAATACTTGTGAAGTTTATCACTAAAGGGTTGTTTGGGGTTGTCTTAAATAAGTACATTTTTTGGTCTTTTTAGATTAAAAATTGAGAAAAAAAATATAGAATATTTAATTTAACTTTTTGACTTTTTATGGAAAAATGTGTAATAAAAAATTATATAAATTAATTATGTAGCAGGAAAAATTAGGATTAGAAGTTGTTAGAGCCCGTAATATTTGATTTTGGTGAATAATGATAACTTTTTAATTTTTGAATAACTTTTTAACTTTTTTAGTAACTTGTCGACTTGACCGCAATGGTATATATATCTTTTGAAATATACAATGACATGAAAATTTTCTAAAAATATAAGCCCAAGTGAGTCCAGCCAACCCCAAATAGACAAAGCCCAAAACTAAGGAGAATTGACTAACTTGATTGCGCGTGAGACGCAATCAAGCTTGAATCAGGAACTGATCTCTACCAAAAGTCGATCGTCCGAATTAAGGGAGATTTGGCGATCAACGACGATGGTAAAATGACCACTACCAAAGTGGACCTAAACAATAGGTTGATTGTCCGATCAAGAAAAGATCAACGGTCAACGATGGTATATCAATTAACTATAAAAAGGGACCAATCAAATGAGGTAAGAATAATCACACAAATATGGGTTGACTTTTAATTATTTTTTAGATTTCAGATTCTAAAAGTCACAAGCTTAGGATAAACTTTTGATTTTTTTTAACTTTATGAGAGAAAAAAAATAAAATAATTATGATTTGAATATGATATTTTATCTTATTAAATTAAAAATTTATTTTGTCTTTTTTGTAACTAAAAATAACTACAATCAACCCCACACCTTCATGCACAAAAAAAATATACTAATCTCTTGTGAGATAAATTCACCATCTACAATGTTCAAAATTTAAAATTAAAGTTAATAAAAATTTAAAAAATAAAATAAATAAAATTTGAGACCCTCTTTAGGAATATGGTTTAAAATAGTAAAAAAAAAGTCAAAAAAAGCCAACAATAAGTTATCAATTTATTACCTGCTTTACTTTTTATGTCTTTTTTATAAAAATAATTTTCAAACATACCATGAGGGCTTCCTTTGAGAAGTTGAGTTTACAGTCACAAAAATCAAATATACTATGGATTTTTTAGAAAGTATAGGAGTTAAAAAAATTAAATTTTATTACTTATTATAAAAAAGGCGATATAAGGTAAAGAGTTAATGTATAATTTAAATAAGTCTATATTTTCTTACTTACTTATTCAAAAAGATTTAAATGATCAAATCACTCTTTTTTTAATTTCTAGGGCCAAATTTACGGCTTACACCCCCTCGATAGGGGTTTGATAAAAATCTGATTCCCCCTGAGGTTTGAGAAATTACAAATTGCACGAAAAGTCAAATTTTTATAACAAATTAGGAGAATTAGGAAATCTTTGTATGAAAATAAAAATCTCGGGGGCAATTTGTTATCAAACTCTATAAACCTCGAGGGGGTTGGGATGTAATTTCTCAAACCTCGAGGAGGAATCTGTATTTTTCACCAAACTCGAGGGGTGTTTGTGAATTTACCCTAATTTCTACATGTATTTTATATAAAAAAATTAAAAAAATTTAATTAAAATAATTCATAATACAAAATGAGATTTGGGGCCCACGCGCTATTGTTGGTTGACGAGACGAGCTAATAGCGTCATCAACAATAAGCAGAGTTTACACTCCTCCCTCAGAAACTTCGGCGTTCACAATTTCAATAAGTTTTTTTAAAAAAATTCATAATCAAACAGCATAATTTAAAAATTTAATTTAAAATTATTTTTAAACTTTATAATTATACATACAATTCAATTTTTTTCAAAACTGAAAATCATATTCTTGTCAAAACTCTATTTTAAAAAAAAATTTGTTTTTAATTTTATTTTTAAATCATGATCTGAGTCCTTGACAGCGTCACATATTGAGTTATGAGTTTTGGAAAAATTTTACAAATTTTATTTTGAGTTTTGAGTTGTATTTTAAAATTTTAAAATTTATTTTTTAAAAATATTATTTAAAATATTTCTTAATTTTATTTTTTAGGATACATTTTATATTTTAAATATTTATTTGTCATATTTTTTGCCTTAAACTTGTATTTTTATACATTTACTGTGTATATATATATATTTTAAATATATTTTGTAAATATTAAAATTTAAAAATTTTTATTTTTTATTTTAAATATATAATTTTATTTTAAATACTTTTATTTTATTTTATAAATATATATTTTAATTATTTTTTACTTTTTAAAAATATATATATTTTTAAAAAAAAAAAAAAAAGATATGTAAATCATAACAAATTATTTGGTCAATAATAAAAAATAACAAAAAATTAGAAAAATATTTTCAAAAAAATAAAATAAAAATAATTTTCAAAAGGAAAAATAAAAATAAAATTGAAATTTTTTCATAACATTTTGAAAAGATTTTTTTATAAGTTTGAATTATGTGTTTAGTTATTAGTTTAAAAAATAGTTTTTGAATTGGTTTTTGATTTGTGTATTTAGTTAAGATTTAGAATGTGGAGATATGTTTTTGCGTTTAAAATATTAAAAAAATTAAAAAAATTTACAAATTAAAATAAAATATTTAAAATAAAAAGATAAAAAATATTTAAATAACAATTATATATTTAAAATAAAAAATAAAATTTTTTAAACATTTTAAAATATTTTATAAATAAATCTAAAAAATTTTTAGAACACAACTCAAAACTCTTTTAAAACTTTTTTTTTTTCAAAACTCATAATTAAATAAATTTTCTCTTTTTCAAAAATCATGATCATTTAATTTTATTTTATCATAATCTAAATTTTTTCTTTTATCTATCTAAATCATAATCATTTTATTTTTTTTCACAAAATTAAAAAATTAAAAATTCAGTACACTTTTAATTCCAAACTAAAACAATAATAATAATAAAAAAGGCTAAAACCAACCCAGCAATCAATTAATTTAAAGTAAAAAACCTTTAAAAACCTCAAATCCGTCCCAATCTTCTCATCCGTGAAATCAATTGAAAAAAAAAGGCTCAATCGACCTGAAGCTTCTCATCTAAGCAAACCTTCTCAACCTTGGCTTTGCTCTCTCTGATCGCCAAACAGGTCAACTCAAACCCTAATTCCCCAATCCAACAATCAACGACATCAATAACAAGAAGAAGAAGAAGAAGAATAAAAGATGAAGAGAGTCTTCGGCGTCAAGAAAGACAGAACCCCCTCCTTCCGTTTCCGACGCCTCCGATCAGGTCCCCTCTCTTTCTCTCTCCACACATAATAATGATGGCTTCAGGTATTTGCTTTTTTTATTTATTAGAATTGTGCTTTTTTTTTTTTTAATTTTATTTTTAATATATGTTTTGGGTGTATTTGTTTGCATCTATCAAATTTTTTGGATATGATATGTGGGGATGTGTTTGTGTTTTGAGAGATTTATTAATATAATCATGCTCAAGACACAAAGTTGGAGTTTTTTGTTAAAATGTAGGCTTGCTTGTTCTATAGTTTTCAATTTATCTAGAATTAGGTGCAAATTGATATGATTCTTGGATACTGATGTATAAACATTTGCCAATTGGCCACTGAATTTCTGCTGTTACCAAGTTACTTCTTATGCTTGTTGGTGGAAGAAAGAAACATTACATTTGGTAACCTCTTGGTAAATATTGGAAAAACTAACTTTATTCTTAAAAAGAAGAAGAGCGAGCTTATCATTCCTTCTTCAACAAGAAAAACAGTGTTAGTTTGGGGTTAAGAGGTGTGTCCATGCGGAAGCATAAGGCACTAGTATGTTAGAAATCGACTCTTTGAACCAGGATCAGTGACGCACAAAATAGCAAACAATAAATCTAAAAACAAATCGAAAACAATCACACACAAAGACACAATTACAATTCTCTACTGAATACAAGAGGCGTCCCTCACCTATTTATAAGCATAGAAATTAGGGCAGCGCGGAAGCAATAGGATCCAGCATGGTATCCATGTGTCCGGCACTCATCCGTGCACCCATACTAATATCATTGCCTGACCAAAAGTTTCTGTAACCAAAACATGAGGGATTTACGCCTTCTAGCTGAGGAACTTAGTTGTAGAGTGAATATTTTTTTTCCTCTGTGTTTGATGTTCTATGATTTCTCCCATGTATACACATACTTGAACTATATGAATTATAAGTTCGAAGTAGTAATGCATTGACACATCAATATTTATAGGGTACATCTCCATGTGATAATTGTGTTGGGAGTGATCTTTTTGAGTCTTTTATGTCCACTGGAAACATTGCTTATTTTATTTATTTATTTTATTCTCAACTTGTAGCTTGTAAGCAGTTTGTGGAATTGAATTGAAACAGTCCTAGGAATGGTTGTCCAGGCCATGTATATTAGTTTCTTTATTGCTAAGACAATGTGAGAGCAACAGGGATAATTAAATTGCATTAGGCCTTATTATTTTTCTTCAGAGTGATGTGCCTATGTGAAACTTATTGATGAGATAAGAAGAATTACACAAGCAACAGGAAGACCAAGCACAATAGGCAAAAAAGTAAGCGTAGAGTTACTCAATAAGAGTCTAATGTAGAGGCACTGTCTTAGCTGAGATGTTTGTGCAACAATTACCCAAATCAGGTTCCAGTAAAAGAAACCATCAAGGTAGGAGGGAGGTCTGGCCCCATCTATTTTTAAATAAACGAATGTTGAAAATGAAATATGCAAGCAAATTGTGGCAACCCATTTGATAGCAGTGCTCTCTTCAGTATGAGGCAATAACTTGGTTCAGTTAGCCTGCTTTTCCTTTTGTTGGATCTAACCCTTTCTCCAATGGTTTTAGCCACAGGAAATATGATGCTGCCATCATTGTCTTTGAATACACTTAGTATGCCACTTTTACCTTGGGTTTGCACAGGTTCACTTATCAGTGCGTTCTATAAAGTTTCAAATTGGTGAATGAAGGGCTTGGGTGAGAGAGAGAGAGAGACTCTTGTAAAGAAGAGAGAAAAATAAACTTGTAAGGGTTTATTGAAACGTCACCATTTATTGTTTTTTATTTTACCGGCCAATAAACAGATTGGGGTTCATTGTTAGATAAAGTAGGGGGTGATATTGTTATTTTTGGTAAGATGGGTAGCAAAATTTTTTAAGTCAAATACGTAATGCGAGATTTTTATCCCTTGTGAGGCAAGGCTTAAGAATTTTAAATTTTTATGTTTATTAAATAAATAAAAGTGTGTAAATACTTTTCTCTTTTACATGCAAGTAAACATGTCACTGCAAAAAGTGAAACTTGTCCTCGTTGAATGTGAAGTTGACATTCTTAGTTTTAAATATCAAGCTTCTCACTTGAGTCTTAGCTTTGTGTTATTTCTTGGTTGGCCATTTACTTGAATTTTCTTATAGAATACAGTTACAAAAGAGGTTCTTGTTCTTCTTTTTTTTTTTTTTTATTTTATGTTAAATCATCTACTTAACTTCACTATAGGCTCCAAAGTGGATAATGGGCCTCCAGCCAATTAACGGTTGTGTGCCATCACTTGTAATCCTGTTTATTTATTCTTCCAAATATATGTAAATTATGTTTTATTTATTCAATCCAGATCAACAAAAGAGGTGAAACAGTTGATGAGAAGATCAAAAAGCTTGATGTTGAACTTGCTAGATATAAAGAACAGATAAAGAAAACCCGCCCTGGTCCTGCCCAAGAAGCTGTCAAAGCTCGAGCCATGAGGGTTCTCAAGCAGAAGAGAATGTAAGTTATTTTCATGAGATTGCCTCTTTTCCCAATGTATGAACATATCATGGTACTCTAACTATGTACTTTAGTCTTATAAAGTAGAACCTCTTGATACCATTTATCAGTAGTGGATTAGTCTGTATTTCAGATCAAATTATATCTTGGTTGGAGAAGTTTGGGAAAGTGGGTTGGTTAGGACACAACTTGCATTCAACAGATTTGGTGTAGGTAGATCAAACAAAAGTTCAAGTTTGGTGAAACTGGAAGAAATGTACCAATTTGTGAGATGTCTCTTTGTCGGATTGTGGATCAATTTGGATTGTAAGATTCTAATTTTTGTGTAAAATGAGGTGAAAAATCATTTTAGTGATGATGTATGTTAAAAAATGATTGAAGGAAAACAAAAAAATTGACATAATGTTACTTCCATAATCTACATATCTACTAACTAAAGAAATATTATATATTTCTTAACACAAATTACTCAAAAGTCACTTGAGTAAGTTCACAAACATACATAATTGTTTTTGAAAAAAAAGAAACAACAATATGTTTTGAATTAGAGTTCCATGGAAACACCATAATGTTGAACTATCCCATTATGATCCTTCTCCCATCCTACTATGATTCTAAATGATTCTACTTCCACCCTACTTTGATTTTGGTATATTTACTTAATTTTTACACCAATTTTAATCGTTTGAGCAATCTAGGATCTTAGGATCGATCTTACAATCAAGTTCAGTGTTTTTTGTAACCATGATTTATACTGATCACATCAAAATTGTAACTAATATTGTCTTTGGGCAACATGGGTTTGTAACCATGTACTGGTCTCCTGATGAGGATTAAGGCCCTCGTTTGGGAATATGCTTTTTTAGTAATTTTTTAGTTTTTTGGCTAAAATATGATGTAAAAAAAACTAGTGGCCTTGTTTGGTTTTTGTTTCCCAAAAATTTTTGGGAAAAATTCTCTACAAATAAGTTTTCAAAAGTAATCAAACCAAAAAAATTTTCCCAAATTTTTTTTTCAAAACTTGTTTGGTTTACAAGTTTTCCAAACAAATCTCTCTCTCATACACATCAAATCAATCACTTTTTCCAAACTCTCTCAAAATAATTTTCCAAAACATCTTTTGAAAAAAACCAAACCAAACAACTTTTCGTACTTTTTATCTCTAAAACTCATCCCCAAACTCAAACCAAACATACCCAGTATGTTTGGGATGATTTTTTTGGTTTTTTACGAAAAGAAGTGCAAAAAGTAGAGAGAAAAGAGAATTAAGAATTTTTGAATTTTTGGTATAGGTTGTTGGCTTTTTTATTTTTTTATAGGCTAAAAGTGATGTTGCCAAACGAGGCATAAGTTTCATCCACCAATTTTTTGAAATTGATGATGCTATGTTCCATAACAGCTGTGAGAATACCACTGTTAATGTGGCTGTTAGTAATTTTGCATGTTCATGGAAGATTTTGAAAACCAGTTTTGTCCCCCTTCCGTCCGTGCCTAATGAAATGATGGTGTATAAAATGAGGTGTTTTCTATAGAGGCATTTTGAACATGTATCACTCATTTGGAGAAGATGTAACTGAACACATAAGAGTCTTCGGTTTCATGGTTTGGGCCTATTTGGTGCAACTTATTAAGGCTATTTATGGTTTATTTTATTTCATTTTTGAAATCTGTACCAGAGTTGGATACATTTTTGCTTACAACTTTATGAGGCAAAAATAGCTTAAATAAGCTAATTATCGGCAAGTTGGGGTGGGATGCTTTTAACTCTTGTTTTTTGATTACTTTAGCTTACAAAGGTTGCACTGAACAGGCCCGGCAAGTTTTTCTAAATCTAATTTATTAGTTTAGTAATCAACATAGCTAGTGTAATCTGTAATGATTATAAAAAAGTTTTAAACTGTTTCATTTTAAATTCCTGAAATCAATTAAATGGTAGGCCTATTTTGCATGTATAGTATGTATTTTATTACGAAGACACTGCGTATGGATAGCATACTGTTATTGCTGGCCTCTGTTTATTGAAAATTGAGTCATTATGACCCTGTTCCAATTATTGAATGAAATTGCATATTTTTTCAAATGAAATTCTATAATTCTGGTATTGTCTTACACTTAAAGCTATCAAGTTGCTTTTATTCTTTGCTCATATATATATATATATATATCTCTCATGATATATACATCCCATTATGCCTATGGGCAGGTACGAAGGACAACTTGATATGCTTTACAATCAGACACTCAATCTAAACCAAGTTGCATTTGCTGCTGAGGGGATTAAGGATGCTCAGCAAACAATATGTTCCACATAGCTCCTTGATGTGTTTTTTATTTTATATTTTTAGATAATTACTATTGGGGGTCTCTTTGAACTCATGTTTTGGGGCTTTTTTCAATCAAGAAATGTTGGGCAATGGGCAATGGGCTATGAGGATGGATGCGAGTTAGTGGAACATTCTGCATTATAGTTCTTGAAATGATACTTGGGCAGGCTTAGCTATGAATAAGCTAAAATTTACATGCACATCATTGTTACCTGATTTAATGCAATTTAAATTCAGGCTTGTGAGTATTGAAAACCAGGGCTTAGTGTCCCATGAAACTTACCCATAACACGTTCGTAGCTTTTACAAATGAAATGTTTAATAGCTGTGTCCTTTTGACACCAAATGAGCCTGATCTAATTGATCTTAATCACCTGTCTTGTATTTTAAGAGGGGCCACAACTTCACTGTATAGCTGTTAAATGACATTTATTGGTCTTTTCTCCAATGTGGGTCAGATGATTAATCTGTCTTGACTAATAACAATGCTGCACCTTTCATGTGAGATTCACTGTGCTAGATCTAGTATGGTTGTTATGGGCCCACACCATATTCATCATAAGATAATTGTTTTCTTCTTCAGCGCCTCAAGGGGCATGATTCAAAGCATTTCAGCCGGAGCTTATTCTGTACCCTGATTGGAACCTGCTTGCCTACCCCAAGAGAGGTAGGGAATAGTTATTTGTTACTTTCCTGGGGGAGGGGTTGTGGATTTTTTTCTCTTTTCTGAAATGTGTCCTAGATTCTCTAATCCATATTAGTATCCATTTTGGCTCTCAAGAAGATGGGTGCTCTGGAGTCACTTTTTAGTGAATCAGATGCAATTAGTTATGACTTAATTTGCCACAACTAATCTTTGTTGTATTCTTCTTTGCAGATGTCAGCTTTGAAATCAGCAAACAAAGAGTTGAAAGGAATGATGAAGACCGTGAAGATTCAAGACATAGATGTTTGTATATGATTTTCTAGTATAATTCCTCCTTTTCCATTGTGCTGTAATTGGATATTTCTAATACTGGATGCTTGTTTGTGCTTTTATTAACAGAACTTGCAAGGTGGGATGTTGGACCTGATGGATGTGGGCTCTGAAATCGAAGAGCCTCTTGGTAGAAGCAACAGAGTCCCTGATGACATTGATGAGGAACACCTCATGGGTGGTAAGCTCATATGTTGTTACATAAACTTCTATGTGGAAGAGGAAACGTGTTACATGGATCGTTACCAGAAATGAAACTAACACCTCTGATTGTCCTTCCTGCTTTCATGCTTTTAAGTGGGGGCAAAAAGATGTTCTTGAATTTGTATATATTTTTCTTTGAACAAAAATGGAACTATCATTTCGTAAACAAAAGCAACTACAAAAGTTTGTGTACGTTTAGCTTGGCACACCAGTGGGATTGTGAACCCTAGAATTTCATTCTAAACATCCGACCTATATATATGGAAGGAAGGCTAATTTATCTCATCCAAGTTTTCCTTCAGTACCTCGTAGGCTAGCCTAAGCTCAAATGGTAAGTCCCCAGGTAAACAACAAGGAGGTCTTAGGTTTGGGTCCCTACTGCTGATATGTGAGGTTCGCGAGTGGTCGCGCGTATCCAGGGTTTTACCATGGGTGTCATTGAAGGTGGGGTCAGGGGAATCCTTATTATCAAAAAGTTTTCCTCCTTACCCTGGTTGTTTAGCACAAGTCTCTGCAACTAAATTGCCTTCCTAGTAGAAAACTTAATTTAGACATATTATTAGGGAAATTCTATAATACACATCTTAAGGTGTGTACCATATGCCCCAGTTATGATATTTGTGGTCTTTGGTTTATGACCCATTGTGGTGTTGGTTATGACTTAATTGTGTTATTAGTTATGACCTCTTGTAGTTGTTATTTTGCTTATGACCCTTGGTTATGACACATTATGGTGATGGTTATGAATGGCATATTGTGGTTGTAATTTTGGTTATGACTAAAGGGTATGTGATTGTGCCTCAAAGGTGTTTGGTTATGATCCATTAAGTTATGACAGAAAGTGATTTGGTTATGACACTTTGTGGTATCAACACGACAAAGTGTCATAACTTGCATATAGTAGTACACCCTTTTTTTTAGGGTGTGTATTGTAGCATTACCCTATATTATTATGTTTATTCATCCTCTTTGATGTTGTGGTGCAGAGCTTGATGCTTTGGAAGCTGACATGGGCATGGAGACTGAAAGTGATGGGGTGCCGGCGTATCTTCAACCTGATAAGGAAGATTTAGATGGGGAACTCAACTTGCCTTCAGCACCAACAGGGCATGCCGCACTGCTGGCAGAGCGAACACCCAGGTAAATTTTCATCAATTTCATTTGAGGGATCTCTTTTCTTGCATTGCTATGAGTGCATGGAATGGAAAGCATATTTCATTACAGAATAGCCTGCTGTTTTTCCTGAAACTTGTGACATTATATTCTGTTGACTGAAACCGAGTTTTTACATGTCCCTATTACATTTTTTTGGTGCTGTCATGCATTTTTATTCTATCCATTTATTTTTTTTCACCTCAAGAGGATGATATATATATAGTATAATATATTTAAAGCTAGAATGACATATGTATTTTTCCATTCGTACTGTTAAGTTGTCTATTTATTGTGTTCGAATGTGTGTTCATATCTCTGATGCTTGACAGGCTGAGGATGAATTGGGTTTACCTGCTGTTCCCCAGGCAAGTATTCGTGGTTAGATGGAGTTGACCAAGTGGAGTGTAATTTGCTGTCTTCTGTGTCTATTCAATGTTAGGAGGGATTGGGTTGGGTTGAGCCATTGTGAACATATTGTGTAGAATTTGATTTCAATTGCTCTTGTTCTAACACTTTAGCTGGAGGTTTGAAAATTCGCTTTTGAAATTATTTGGGATATATATTTCATGGTAAGCACCATTGTGGATCTTGTATGATTAAAGAAAGACAAGGAGCATTTTGTTAATTGTTACATGTAGAAATCTGCAAATTGAACACTCTGCTAATACATCTGTTATGTTATTCAATTTCATCTTTCCTATGTTTGTGTAAAGATTTTGTTGGGATTGTTAGTTTAATCCACTGTGAGCTGCTGCAGTTTTAGCTTGTTTCAGTCCTTGCTGAAATTGCACCAGATCTGGTTAATTTTTGGCCTTGAGCCTGAGATGTTAGTTTATTTTGTTGTTTACGCTCCATTTGTCTCAGCAAAAAAAGGTTTTTAAGAAGCGTGTTTTCTATGTTTGGTTGCGACTTTGACATTAATGTCCTATGGTTGTAGCTTATATTAGTGGGTGTGGTGGTGGTAGCAACAGTATCGTTGGGATGGTGGCATTAGTAAATCTTTAGTTTGAAAAATATTTTACACCTTTCAAATATTAGAAATTACCAAACATAATTTTTTTAGAGATTAGTAGAATTCATCCTTTATAAAATACACTTGTATCAAACATTTTATGATTTTCCTTCTTGGCAAAGAAAAGCAAGATGTCTTCTGGCTTTTTGTTTATGAGTGTAACAAACATGTATGATGTTTTTATTTTTTTGTGAATAGGAAACAAAAGATTAACAACAGGATCACCCTACAGTGCATTGGTATTGTTCTTGTGCAAGTTGTGGTGGAATTGCTTGGACTTTTTTTTTTTGTTTTTTTGAACGGATGCAACTACCAGTAACCAACTTGCATTAGGTATTATGTTCAAAATCATCAAAACACTTTTCAAAGTCGAGACTCAGACCTAACATTACTGGGTTATCTAAGAATATTTTTACAGAGGCAAGGCCTTTCAAAACAGTGCATGTTTCGGAAAAAGAACAAAAATGAAAAGCCATTTCCACTTGACAGAATGTAAGTTCCCAGAACATAAAACATACTTGACATTTACAAGTGCGTGGTTAAGCAAAAGTGGCCACGACGATCAAAGTTGAAGCATCTTCAATCGATTTCTTTTAAAGAACAGTGCTCTCCAGAGCAAGAATGGGTTCAATTTCTTCAGTTAAGATGGAGTTTTCCCATGTCTAACATCTGCCACAAAGCATCTAAGCTACTGCCGTCTGAGGTGGAACTTGATCTGAATTTTGTCCCGACACCGCTGTTGGAAGAATAAGCTAAGCACAATTTTAACCTCTCCACTTCTTTTCTTAGAGATTGATAGTGCCCTGTAGAAATAATTATCGCCAATAATTACAAGAAAATGAAACATATCATAACATTGGTAATGATCAAATTTATATAGATTTATAAACAAAAATTAAGTATTCAAGAATCACAATTTTATTAATGATTTACTACTTGTTTTCCATCTACTTAGTACTCTCTTTTGTGAACCTTTGGAACAAAAAACTTGAGGATTTAATGTTTTAACTTTCAGAAATCATACAGCGAATGGAGTTACTTCATTGGCCTTGTCGAAAACTTCTAGGGCCAAATTTGGAATACTCATAGGTGCCATTTCCATTAAATTTTCCGAAAATGAAAAACAGTAGAGATAAACAACTCACCATCTACAATCAATTTTTCCTGCTGAAGTCTAGCAACCTGCTGCTTTAATTTGCTGTTCTCCATTGATAAAGCAACACGTTGCTGAAGCAAAGA
Source organism: Camellia lanceoleosa (assembly GCA_025200525.1). Lineage (NCBI taxonomy): Eukaryota > Viridiplantae > Streptophyta > Magnoliopsida > Ericales > Theaceae > Camellia > Camellia lanceoleosa. Next base: position 1,114,358 of record JANUSC010000049.1, on the reverse strand, counting down.
AGCAACTCTTAGAGCCAATTCTGACTCCGAAGTCTACACAATGAGAACACATTTTGCGTTAGAAGAACACCAAAAATACAGATTGAGCAAAATGATAAAACTGAACAACAAACCAGTACCAAATCTTTCGAAGTTTCGTGTCTTGACCCCATATCAAGAGAATTTTCTTAGGAACAAAGATTGAAACCCCTTAATTTTACTCAAAACAACATGACAAATTACATGTCAAATTTTGATTTGTCACAAATAACCATGTAAGGCCCAACTTGCTTGCCATGTCATTATGAGTGAATTGTGGGTCTCTAGTATTGCTCAGGGACATATTTACCAAAGAACTATAATAACAATTAAAGCAGAGGCTTGATTCTTTTTTACTGAAAACATCTTAATACTTCTAATGACCTGTTCTTATTCCAACAAAATATCAAGAAGCATGTTCCTCTATTGCATTTTCTGTTGCACGGGCATCCGGTACCCAGATTAAGATAGAAATTAAAATATGTAACAAGTAATATAGGACAATAGGATCATGTTCCCTTTCTCATTACCTGCAAATCATCAACAGATCTTTCCAGCTCAGCAATGTATTGAGTTTACGAACCCTTGAGCGCTGCCCAGAATGCCTGCAAAGAAACCATTATTACCAACTATTTTAACATAGATTTGGGTTTGACAATCTTCTAATGTACCTCAAAACGGAGAACATCAAAAAGCTAAAACAAGAAATGGGTGGCAACTACAAAACATGGATAAGGACACACAACATGGATATGACACCATATGAACATACCATCATGATGATTTCAAAAAAATCATGACACGACACAAAGATCAAGATACAAACACAGCCTAAGTGTTTGAAACATGCCTGTTCCAAAAAATATAATAACAATAATAATAATTGGAAATATTTGGAAAATTGCCTGAAATTTATCCTAGAGTGTCTGATAGAAGTGTTTGCTTCTGAGGATAGCGTTGAATATAGAAATTAGAACAACTAGAATCTTTTTATTTTTAGTACTATGTATATAATTTCTGATTGTGTCAATCACTGATTTAGTATTGTTTTCTTATTTATATCGTTTTCTAAATTGTATCATGAATCTATTATAGATACATGGCTTTTACCTCATTCATGAAAAAACCAAATAATTCTTTTCATTCTTTTTAGTATCAGAGCTAGGTTAATTATCTAGTAATTTTGCTTCACCGTTGGACGGCAGCCTTACCTTGGCCGCCCGCCGGACCTTTACCCATTCCACTGCTATATTTTCTTTCAGTATCACTTCGTCGTGATCTCTTCCTCTATCTACTAGTTTATTCCTATCTCAAATATCTCTATCATATTTTTTTTTTATTCGCAATCCATTTATTTGGACTAGCCGTTGAGTTTTTTCCGGCTCTGATGTATTAAGCACTTTTTAACTTTTTTTATTTAGTGGACTACTAGATTTGTTCGGTAGCATTTATTTGCACTAGCCGTTGAGTTTTTTTTTCGAGCTTTGGTGCTGATGTATTAAACACTTTTTGGCCTTTTTTATTTAGTGGACTACCAGATTTGTTTGTTAGCATTTATTTGGATTAGCTGTTGAGTTTTTTCCGACTTCTTCCAGTCATCCGTTGGCAAGCTGTGATTGTTGAATATCTTCACACCATGTTGAGAGGAGTGTTGAATATAGAAATTAGAGTACATAAAATCTTTTTATTTTAGTATTATGTAAATAATTTGTAATTGTGTCAATCATTGATTTAGTATTGTTTTCTTATTTATATCGTTTCCTAAATTGTATCATGAATCTATTATATATACATGACTTCATTTATGAAAAGCCAAATAATTCTTTTAATTCTTTTGCACTATAGAGGGGGTTAGAAATGGATTTATGTAGCCTTTTAGACATGAACTCAAACATTTGTTTTTCAATCTCCGACACTAGGCAAGGCAAGCATAAAATACTTTCCCACCTAAAATATTGTGATGTTTTGATTCTATATATATTTGCAATGTTTTAAATACAGATAGGTAAGAGCATCTCAGCGGTGAACCAAAATTTTCACCAAATTTGAGTAAAAAAGTCAATTTTCTCAATCGACACGGCTTGCTCCAGCCGTATATCAAAAGTAAAATTAGGTTGGTTTGGTTGATCGATTAAATTCGACCGGTAATGCAAAATTTTTATTTATTTTATTTGTTTGAACCTTTTGACGGTTTGAACCTACCTATTTGAAAGGAACCGGTCGACCGATTAGTTCATAGGCGGACAACCATTGGTTGACGGTTAGCCCACCTCCTTGACAACGCACAAAGGAAATGGTGAAATCTGGAGCATGTTCTCACTTTGATAAATTTTTTGTTCCATTCTCAGTTTGATATCAATTTGGTGAAACCATTTGAGCTCCAAAAAGTGACTTTTTCACTAAATTTCAAATCTGATGCAAAGTTTGGTTCACCGTTGGAGATGGTCTAAGGTTCAAATAGAAAATGTTTCCAGAACCATTATTGAAAATTTTATTTGGTAGGTATTGTGGGGATATATTTTCTGAGTACTAACACGTGGCCAAGGTGACGCTGACATGTGATCGACGAGGGTGCCACGTGTCTTGGTCATGGCCGAGGTGATCTCATGGCAAGGGTTATCTCCGAAGATATCGGAATCGAGATAAGCGGATAAGGCACAAAGTTCTAGAATTGGAGAAGTCTTGGTTGGGTAAAGATAAGACTCTTAGAGAGTTTATCCCAATCCTCTTTGAGAGTCAAGATTAGCATGTAATCCTAAATCCATTACTGATTAGACTTCTATTGGGACTAGATTTATGTTGGTTATAAAAGAGAGGCACCCCCATGAGTCTAAGATGCATAATTTATCACGAGAATAATGAGTTTAGCAATTGATTATCTTTGAGATATCTTGACTTGATTCGAGTGCCCCGGGTGGGCAGACCACATGGAATCTTCTCTACTTGTTTGGTCACCGAGTGTCATCTATTACGCGGTGTTCTCCGGTTGAATCTGGCGAGTTGGCGGTGTTGAAAATCAGAAAATCTCTCACACAATTTGGCGTCATCTATGGAAAGAAAGGAGAATAGATGGCGACAGCGAGAAAGGAAAGATTGGGGACGACACGCTCCCGGGAGTGGCGGACCTATCGACCTTGACGTCGAAGGAGACAACCATAACGTGGCTTCGTGACCGAGAATCATGACAACAAAGACGTCGGCCGGGATGGCAACGTACCAAGAAAGCGGTCGGAAGTGGGTACCACAATGAGGGATGACCTCCGTATGGAAGGATAGATGCTGCGGAGGGGCGAAGGTAAAGAGATGGCAAACAAATTGGCGGACTGCGATCGGTCATCAATTTCATGATGCAAAACAACGTTATCGACCACCGTTCCAGCAAGACCGCCCGATTCAATGGCCAATGCCCGAAGGGAGGGCAAAAACAATCCCCATAGCCCTCGGCATACTAGGGCGAAGAGCATTCTCACCGACCTTCGAAGTCGGACGAGAGAATCAAGAAGGGAAGAATCACAGAGGACGCATCACACAAGGAGGCGGACCCCAAAGAACATTGGCATGTTGAGAGGCGGTGACGTCTTCGACACAACTAATGGAGAAAGGTTGAAAATGACTCACCACGAAGCTGAAAGTAGTGCACCAAAAAGATTGAAATCAGGAGATAGCTGAGTTCCTGGGCAGACAAAGGAGGACTTAAGAGATTACCTCAAGAGGAAGTAACAAAAGCCCGATGTCGAGGTAAACTCCCCTGATAAGCCGAGAACCCCGTTCTTAGTGGAGTTGGACAAATTTGAAGCACCGAAGAGATTCAGTATGCCGAGGTTCCAAATATACGATGGTAAGTCAGACCCCAACTTTCACGTTGGATTATACTTGAACTCAATGGCATTGTATAGTGGGAACGAGCCGTTGCTCTGCAAAGTGTTCCCCTCGTTCTTCGGGGAGATTGCATCACATTGGTTTCACAAACTACCAAAAGGAAGTGTGAAGACCTAGGAAGGCCTGGCCGAGATGTTTGTGGCCAGGCTCATGACAAACAAGCTACAACCATTAAGGGTGGACGCATTGATGGCTCTGAAGATCAGTAAGAATGAGGGCCTTAGGGCCTACGCAAAAAGATACTATGAGGTGTTCAACCGAATACCCGAATGTAATCAAGAGGTGGTGGTCGTATCTTTCAAGAACGGCCTAAAAGACGACTGCCCACTACGAAAGTCTTTGGCAAAGACACTACCAAAAAGCATGGAAGAGCTCATGGCCAGAATTGAAAAATACGCTAGAGCTGAGGAAGACACATCGGGGACTAAGGAGACAAAGAAACAGAAAGGAAACGGCTCGCCGAAGCGAGGCCGAGGGAACAATGGATCCAGCAAGCAAGAGAGAATCGAGGCAGGAGTGACAATAAACCGTGTGTTCCTGGATCCAAATGAGCATGTTAGAAGATCGATCCACGAGTCTGGATCGAATTTGGAATCAACCCTATTTCAGAACACCAACGAGAGGACACCAGGAGAATTTATGGGAAGAAACCTTGGCAGGCATTGTGCCTACCACAATGAAGATGGGCATATGACTCAGGGCTGCAGAGCTCTGAAAGCACACTTAGAAGACCTGGTGAGGCAAGGCCATCTGAGTGACCTTGTCGATGAAGTCAGGACAAGAGAAGAGCAGGCAAGACTGCCTCAGGCACCAGCGGCTCTGCCTCTTCCAGCACAGCAACCTCAAGCAGGAGAACCTCAGGTGATTAATGTAATTCACTTGAAGGTCAAAGAGAACGAAATAAGGGGAGAGACTCAGAGGGTGAAACACCTACAGCATGTCTACCAAGTCGAGGAGAAGAGACATCGGGCAGAGGAGTGCCAGGGACCAGTAGTGTCCTTTACAGAAGCCAACCTTGAGATGGTGCAGCATCCACATAACGGTATCCCTCCAGGTTGGGGAATGCCAAGTGAAGCGCATCTTGATTGACCAAGGCAGCTCTTGTGACATAATGTATGTCAGATGTTACAAAGAGCTGGGCCTTCACCCAGACGATATGGAACAATCTAACGGCCCAATGGTCGGGTTCAATGGAACGCCGACATGGCCACTGGGCGCAATAAGCTTAGATGTGCAAGCTGGCACGAAAAAGGTAACAACAGAATTCACCGTAATCGACACACCCTCCCCTTACAACATTATCTTGGGAAGGCCATGGTTGCATGCAATGGGGGCTGTTCCCTCAACACTGCATCAACTATTGCGGTTCCCAACAGAGCATGGGATTGAGGAGGTCAGAGGAGATCAGCTGCAGGCTAAGAATTGCCCCATGGCAGCAATAAAATCCACCTGCAGCATACGGAAACCAGAGAAGGCAGAGATCGAAGACGAGGACATGGAGGTCCTAGAAGATGTCGGCAAGGAGCCAACCGAGAAGAGTGAAGAAGCACTGAAGAAAATCCTCATCCAAGAGGGAGATGAAGAACGCTTCTTTCTTCTCGGCTCGGGCTTAGCCGAAGAAGAGGAAAAAGAGTTGGAAGCTTTTTTGAGAGCAAATATTGAGGTGTTCGCTTGGAAGCCTTACGAAATGCCTGGCATTAACCCCGAGGTCACTTGCCATAAATTGAACGTTGACAGGTCGGCCAAACCTGTAATCCAACGAGCAAGAAGACCGACATTGATGCACGTCGAAGCAGTGGAGGAGGAAGTAGACAGACTACTAGAAGCCAGGGCCATTCGTTAGGTAAATTACCCGACATGGCTATCGAACACAGTAGTGGTGAAGAAAAAGAATAGTAAATGGAAGGTCTGCGTGGACTTTACCAGCCTGAACAAGGCTTGTCCCAAAGACAGTTTTCCTCTATCCAAGATTGACCAGCTGGTAGACGCTACTTCGGGGCATGGAAGGATGAGCTTCCTGGATGCATACAGGGGGTACCATCAAATAGCCATGTACCCCCCAGATGAAGAGAAGACTGTGTTTATTACTCCCAAAGGGCTGTACTGCTACAAGGTAATGCCTTTTGGGTTGAAAAATGCAGGAGCAACTTACCAAAGGTTTGTAACCAAGATGTTCAGACACTTGATTGGCCGAACGGTGGAAGTTTACATCGACGACATGGTCGTGAAGACCAAGGAACCAGAAGGACATCTGGCCGACCTCAAAGCAGTCTTTGAAATCCTTAAAGAATATCGGCTCCGACTCAATGCATCAAAGTGCGCATTTGGAGTTGGATCTGGTAAGTTCTTGGAATACCTGGTGACCAGAAGGGGCATTAAGGCCAGCCCAGATCAAATCAAGGCCATCCTGGAGTTAAAGAGCCCGACGTCGGCAAAACAGGTTCAAATGCTAACCGGAAGGGCCTCAGCCCTGAATAGGTTCATTAGCAGAAGCTCAGACAAGTGCAGACCTTTCTTCAACTTAGTAAAGAAAGCCACAGACTTCCTGTGGACCGAAGAATACGAAGCCGCCTTGGCCGATCTAAAGAAGTATCTGACCACGTTTCATTCTTCCAAATCCGTAACACGAGACGAGCTGTTTTTATATTTAGCAGTTTCAGAACATGCGATAAGCGCAGTGGTAGTCCGAGAAGAAAGATGGGAACAAAGGGCTGTTTACTATGTAAGCAAAACCTTGGCCGATGCAGAAACGAGGTATCTACCATTAGAGAAATTGGCACTGGCTTTAGTAATGGCTTCAAAGAAGCTGAACCATTACTTCCAGGCACATAAAATTGTGGTGCTAACTGAACACCCCTTAAAGTCCTTACTGCAACAAGGAGACCTGACAAGAAGAATAGCCAGATGGGTAGTCGCCTTGGGCTAGTATGACCTAGAGTACAGACCTAGAATAGCAATCAAAGGCCAGGTTTTGGCCGACTTCGTGGCCGAGTTCACTCCAGAATCCATCAAACATCGGGCTCCGTTGAGCCAGGGTGAACGATGTCCAAACAAACAAGGAAGAGCCCAACCAAAGGCGAACAAACAAAGGAAAGAGGAAAAACTCAGACCCTGCAGCATTTACATCGGCGACTTCTTTCGACTGTTCGTTGATAAGAGTTCAAACCGGCGAGGCGAGGCGGAGTAGTATTGATATCTCCGGATGGGCAGTACTAGAACAATCGATTCGTTTTGGGTTTAAGGCCTCAAACAATGAAGCGGTATGAAGCACTCATTGCAGATCGGCTGGCAAAAGAGAAGCGCTGCGATGAGGTAATAGTCTTTTGTGACTCACAACTTATAGTTAACTAGACAATAACGGGCGAGTTTGCGGCCGAGATGAAAGGATGTTAGCCTCTGTGAAGGAGGTCATCGAAGTTGGCGACCTTGTTTGATTGCCGACTCTAGGTTAAATGAGATGATAATAGTACGCCGATGCATTGGCCAACCTAGCTAGTCTTGAGACAACTGGAAAAGCAAGGACAATAATGATTGACTACTTGTCGAGCCCGAACATCGAACCACTTGACCACAAGCGAAAGCAATAATGTGTGGACATAGGACCAATTTGGATGGATGCAATTATTGCATTCTGAAATAAGGAAAGCTGCCAGAAGACCACAAGGAGGCACACAAAGTCAGGTTGAAGTCGGCAAGATTCAATCGACCAGCGAGACATCTCTCTGAGAAGATCCTTCATTGGACCCTTTTAAGGTCGTACATCCCCACAAGTTGAAGATTTTTTCTCAGAAAATACATTGAAGGAATTTGCGGAAGCCACGCTGGGGCGGAATCACTAGCTCATGGGGCCGTACCTGGGGGGGGTGGGTGGCCCTACATGCGAAAAGATAGAAGCCTATGTAAAGTGTGAAAAATGCCAAAGGTTTGCACCTCGATACACCAACCACCAGCAGAACTGAACCCGATATCCGATCCTTGGCCATTTGCCCAATGGGCATGGATCTTGTCCGGACAAGCCCCAAGCTGGGCAAAGGAAGTACTCTTTGGTAACAGATTACTTCACCAAGTGGATATTTGAGCCCTTAGCCAAGATCCGAGATGTGGGCGTAAAGAGCTTCATATGGAAGAACATAATCACAAGATTTGGGATCCCAAGAGCAATAGTCGCAGAACAATGGAACACAATTTTGACAAGCTAATCAAGAGCTTGCGCGAAGTTCAAGATCAAGAACTACTTTTCAACGCCAAACTTTCCTCAAAGCAATGGACAGTAAAACATCAACAAAGTTATCTTGGATGGGATAAAGAGGCGAGCGTGAAAGGAAAGTGGGTGGATGAACTACCAAGTGTGCTCTAGGCATATCGGACTACGCCGAGAAGATCAACGGGGGAATCCCCCTTTGCCATGGCTTATGGCACAGAAGCAGTCATTCCCTTGGAAGTCGGCATCCCAGGGATCAGAACCCATAGAGTAGAGAATGGGACCAATGACGTATTATTAGCCCGAGATCTGGATCTACTAGAAGAAAGAAGGGAAAAAGCTGCAATTCAGTTAGCAGCATACCAGTAACAGCTTGCCAGGGCTTACAATAAAAAAGTTAACCCAAGGGAGTTCCAAGTCGGCGACCTAGTCTTGAGAAAAGTCGTTGGCAACAAGAAAAATCCCAGGGAGGGCAAGCTTGGCCCAAACTGGGAAGGACCCTATAGAATCACTTCGATATTGGGCAATGGGGCATATCGGCTTGAAGATAATAAGGACAAAGAGTTACCAAGACCTTGGAACACTTACAATTTGAAAATTTTCTATCATTAGAATTTTTGTTCTTTGTCATTTGCTGAAGTACATAAATAAAGTTTTCGCTTGTTTATATGTTTATACACTTGTAAAGATACATAACGTTATTTCTGGAATACATGTATAATGAGAACCCAAGTGGAACTTAGGTTCACATTAGAGGCAAAGAAGAAAACAGTTTTAACACTTGTTGAAACTTGAGAGAAAAGTTTACAAGTTGAAGATAAACCGAGATTATGTTTAACACTTTTTGAAACTTGAGAAAAGTTTACAAGTTGAAGTTAAACCGAGATGATGTTTAAACACTTGTTGAAACTTGAGAAAAGTTTATAAGTTGAAGTTAAACCGAGATAATGTTTAACACTTCTTTGAAACTTGAGAAAAGTTTACAAGTTGAAGTTAAACCGAGATTATGTTTAACACTTGTTGAAACTTAAGAAAAGTTTACAAGTTGAAGTTAAACCGAAATCATATTTAACACTTGTTGAAACTTGAGCAAAGTTTACAAGGTGAAGACTAAGGTTAAACACTCGTTGAAAATTTTTTGAAAAAATTTTACAAGGTGAAACCAAGGTTATGCCAAGAAAGGTACTTGGATACTTGCCAAGGTAAATCATCAGTTTGCATAACAGGGTATGTCACAAGATTGAAGTGTATATTAAAGATATACAAAATATTCTAAGTATGGAAGCATACAAGGCAAACATGCAAGCATTCAAAACAAAAGAGTTGAATTAAAGGCACATCGGCGATGTAAAGACATCATTACTTCAAGGAGAAAAAAAAAGTACAAGGCACAAAACGAAGAAAAAAGACATCAAAATTAAAACTCCTCAGCAATAGAGGATGGTTGGGTTTGAAGTTTAGACGACTACTGGGAAGACATCTTGGCAGCCTTCTCGACCGAAAGCTCGACATGGATTTCTTGAAGAGTTAGATCAAGGCTCTTGTCGGCAGGGGGCATGTCCAATGACGCATTCTCTAGAGTGGCATCCTTGGGGACTTCCTCACCCTCCTCATCTTGAGTCAAGTTCAGGACTTGCTCATTCAGAGAAGGGGACTTGGTCCCGGTAGCCTCCTTTGATTTCCTCACCAAGGTCACCTCCTCAGACTCAGATTCATCGTCAGAATGACTTGGAGTTGGAGGGAATGGAAGAGGACTGATGTCGGCGTTCCTGAGGGTCGAGTCCTCGGGGACTTCAAGCTTTTTTAGAAGAGACATCCAACTAAGGGTGAAACCCTTGTTGCATGCCTGCTTCACTTGCTTTTCATAGTCCGCCGTGACATTAGCCACCTACCCTCGGCAGATATGCTCTCTTGTGTGGCCTTGACTTGGCCTCTTTTGTTGCCGAGTATCCGAAGTTCTTTACGGGCTCCGGGACATATTCTCCTCGGCCTCCTTCTTTTTCGGCCTCAAGGACCTTCTTGATGGCCTCAATGACTCTGCCTTTTCTTGGCGTCATGTTGAGCCTTGATAGCATCCTCGGCTTGATCCTCTAAAAATCTTCATCTTTGATTGCAAGTTTTTATTAGTTTTCAAGACCGGAGACCTCCTCTCTTCTCGGCGGCTTTCCCGATTCTCAAAAGATTGTCTTGAAAGAATGGGCATCTTTGATGCTTTGAGAAAAAAATAAATGTGGCGAAGCTATTACAAAATTTTCTAAAGTATAAAAAAGAAAGAAAGAAAAACGACCAAATAAAGACACTTACTTGAACGGAGCGCTGAAGCATCAGAGCATAGTTCTCGTATTCACTCAACTCGGCGTTTCGGTCGAGATCGCCGGGAAGAAACAAAGCAGTACTAAGGGCAACGCCGACATTAATGTCATCGGCACTATCGCTGGCCATAACTGGCTTATCTTCTAGTGTGATTTGGGAGGCTGAGGGGGCATCGTGCTTTGAAGACCCCGAGGTAGTTGCAGCGGACGACCTCGGCCTCTTTGATTAGGTAGAACTCGGATGGTTGGGCCTCGACAGCCTCTTATCCATGGCCAGTGGGACTTATCGCTCTCGGCGGTTTAGAGATCGTGAGTGTCCTCGGTGTCAACTGAGTCACCTTTGCCTTTGAAATCTTGATCCTTTTTGTCTTCGGCTTTGGTGGGATGGTCTTTGGTTGAGCATCAACAATTTGGAATGTTGGCCAAAAGATCCTTGGCGATTACTTTTTGACGGCCCATCTCGGCAGGGAAAATGGTTAAATCACGGCCATGTTGGGACTCCGGGATCGGAATCACAGAGCCGAGGTTGATGCCATTGCTCTGTGGGATCGGAAGTCGATCCTTGATGCCGAGATGGAGAAACGAGGAGTTGTGGCGGAAAGAGGAGACAGACTCTTTTTCTTCTTCTTCTTCTTGGGGATGTCGGGAAGAGTTGACTTGTACGTAGGAATGAAATTAAGTAGAAGAGGGGCCTTCTGTTTGTGAACTGGCAGGTCCAAAAGTTTCCTCAAGTCTTTGCTGGGAAAGAAAGACCGACGGAAGCCCTTTGGTGGCTGAGAAAGAGTTGCAGGAAAACACAGACATTAGAAACGAACAAAGTATTGAAGACTTTAAAAACAAGTTAGTATGAACACAGGGCTCTTACCATTGCCCTATACAAAAACTGAACGAGAAAGAGGGTAAAGATAGAGGTCCGCGTCTGGAGCGAACTCCTAGTTCCCCGAGGTGATGAAATAATTGTCCCCAGCTCCCTTGTTAGAGTCAGGGAGTTCGGCAATGATTTTGTACTCTGTAGACCTCGGCTTAAGGCAATTATACCGTTTATGACTCGGTAGGAATTAATGGCAAGTTGAATTGGGTTCAACTTATAATAATGAATGATCTCACGAAAAAGAATATTGAATGGGAGCCAAAATCCGCACTCAATGAAAGCTACTTGAGGAGAGGGCATGGAATCGGTATGGGCATGATAGAGTCATCCTCCCCAGCCAACCTCAGATGAACGTCGGCTAAAATGTCGCCTGAAGTGCTCTAACTTGGATGGGGTGTCTACCCTATGTTTCCACATACCCATGATATCGGTTTAACTGAAGGGGTTGGATTTCAGAAGGGTGTGTTTCTAAAGGGTTTTATGGACCTCGGCTAAAATACACGGAGTCTATGGGGAATCGTTTCAATTTTCCCTAACAATTGTTTTGAGTTCTACAAACAAATCCCAAACCTAAATCTATGGAAACGAAGATTGAAGGCACAAATCTGGAAAACAGAAAAGCAAGAATGTGCTTTAGAATCAAAAACAAAGATGGACTATCAAGAACATTGTAAGCACAAAGGGTGTAAGGCCAAGAACAATGGCAAAAGCAGAAAAGTTGTGAGCAGTGCGAGTATTCAAGACATGGGCAAAGAGCAAAATCGTGAAATAAACACGCTCAGATGCATGATTCATGAATCAAATGTTTGAGTAAAATAGCAATGGCGACTAATGATGAAGCAAAATTTCTTGAAGAACAACAAGAAATAAGACTAGAAGGAACAGTGGCTTACCAGAATGAGGGAAGCCGGAATGGGGATTGCCGAAGTTTGACGACGGTTGCAAAGGCGAAAGATCGGTGAAAATCACGCCGGAAGGGGTGAACGGAGCAAGTCACAGAGCTATGGAAGCTTGAACAATGGAGGATTTGAAAAAGCTAGGAAAAAGGAGAGCTTCTACAACGATGTAAAGTGGAAAGACGGGGGAAAGAAACAAGTTTTGTCAAAAACTTGAAACGGCGGCAAAAAAGGCAATTAATGCACTTGGAACAACGAATGCGTCAGACGGCGCATGTAGGCGCGAGACGACTTGCAAATGCGTCCGGAGTACGATCCAGTAAGGGGAAGACGCGTGGCTAAAACGGTTGAGTTATTGTGTATGACAGCTCATACGCATGAAGAAGCTCTTGGAATTCTTGATCTTTAAGAAGACATGTCGGCCTATAATGATGATCTCGGCTGAAGCCGATGTTCTGGCAGGAAGTACCGATATAGGTTCCATCACCTCAGAATGCCGAGGTAATAGAACCTAGGGAGCAGTTGTGGAGATATATTTTCTGAGTACCAACGCTGCGGGCCAAGGTGACGCGACATGTCACCGAGGTGCCACGTGTCTTGGTCATGACGTCGAGGGGATCGGGGCAAGGCCGGGGTTATTCCGAAGATATCGGAATCCGAGATAAGCGGATAAGACACAAGAGTCCTAGAATGGGAGAAGACTTCAGTTTGGGTAAAGATAAGATTCTTAGAGAGTTTATCCCAATCCTACTGAGAGTCCAAGATTAGCAGTAATCCTAAGTCCATTAGAGCTAGGCTTCTATTGGGACTAGGTTTATGTTGGCTACAAAAGAGAGGCACCCCCATGGGTCTAAGGTACGCAATTTATCCTGAGAATAGTGAGTTTAGCAATTGATTATCTTTGAGAGATATACTGACTTGATTGTCGGAGTGCCCCCAGGTGGACGAACCACCGCTGGAATCTTCTCTTTCTGTTTCAAGTTAGCCAGGTGTCATCTATTCTGCTAGTGTTCTCCAGCTGAATACCGAGTTGGCAGTGTGGTCGGAAAATCACTCACATAGGTGTATTTAGTTCCCACCACCAAAAACGAATCTCTTACATTCATTGAATGTACATGAACACCTCAATAGGAAGGGATCTAAGTGGTGCAGAAGTTTCATCAATAAGAGAAGAAGGTTCAATTGCATTTAACAGAAAGCCCCTCAAGGCCTCATATTCTTTTATATTATCCAGGTATGCTAGTAAAATCTATGAAACAAATTTGCTATTGACAGCAAAATCAAAGCCATAAGTTCTTGTTACAGAGAAGATGATGACTCAAGTACATCAATAACAAATAATGCCAAAGTTGCAAAGCTCATGCTGATGATCTAGAACAAAACATAATAAAGATATTAGCATGTGCTTTGCAGAAAAAATTAAGTGACAGGAAGCCAAGAATGTTATGGGAAGTAATCACAGTGTAGAACTTTCAAATCCCATGCAAAGAATTCATTTGCTAATTCTTTGTTGCTTAAGGAGCACAAATGTCTCTCAAGAGTAGGCGAAGACAAGGCAGGGAGCTGAATTTTTTTTTTTTTGAAGTTAGGAAATATAGCAATGAATAGAATCGATTGGTTATTATTCTTCATTTTTTTGGGGGGCTGGATATATGTCAAATAATCATGATTCTTTCAAAACTGTAGCCAGTAACATAAATGCCACTCATTAAGTGAATTGAATAACTGATACTTTCCACGATTTGGCTGAACAAAGGACACACTCATTTAAGTAGATAAAGAACAATGTCAACGTTCAACATTTCTCTTGTAAGAGGATGCTTTATCCTCTTTTTTCTTGGCCTTGAGCCTTAATAAATCTTTGTTTGTTACTGATCAAAAAAAAAAAAAAAAAACGTTCAACAAGAATAGGTTAGCTATACGTATGTGCTTGTCAATTAGAATGGACACTACTTCTAAGTGCTTTTCTCTTTTCTTGGTAGAACATTGTCAAAGGACCTCTCATTCAACCTTGTAAGACAAAGACCAAGAGGGCAAGTGCTGATTGCTTTCACATTGCATTTATCTTAATAACTCGCTAAACTGTGTGAAGAATTAGTTCCATGGACAGCTATCGAAGCAGGCATGGTTTAGACCAGAATGACATAGCATTTGAAGTAGCAAATGTACAATTTAAATTGACAACCCTAACATTCTTTCTCAATATTTCCAATATGTCAACAAATCATAGCAACCAAATGCAGACTTAAATCATAGCAACCAAACATTAAGAACACAATTGATTGAGAAACATCCCACTTAAACATGTTTCAGGACGGCAGGAAAAAATCCTACAGCTTGGAAACTAGACATTTCACATGTTAAATGTTATTTTGAAGAACCAAGTCTATGAGAACACAGCATCCAATTCAGACTTAAATATAACAAGAACATATATTAATGGCAAACATAATAGTAGAACCAATATGCCAAAGACTACATGTGAATCCAGAATCTAACCGTTTCATTGCCTTTGTCTCATTATTGGCGTCCCAAGCTGATCCACCTACATCTCGTGCCAAATCACATTGCATCATTCCGGAAACATTAAGATCCCCATCTGTATACTGCATAGGGTTTTGAGGAAGATATTCTGATAATGCTGAAACCACGGCATTCTCCGGAAAAGTTACTTTGTCCTTTCTCCGAGGGGAATTAGGACCATACATACAAGCTGACTCCAAGACACGACCGGTCTCGCTCGAACTTAAATTTTCTTCATTACTAAGTGGAGGCAAAGTTGGTAATGAAACAAGGCCATCTAAAAGGGTCACAGAATCACTAGTGGATCGACGATGGAGTATCCCTTTTGAATTTGCATCCAAATCACTCAGCAGGTCATCGAGCCATGCCGGTTGCTCCTCTAAAATGGAGCTTTGTGATATAGATTTTTGGTGTCGAGGGTAAGAATCACGAATCGGGCGAGTTACAGTTCCCTTTTGAAATGGGCAGCGGGGTGGAAGGTGAGCTTGCCTTGACATGGTTGACTAAACTACCTGATAAGCATTAGGGCTTCTTACAAATATTGGAAATTTATCTCCTGTTAGCCTCTTCCATGGCAAAACAAATCACAGCAGGGTCTTTCTTTGGAACCTTTATCCCATGTTTTTGCCACCATCCTAACCTACCCTCATTGATTTAAAGACTTCACAACACAAAGGTGAAAAAGAGTTAAAACCAATAGAGCCAAAATAAAAGGAAAACAAGATTTTAATCGTACTTTTATTTTTTTTTATTTTTGATAAATCCAGAAAAGTAGAGTTCTACTTGACATAAATAAAAACCCAACAACAATTCCTTCTAGTTGTAATTTAAAATTAGCTGCAGAAAAACTCAGAAATGCTTTCATAAAAGGAAAGCTTTTGCTTTTGGTTTAAAATTTGAAATTTTACTGCCTCAAAACAGCTTAGAAGTGTTGTCTATCTCTACAACTTACAAAAGAGGTATAACAGAGTTTGTGCTGAAAGTTCATATTTTCACACACAGCTACTAACAAATTCATTTCCCAGAAATGGTAACAGGGCACTCGAAATAGTAAAAAGAACCAATCTCAAAATACTAATTGATGATTTTGAGTTAATTTAAAGAAAAAGAGCTACAATCAACATTTCAAGTACAGATATAAAAAAATAAAGATTTATCTAATGCAACAGTTCCACTCGATAGAGTAAGTATAACAGACAAAATGGAAAGGAAAACAAAAATATGAAAACACATAAAGCATTCAAAATTCAAAACCCAAAACTGACTCTGCTTGGTTGCCGAGAAACCAAAGGAAAAGGAAAGAAAAAGAAAAGAGGGGAAATGGACAACCCACATTACCCATTCTTTTTCAGTTACCAAAACCCAAACAAAACATCAACTCATCATTACCAAATAAATAACCAACCAACTACTAATCAAAATTTTTTTTTTCTTTCTTACATTTTCTTCATTTCTTAATGGCATTTCAATATCCCAGAATCATTTTCCGTTTTCTTTATTTTTTTTTTCTCGGCAACCAAACACAGCATTAGGGAAAGGAAATCAAAATAATGGGTAAAGATTAACAAAACGAAACAGAAAGAAAGAAAATAAATACTAAATAAAAATGTAATACAACATATGGGTTCACGGTTATGCTCTCAAATTTGTTGAGAAACTTTGAATTACCTTGTTGTTTCTCTCATTTTCTTCAGATAGAAAGAGAAGAAGAAGAAGAAGAAGAAGAAGGAATGAATGAATGGTGGGTAAAACGTGCGTAGCTCAAATGCTTGAAATACATACATGTACGAGCACTGTAGAGTTGCGCACGGTGATTCCATTGGTGGTGGAGTGAGCAGCGTACGGACCACAGTTGAGTTGTGCACAGCTCAGCTCGACCTCAGCAGCTCTTCACTTTTTTTTTAGAGTTTTTCTTTGGGGGACTGTTTGGGCTGAATTGGTCTATTTTGAATTGATGTAGGTGATTTTAATTGTTATTTTTTTATAATTTATTAAATGAAATATTTTTAAAAAATTATGATGAATAGATATTGGTAGATTTATGTTTGAATCATATTTATCTTAAAAAAAAAATGATAAATATAATTTTAAGAATGAACACTGATTCAGGGCTCAAAAATGGTAACACCAAAGCTGGCAATGCAAAGAAAAAAAAAGAAGAAAAAGAAGCCAAACTATCATATCAGTTGTGAGTTTATCTGGTGTCACGTCATTAGTGGTGTTTAATTAGTGGTTTGAAACATTTTTTTAAAAAAAATAATCATCTACATTTTGAAATACAAAACATATAGTTATTGATATTTGATTAGTTTAATTTTTTACATGAATAATCCACGCAACAAATTCAAAAAGGGTAATTTCTATTTACACACTTTAATCATCAGAGTATACCCCATTTAAAAATTAAATTTATATGACAATAATATTCTCAAGTAAAATGACTACTAAAGACAATATGAGTGTGTATATATTCATTTTAATAATTCACATATGAAAACACAAATACATACCATCACTTAGAACAAATATCTTTTCTATTATTTTTCAAACTCAAATATTATTGTTTTAGAAGATTTAGGGTTTTAAAATATTGAAATCAATTAATTTTAAAGATTTACATACTATGGATGACAATTGATTTGGAATAAAATAACAATAAAAATGTCAGTTTAATTTATTATTTATCTTGTTTGTTTTGATTTGGAACAAAAAACCAATATTCATCTTTACAACAATAGTTTATTCATTCCGTGCACACGCAAAGTTGAACATTTACAAAATATTCAATTATTTATATATGAACAAATTAAAGTTGAACAAGTATTAAACGTTCATATACAAAAAATTGAATATTTTGGTTTTGTTCGAATATAAATTTGTGAACATATTAAGTTCTTTCAATACTGTATTTATGAACAATACTAAAACTGTTTTTTTGTTTAAATTTTTGCAAAATACTATATTGATTACTCATAAAATTTTAATCTGCCGTGTAGTTCTCCCTATTTGCTTTAACATTGCTTCTATAGATTCAACACAAATTGAGGGAAGAGAGAGACACATGAATCTATACTATATATTAATCAAAAGGGGGTTTTTAACCTTAAGGCCTGTCACGCCCCACTTTTTATTACTCGAAGTCATTACCAATTCCATTAACTTAATTCAATTTCAGAGATAACATGCGGAAATAAACTCATACATTCAATCCGTAGAAGTGATTAACAATACTCTCATTCGTATGCAAAGTAAATATTACATGAGCATTCTAAATAAGATGCCCTCAGGCTTACAACATTAAATAATCAAATGAAGGGTGCAACCCTTTTACACATATGGCATTCCGCCTACAGTGTAGAGGCCCCGAGTGCAACATATAAGTAAATCCAACTCTTGCAGCTCAACCTGCTTAATACCTGAAAAAGATTCAACAACGTGGGATGAACATATAGTCCAGTAGGGATCTCAACATGATCCTCAACAATAACAACATTACAGATAGCTATGATCATGCACACTCATTCTCGTACTAGAATAGTAATATGACATTTGATACAGAATATACATACGAATGAACTTTTCTTGAAAACAACTGTTTCAAACAACGCCATGCGATTTATCTTTCCTTATTCCTTTCATTAGTTCCCATTCCCATTCTTTTATACATAAGCAATTACTTAGGAAATAAACTCACTAAGACCACTACTATTCTCCAATTTTCACACAAACAACAGATGTGCCTTTCTAGAACATATTTCTAAAATGTTTGATTCTCTTTACACTTCTAAAAGACAAGGGGTAGCAACTGATACATGATTAACACAAGATAATCCATTTACAATTTCATGACACGAATGTCTACATTGCCTATGACACATAGTCTATGGCACAATTCACCTTTCCTTTTATGGCTCAGAACCTGGCCAAATACTTCAACAAGGGTTTCATCTCTTATTAACAATCTTTCCAATTCAACAGGGATAACAAATCAAGTTAAACCTCTCATATAACATAACAAATACACAAGTTGGTATTGTATCAATCACAATCAAATTCACTTCCATACTTCCCAACTGATACACATTTTTGTGATGTATCATATCAAATAGATAAGCATATGAGTCAGATTCTGCAATAGGCGCCAAGATATAAGCAAAGAACCCTGGGTTCATCCCCTATCTTCCCATAATCATTAACCGGTTTAGAGGTACATCCCCCATCTTCCCCTAAACCGTGGAGTACATCCCCTATCTCCTCCCATACACAAGTAATGCATATAAACACAACGTCATATACACAAACAATCAATGGTGTAATGCATACACAACAATTCAATACAACCGTGTCATCCTCCACTGATGACCAAGGACAAAACCTCTAGATGCAGGTATGTTGTACATCTATTAACAGACTTAATTATCATGAAACCACAAACCCTACAACAAAACTAACATGGCAGTTAAAGATACAACCACCACATAGTGTGTTCAATACTCACATTACAATAATCCAACTCTCATACCTTTTGCCTTCACAAATTCAATTCCCTGAACAATAAGGCCATAACTCATTTTAACCCATTACATTCTTTTCCAAGCCACTCCAATTTAATTATGCAAATTAGGTTATAATCATTAAACTAGGGTTTTCCTCCCTCTTTCTCAATATTGACCTAAAAGGCTCAATTATTAACAACAAACAACAATGATCACATTGAAGACCCAAAATACATAAGTATTTGCCCAACGATCACAACCCCTCTATTAATTTATTAAATCAAATAAAATTAGGGTTTTCTCTCCTTTCAACAACAACATGCTAATTAACACCCCAATTAGCCTAAACCATAACTAATGATAATACACCCACTCCAACAGTCAACCCAAGGTTCAACCTCATGATTTTTAATAAATCCAACATGATATACTGTTTTTATGCAATACAAAAACTACCACATGTCTATCTATAGATGGAGTATTGAAAAGAAACAAGAAGAATCCCTACCTCAAAGGAGAACTCAAATGGAGAAGATTGACCCGAAATCCAAGTGCTCCAAATCCACAATTCTTCAGATTAAAATGTAGCCCTCACTCTCCTCTACCTTTTTAATAAAGGATCTAGGTTAGAAACTCACTTTAAGTAGATCAAACCTAAGAGAGAAGGTGTGTAGGGAGAGAGAGAAAACGGTTTTAGGGTTTTAGAATCAAGAGGGAGATGAAAAATGGTCCAGAAAGTCGGATCTCGCCCTTTTATAACAGTTGCCCGCCGAAGGCGTCCACCTCCCGCCGAAGCACAGAACTCGCTCGCCGTGGACAATCCCACGCTCGAGCGTCCAACCCTGCACAAGAAATACTGGATGGGTGTTTTTCCCGCTCGAGCGCCAAAACTCCCGCTCGAGCGGACAAGTAACAACAAGTCCCCGCTCGAGCGTCAAACTCCCCGCTCGAGCGGACAAGCCAAAAACTGAACATCAACACTTGGTTTCTAAACCCAACCAACCTGCAATCAACCTGCCCAAAACATCCTATAACTCAAGAATAAAGAACTAAAGGACAACCACAACAATAATAAGACAATAGAATCTACGGAACATAAGTCCGAATATGATAATCAAATGGGAAAAGACCGGGGTCGCTATAAGGCCTGTGGGAGTTTCAATATCTCAATCTGAATTTTCTAAATATTTTATTTTTTTTATAAAAAAACTCAGCATTTATTGATTTGGTTAAAATCTTCTGATCAGCATTTCTAACTTTTTTCAATCCACATATCTTTCCACATGCCTACATTTATTGATTTGGTCAAAATTTCCTGACCAGCATTTAAAATCCCCTTATACAAATAATTATAGATATAATCGGTGTATAGTTATCATAGATTTTTTTCAACTTCTCCCATACACTATGGTTAGCGATAAGATTGTTAAATTATTTTTATAAAAAATCTTAAAAAATAGAATTTATATATTAAAAAAAATCTAAAATAAATATAAATATCTATAATTATCCTGTACATAGCACGGGTGATAGGCTAGTTTAAAATTATCGTGAATTGTATTTTTGACCTTATTGTCTTTTTAACTTTGATAGTGTGTACATCATCTTGTGTTAGAGTGTGTATCGTGTGTTGTGTGAATTAGGTTAAAAGAATAAGAGAAATAGCTGGTAGCTCGAAATGTGTAAGGCTCGATTGGCCTGAATTGAAAAACGATGTCGTTTTTCTATTTTTTTTTTCCACTTCTTGTTTCTCTTTTGTATCTAAAACGGGGAGGGAGGAAGAGAGAGAGAGAGAGAGTGAGAGAAAGCGAGAGAAGGCGATGACGAACACACAGAGAGAGAGAGAGAGAGAGAGAGAGAGAGAGAGAGGCAAAGGCGATGGCGATGGTGCGACGATGGCGACGGTGACGGTAATGGACGGCGACGGTGCGAGATCTGTGATGGACGATTTTTATTTTATTTTATTTTATTTTGAAAATCTGTGTTTGATGATGATAATGTTGTGTAGATCTGTGTCTGATTTTGAAAATCTGTGTTTTTGAAAATCTGTGTTTAATTTTGATTTGTTTGGTTTGTTGTGGTAGATCTGTGTGTTGTGTTTGATGATGATGTTGTGTGTTCCCCTGCTCCATCTCTTCTTCTTCTTTCTTCTTCATCTTCTCTCTGTTTCAGAACAGAGAAAAAAAGAAAAGAAAAGCAAAACGACGTCGTTTTGCTATTCGAGCCATTTCGAGCCTCAACTTTTTCGAGCTACAAAACGGGACTGAAAAAATAATATTATGGTATGTGTTGAGTGAAAAATTAAAAGTTCAAAATATTATTGATGTGAACCAAGTAATAGTGTGTAGTGAAAGAATTGATGATGTATAAATAAAATTACCCATTTAAAAAATATACTATTTGAATTTCGAAAATTTAGCCTCAAATGGGACCCTCCAAGCTCAAATTATTCTCTCCAGTTCCAGTTGAATGGTGTACTTTTAAACCTATTTTTGGAAGTGTTTTTTTAATTAGTTTTGGGAAAATTACTCATAGGTTCCATGTGAAACATGTGGTCTCCATTTAATCTCAAAACTTTTTCACTGCACCCAAAAGTCCTTTCCCCTCTCTCTCTCTGTTTTTTGCTTCCCTTCCTCTCTCATTTTTTTTTCTGGTTTTTTGCTTCCCTCTTTACGACCTTCCGATCTGAACAACTATGCCGATCTGAGCCTTTGCGGCACCACCGTCGCCACTTTCTCCACCACGCAGATCGATTATTGACGCCGAAGATCTGATTAGAGTAACCAGATTTGGTACGATGCAGAACTGAAGAACAAGAAGACGATGAAGAACAAGAACAAGAAGACGCTCATCCTCAGATCTGTGCTTAGATTGAACAGATTTGTGTATATATCTTTGTCAATTTCTCCCTCTTTCTCTCTATTCTGATTTTTTTGGGATAGTTGTTGATCTATGGTTGTTGTTGTTGATGATGAAATAGATCTATAATATCATTGAAACAGATCTGTAATGACTCAGATTTGTACAGCTATCACACAGATTTGTAATGAGAAAATTTTCGAATTCTGAACAAGTAATTTTCGAGTTTTAGTTACAGGCGGTGAAAACTGTAAAATTTTGCAGTTTGAATTTTTTTTTTTGGTGCTGGAATGAATAATGATTTAAAACTGTAAAATTTTGCAGTTTTATAACATGCTTTAGAACTGTAAAATTTTACAGTTTCATAACATGTTTTAAACATTCCGACGACTTTCCGGCGATGTTGAACATTCCGACGAGTCTTCGGCGACCGTTTGACGGAAGTCCGACGATAGTAAGATGTGAACAGTGTCTGTAAATTAAAAAAAAAAAAAAAAGAATTTTTTAGTAACAATTAAAAATGTGTTTGACTAATTTGTGCAAGTATTTTGTTTTGGGATTAGCTGGATCTTGAACTTAGTACATGGAACTTATCAGTAAGTTCCCCATTAGTTTTTTGGTTTTTTAGATAAGGGATCAGCTAGATTGGATTGTGCTATTTGGGTTCATGCACTTATCACAAGTTTTGTTTTGATAGTTTGAATAACTCATTTTTTAGAGCATGACATTTATATCGTCCATGAAAAAAATTAAGTCGATCTGATTAGTGTAGTCACATTAGTTTATTACATTTATGTTCTAAAAAATGAATGATCTAGTTTTTAAATAAAACTTATTGTTTAATTTTTTTACAAATACATGTCATAAAATAATATAGTTATGATTATTGAATCGATCTGATTTTTTTTTATGAATAATTTACACATTGTGATTTAAAAATAAATAATTTGCATCATTGAGTCTGGACCTTGGTGGGTCACATGGGCCAGAACATCATTGTGATGGGAGACAACTTAAGAGGCGAAAATATTTTACAAAAAAATATGTAAGAAATAGAAAGAAAAATAGATTTTTTTTGACTTTTTTATATGACTTTTTATTTATTTTTTTAATAACTTTTAAATATTTTATTATTTTTTCAAATGACATTGTATTTATTGAAAAATATCTAAAAACTATATTAAAATGTGTAAAATATTAAAATTTACTTAAAATATTGAGGTCTAATGTAAATTCTACTAAATAAAAAATTCACAATATAGTATTTATAATTTTCAAAATTAAAGGAGATGCTCTGTATTTTAAGAAAATTTCAAGAGATATATTTGTAATTTACTTATATGATTATATGAAAAGAAATGTTAAAAGTAGTCATTTTTTTAGTGTTAAAAAATTGTATATAATGTGCATTAAAATATATGAAAGTATCTTAAAATATTTTGAGATATATGTAAATGTTATAAATAGTGCGTATACAATTATATTTCTAAATCCTTTTCTTTTTTGGAGTAATTACAATGTCGTTGTGTCAGATCAAAATAATTGCATATTAATAAAAAATTATAATTATAATTATTAATATTTATAATATTTATCACTTTTTTATAAGGGTAAATTACAAATACACCTCCCGAGGTTTACTTAAAGTAAAGATTACTCTCTGTAATTGTATTTTTTATTTAACAGAATTAACTAAAAAAATGAAATACATAATTACTCTCCTATACAATAATAAAATTTCCAAAATTATTAATTGAAACATATTTCTAACATTATTAAAAACTATTAATTGACTTGATGATTTATTACTAAAAGGGGCGATTTGTTATGAAATTAAAAATCTTAAGGGGTGGAATGTAATTTTCAAAACCACAGGGAGTGATTCGTATTTTAATCAAATCTCAAGGGATGGACTTGTAATTTACCATTTTTATAATTAATTTATCTCATTTCCACTGCACAGTTATTTGCTTCTATTTAATTTAATTTAATTTAATTTAATTTTTTTTTATCACATTACCTAAGTGGTACAAGGTCTAAATGAACAACTTTAACGTAAAAAATGATTAGTAAATTGGACAATTAAACCAATAGCTATTTTAGATCTAAAAATTTTACTGTATGTTTGTCGTTTATTATTATTTTTAGAAATCCTATCGTTCAAAATAATTATACGTAATTTATAATTTTGCATATCTATTTTTTTTTTTTTTCTTTTGAGGATTAAATTAACAATTTCAATGTGAAAATAGTGATTAAAATGGACAAGTAAATTTACAAGTAGATCTAACTATTTGTTTAACAAAATTTTGTGTACACTTTCTAATGCTATTAGACAATATGATTGCATATAAATTTTTTTTAGATTGGGAAGAAAATTTTTATTATAAAATTAATAAAAAATCAAATCAATTTCGTACAGCTGTAACGAGAGATCTTGTTAATTTTATTCTTTAATAAGTTATCATATTTTTTTAAAATTTTAGTGAAGGTTCAAACCGATTTGTACCTTAATGGAGCAAACTCATCAACTCAAGTTATTGGTGTTGTTGAGTTATTGAGCTAATTGTTTTTTGTTTCAAATTTTAAAATATCATGACTTTCATTTGTACACATGTTTTTAAGTAAATTTATATTTTTAGAATTTATTCATCGATATCTATCAAACACGATCATTATTGGATATATAATAATTTAGGAAATTTTGTAGTGACCGAAGCAAATTTCTCAAGTTTTGAAATTGTGAAATTTCAAAAATTTTGTATTTAAGTAATTGCATTTTTTGCAGTTATGTTCAGAGAAAATAATTTTTTTATTTTATGAATACTTATAAATTTCTCAGCTTTCTTTATCATTATTCGTGTTTGAGAAATTGCGAAATTTTATGATTTTTGTATATAAACTATGAAATTTTGTGAAAATGATAAAAGCTGATTTTTTTTTTTTTGGCTGTAAGTTTTCTACAGTGATTTTTTTTTTTTTCCACTTCAAAATTTTATATTGAATATAGATCTCCTTGAATAGGCTCAAAAAATATAAATATCATGAAAACTGGATCTATAAGATGGATATATATATATATATATATATTGTTAAGGAATGTAAGGTCGATTAATGCACTGAATTTGGGATCTCCTACAAGTTTGGACAGTCAATCCTCATTCTTCTTTTGTTTGATTTGTTTTCCATTTTCTTAAGAATGTAAATAGACAATGACAGTATATATGCTCTAATTTAGGATCTAAATTAGGTTCTGTATTGTGTATATATATATATATTTCCTCTCTTTCAATGAATATACACAGAGAAAGTTTACCGTTTCACATGGTATCAGAGCAAGCATATTCCTGAACCCTTATATCTTTCTCAAACACAAATTGTGTGTATATATATATATATATCCTCTCTTTTAATGAATATACACAGAGAAAGTTTACCGTTTCACATGGTATCAGAGCAAGCACATTCCTGAACCCTTGTATCTTTCTCAAACACAACCATTTTTTACCCAACACACATGGCAGAAAAAGATAGCCAAATAACCTAAGACTTAGCCAAGTCTGAGGCAAACAAATACGACAATCAAAATGATCCATTTTTTCTTCATCACTCCGACCAACCTGGGTTCATACTCGTCACACAGTTGTTGACTAAGGATAATTACAGCACATGGAGCTGTGCCATGTTCATGACCCTCAACATCAAGAATAAAGAAGGCTTCGCCAACTGTACCGTTCGACAGCCACCGATGACTTCCACCACAGAACGCCAATAATAGAGGCGCTGCAACAATCTTGTAAAGGCATGGCTTTTCAATTCAATATCAGAAGACATTAAAGCAAGCGTAATATACAATGAGAGTGCTCATGAAATGTAGTCTGATTTGAAAGAACGTTTTTCATGCACTAATAGTGTTCATCTTTTTCACGTTGAAGAAGCCATTCATGATTGTAAATAGGATAACATGACCATTGTCACTTATTACACCAAGCTAAAGGGCCTTTGGGATGAACGCGACGCACTGTGTTGTATCCCAACATGCACTTGCGGCACTGTGAAGGAGGTTTTGCAATTCCAACAAAGTCAAAAGACCATGAAGTCCCTCATGGGGCTTAATGAAGCCTACGCTGCTCTTCGAGGACAAATTCTTCTCATGGATCCACTCTCTACCGTCAACAAAGCGCACTCTCTCATTCTCCAAGATGAAAAATAGCGAGGAATATCAAAAGAGAGTGCGTTGGTAACAGAAGCTGCAGCCTTTGCTGTGAGGAACAACTCACGAACCTCTGCGAGAATTTTCACACCAAAAAATTCTCACCTGAAATGTGGAATTTGTGACAAACTTGGGCACACTTCAGAGACATGTCGAGCACATCTTAAGTGTGATCATTGTGGTTGGAAAGGTCACACCATTGATGCTTGTTGCAAGCTGAAACAGACGCATCTTGCAAGTGGTAGATCTGATCAGCCAGAGCACAGGACCTTTCCCTCAAAAGCCAATCATGTTAATGCCAATACAACAGCACCTACCACCCCATTCACTCTCACGGCAGAATAGTACCAGAATCTCATGACCATGGAAATAAGTCCAACTCCATGGATAATCACGTTGGTAGTGCATTTGCTACGAGTGATCTCTCAGGTACAACCTCACATGCCTCTGTTTTTGGTAAAGAAATGTATTGGCTACTTGACACAGGAGCCACAGATTATATGGTTTGCTCTATCGATTTCTTAACTACAAAGTCTTGTGTTACCAACCGAACCGTGCATCTTTCCAATGGTGCACTCGCTGCTGTCACACATATGGGCAACATCCATTTTGTTGATTTTTCATTACATGATGTGCTATGTGTTCCTTCCTTCAAATTCAACTTAATTTCTATTAGCAAGCTAGTTTGTAATTCCCACTACCTTGCCACATTCATTAACGATGCTTGTATGCTACAGGACCAACAATCGGGGAAGATGATTGGGATGAGAACTAAACGAGGAGGACTTTACTACCTTGATGCTCCGCAGAAAACCAGTTGCAACTCAGTCACCGTAGCAGCCTCTCACTCTCCAAAACTTTGGCATCAACGTCTTGGTCATCTTTCCAATAAGAGTCTTCGTTTGCTTTCTTATTCTGTTCCAAACATAAAGCTTTGTGATGTTTCTGATTGTTTAATTTGCCCATTAGCTAGACAGACTCGTTCTCAATTTCCATTAAGTTCAATCCATACTCATGGACCTTTTAAATTGATTCATGTTGATATATGGGGAGGGTACCATGTTCTTGTACTCAATGGGGCACAATATTTTCTTATGATCGTCGATGATTATACTTGATGTACCTAGACTTGCTTGATGCACTGTAAATTAGACACTCATAAATACATCACTACATTCATTAATTTTGTTGAGACACAATTTTCCTTGAAAGTTAAAGTTCTTCGTAGTGATAATGGTTCTGAATTTATAATGACCAATTTTTATTCAGAAAAAGGGATCATTCATCAAACCAGTTGTGTCTTCACTCCACAACGAAATGAAGTAGTCGAGCGAAAACACCGCCGCCTTCTCAATGTGACTTGAGCCTTATTATTTCAAGCTAATCTTCCTAAGAAATTTTGGGGTGATGCCATCTTAATTGCCATCTACCTCATCAACCGGACACCCACACCTCTCTTTAAAGGAAAAACCCCTTTTGAGCTGCTTTTTCACAAACAGCCCACATATGACCATTTGCGTGGTCTTGAGTGCTTGTGTTTCGCCTCAACCCACCACCATCGCCCCACAAAGTTTGATGCTAGAGCCACATGTTGTCTCTTCCTAGGTTATCCCTATGGTCAAAAGGGATACCAGGTTTATGATCTCTCAACTGGTAATATTTTTGTTTTACGAGATGTTTCACTACTAGAAATATGACTTTCTGCGTCTATTTTTTTGCGACCGTTTGATTTGCAATCGCAAAAAATCTCTTTTTAATTAACCCAACCGTGTTCTTAAAAGTAAAAAAATTAAAAACCCCCAAATCATTAAAAAAAACTTGACCCGTCCTTTTTTTCCCCTTATTTCCCAAATCAGAACTCTCTCTCACTCGACTCTCTCTCTCGCTCGAATCTCAGTCTCTCTCACTCGACTCTCTCGCTCGAATCTCAGTCTCTCTCACTAGACTCTCACTTTGAAGAAGATTTGAAAATTTTGATCAATTGTTGATGAAGATTTGAAGATTTCAATCTGCTGTTGATGAAGATTTCGATCGATCCATAATCGAGATTCATAATCGGTAAGCCTAAACACTTCTCTTTGTCTCTCTCTGTAATGTTTGGCACATCTTCATCGATTCATCTTCATCGCTCTCCTCTCTGCTCTTCGTACTCTCTCTCTCTCTATATATATATCCATGTAATGTATCACCGATATGTGTTGTTCAATTACAACAATGTGTAAATTACAACAGTATCACCTCTCACAAAGGTGTAAATTACATCTCACAATACATGTATCACTGTAATCGATTGAATGAGGCATTGTTTGGTTCAACAAATATTTTAGCTCGTAACAGATCCACTTGATCGTAATCTCTCTCTCCGATTTTGTTTGTATGTTTTTATAGGTATCTAATTTTATTTTATTTTTGTCTGTGCATATATATATATATATACAAACGAAACGCATATATGTAAGATTTATAGTGCTATATAGGTTTGATTTTTGTAATTTTTGGAACAATTTTGCAATGTTCTCTTTGGAAATTTTGGTCCACAAGAGATTAAGGTTTTTTTTAATACAACCAAACAGGCTAGCTTTCATGTCAATTCTCATAATTTACGCTGTTTCCAGTTTGGCTTTTACGCTCATGTAGTTTTCTTCTTGATTTTCTATTAATTCATCTTCAGGCACCTCTGTGAAGTTAAGAATAAATCAAATTTCTTGAGTTAGAAGATTACTGAATCAAAAATCATAAAAAATGATTAAATAACGTTCAATCTCATAGCCCTGTAGATGGTAATGAAAATAGCTTGATTTAAATTTAAGTAGGATTTGAACACACATGTTTGTCATGTAAAATGGATGATCATTACCAAGTTCACCAAAATCACATAATAACCCGAGATTCAAGCCTTCATTGGAAAACACTTTCAAGTGATTACACTATAAAAATGCTTGTAAAATGAAGATTTGTTTTTTTGCAGCAAAACTTTTATCGTAGCTGTTTACTGTTGCAGTTTGATTTAAAAATGCCACACCCATCAGACCATGATTCAAGATGATTTT
This sequence comes from Camellia lanceoleosa, assembly GCA_025200525.1. NCBI lineage: Eukaryota > Viridiplantae > Streptophyta > Magnoliopsida > Ericales > Theaceae > Camellia > Camellia lanceoleosa. The sequence continues at coordinate 1,085,040 of JANUSC010000049.1, read as the reverse complement.
CTGTACAAAGTAGATTCTAGAATTGACCTTGTTTGAATTCACTGATTTCAACCTTCTTTTTCGGTATATGAATGATACAATGTTTAATAGACTTTTTTTCACTTAGTTTTCTTGTATCTTGTCCTTGATGCAGTACTTGGATGAGAACAAAATGTTGATTTTGGCCATACTGGAAAATCAAAACCTTGGAAAAGATTAGAACTATCCATCTTACAATATAACTTGGCACAGATATATTAGTAAATCTAGGTGGAACTTTAAAGATCAAATCTAGCCCTACAAATTCACCACAGATGCATTGAATTTTCTTGAGGAGATGGTAAGGAATTGCATATGATTTACGAAATGGACGATTAAATTATTAATTTAGGAAAAGTATGTCAACTCACAAGATGATTACGTACTTGGATACTATGATCTATGTAAAGTTGTGCTTAGACCATCTAGGCTATTTTTAGGAAATGGACAATATTATCTATGTAAAATTTCGACGCAATTATTAGTTACGAAAATTGTAATCTATTTTTGTTATCTAACGATCCTCAAACTCCTATTGGCTTCTAACATATAACTTTATTATTGATTCTAGGTGAAATCGCGTCTGCAAATATTTAAGCAGAATGTTGAAGCAATCTTATCAACGTACATGGATATATTGAAGAAGGTGTTTGCATAATCTAATCATCTCAATATATACATTTTCCTTTTTTTTTTTTTTTTTTTTTTTTTTGTTGCATTATATTATATTCAAAACTGTGATTTTTAGTTGTTTCTTTATGTTCACAGATTGATGGAAATCGTCCAAAAGAAGTAATTTTCAAAGATATAGACTCTTTGTTGTCTCAAGTGCCGAAGGAGAAGGAAAAAAACAACAAAATTAGGTGCGTGGTTTTAGGATTGAAGCAATTTGTACAATTATGCTACACTATTCTTTATTCAGATGTTTAAAGATTATCTCAAAATTATTCATATCTGGTGGAAGTGAGCACATGGTATTAGAAGCTGATTCATGAATTTTTCTCATTTGGGTGACATTTATTTAAATGAGTTCATGTGAACAAAATGTCTTGATGATCTAACTCTTTCATGTTTATGTACATTCACGATAATAGTTATAACATATTATTTAGGTACTCAATATGCTTTAGCTATTTTAATTTTATGTACTATCTAAAAAAAATTGGCATTTCTCACGTAATACCATTTACATGTGATGGCTGATGATCTCTATATAAATAGAGAACTCCAGCATGACTTTACAATAGCTGGTGGGATTTTCCCTTATCTAAGCATGAGTAATTTTAACTTCTATGTTTCGTCAAATTTCATCTGTTTCTTATCTGTCCTAGGAAAATCAGCACTTCAAACACCTTCAAGTCAGGTATCATTCTATACATTGAAAACTTTAATTTCTGCAAAATTTCCCTTTTACATTGCTATGGGAGTAGCAGAAAATGTAAAGGTAATTAGAAGGCTAGTACTTTTGTCAATTTGCTTCTCACGTTCATGGTCATTCTTTTGATATTGTTATTGTTACTAAGTTTTGAAAACAATTTGCCTGGTAGAGCTCAATGGATTAGAAGTTTCTTTTAATCATGGCAACTACTCGGTTTTTACACAGGCTATGGTTATAGAATTCAGTACTGTATAAATTAAGCAGTACTTTGATCCAATTTCAAGTAAAGGCTATGGTTTTTACATTTAGGTTGCACTGTATTTCACAAGTATTGGATTACAACCTTATGTGTAATTTATTTTAACATCATTTATGATCATCTATTGGATTACAACCCTATGTGTTAGATGTATCACGGACCAACTTTTTAAGCATTGGTTTCCTTAAACTTCCTTACAGTTGTTACCTATGTTATATGGACTTATGGACTCGAGTATGGGTTATGTTACATCATTACATGGATACAGATACAGATGTTGGGTGCAAGTGCGTATCTAGAGAGTGGATCCCTCAAACCTCAAATTTAAGGATATGTGGACTTGACAAAAATAAATAAATAAATTTGGGTAGAGGAGCCAATCTACCGTCATACTTGTATTTGAATCAGGCATATGCATGCACAGGTCTGAAGATGACATCATTTGGAAAAACTTGTGCTCATCATTAGCATACTGTTATTTTATTTTTTTATTTTTTCCCTTTTGGGTTATGGTGTGTTGTCAACAAAAGTTGATTAAGAAAAAAGAGGTTTCTATGATGCTGATATTGTTCATATTATTGTTTTCAACAATTAAATTTGTATGGATCAATTGTTGGACCAATGTGGAGGTTCTGCCTTGCCATGCTCATGAATGTGGTCAAGTTGGGGCATATGCTGCTGCTATCATTGGTTCAAGTATCATTGGTTCAAGTATCAGACATGTTTTATTTAGGAAAGAAAAAATTCTAGATCTAATATTTTTTTTAACTCTCAAATCTGTCATTACAGGTCAAGCCCAAAAGAAAATTATTAACACATTATACTAATATATTGTAGGTGTCAGATGCATCTAGTGGGCAGCAAGCTTCAAAAGAAAATGAATAGGTATGCATTTCTCTGGGTATTACCTCTAGTTGTTATACCCAAAATGTACTGGTATGATCTTCTCTGTTGTCTTTCAGAACTAGATTCCAGTCCGTATAGTTCATTCTAACCTATACACCAAACATATTTCAATTTTCTTTGCTGCTGAACTTTTTCTGGGTTACTACCATGCATACTTTTTTATGATCTTCTCTGTTGTCTTTCAGAACTAGATTCCAGTTCATATAGTTCATTCTAACCTATACACCAAACATATCTCAATTTTCTTTGTTGCCGAACTTTTTCTCTGGGTTACTACCATGCCTTTCCTTTCTTCTTCTTCTTTCTTCTTTGGGTTAAAAAAAATAGAGACACAATGAACAGTACTGTAAAGAAACATCTCCCTTTAGAAGCTCACCACACTCAACCCTCAATATTTGCTTGCCTTCACTCAACCCATAGATGATAACACTTCCCTCAATTTTTAAGAATGGTTGGAGGCAATCTCCACTCTTTTGGGAAGAACGAATAAGGAAGACCAGTAGACTTGCATAGAGAAAATGATGGTTCTAATCAGCTGGGCTCTCCCAGCATAGGATCCTAACAGACTAACAGCTCAAACTAATTCTATTACAATGTATTTTGAGATCCACACATGTTAAATTAAATTTGAAGTCTTGCGACTTTAGTTCCGCTCTCAGATTGGATGAGGCATGACTGCGGCTGCCTTATGTCAGGTTGTGGCTGGACTAGCTGTGGCCTAGCTTAAGACAGTGGCTGAACACTGATCTTCTACAGCTGGGCCTTAGACTTCTGAGGTTGTAGTTCATGCTGCAGCTCTGTCTTTGATTTGGTTTGTGGCTGCAGTAGCTTGGCTTGCTGAAACTGAGGTGCTTTATTATTATACCATTGTTGTTGTTGTTGTTGTATTATAGTCCAATAAATAATTAATCACTCTTTGTTTGCTTCTTAGGATGGAATGGAGTAAAAATGACTCTAAAGGACATTATGATATTATTTTTTTACTTCTTCGTACTGTTCCTGTCAATTGATTTTTTTTTCCAGAGTTACATGATTTATTTTTTTGTTGATGTCAATGTGATTTGTGGAAGGGCCTGCCAATCATTTAGAATGACTTGTGAGACATTAAATTTGCATTTGTATCCATGCTTACTTGTTTGTAGGGAAATCAAATGTAATTTTGTGAGACATTAAATTTGCATTTGTATCCATGCTTACTTGTTTGTAGGGAAATCAAATGTAATGCTACTCATCTACATTCTGGTATTGATTTTCATAAAAGTTGAGACTTGGGATATGCTGGTGACTTGAGACGGTTTTGTGATTGGCTTCAAATTCTTCACTTACATCTTGTTACCTTCTCCTTAGATGGCTATTTTGCTTTTTTAGATTTTAATACATAATAATTTCAATGAGGAACATCAGGTTGATTATTTAGATCATTGTTTCAGGGGAATTGAAATCTGTCTATGTAAGGAATTTGCCCTCTACCATTTCTGTTGTTGATATTGAGCTAGAGTTTAAAACGTTTGGTAGAATCCTTCCTGATGGTGTGTTCATTAGAAACAGGAAGGTCAGTTTTTGCTCTATGCCTTTTTGAATCACATGCTTTAATGCATATCTGAAAGCAATCTAAAATAGCAACTATATGTCTTTTCTATTGCCTTTTCTTTCTTTATGCATAATTGTAAGAGTAACCGAGTTTTTATCCTTTTAGGTTCAAAACCCAAGAGCAAACCTAAGAAGGAAAAGACAGAGGAAGAGAGAAAATTTAGAAGACGGGCCAAATATTTCTTGGTAACACAGCTGTTAGTAGTTTTAGTTTTCCTGTCACTCCTTGGTGGGTCAGATGATGCTGAAGTAGAGCTTCGATGACGATGACAGTTTGAATTACAATGAGTAAATGAGAATACATTTATGAGTTGAGCTCTTTTTTTTTTTTTTTTCACATGCGGGTTACCTTTCCTTGGCTGCATGCCATGGCCCAAGTGGATTTTTTCCCTCTCTCTATTTCATTTTCATTTTCCATTGAAATTTTGGAAAAATTGCATCCATGTGTAGACAATTAATATGATTTGTGCAACAGGTCAAAACTATATTTTTTGGCAAAAATAATTAGTATAATGTTGAAGAAAATGCTTTTTGCCATGGATTGGCTGAGGGCAGTTTGTGAATAATCTGTTAGTGCAGTGTGCATACCATTTTTATTTAGTTTTCTATTAGTTTATGTAATGCTTTTATTTATTTATTTTTATTTTTATTTTTATTTTTATTTTTTGCGACGGTAACAAGATGGTCGCCAAAGATCATAGTAGTGTTTTTCTTTGTTTTTTGCGACGGCAAAATAGCGGTCGCCATAAGTAGTTTAGGTGGTCGCAAATAATTTGCGACCGTTGTTTTGCCGTCGCAAAAAGTATTTGCCACCCCCATATTCGCGACCCCCATTTGCCGTTGCATGGGCCGTCGCAAAAAGTCTTTTGCTACTGTTTTTTATTATTTGCGACGGTTTATAGCGGTCGCAAAAAGTGTTTTTTTTAGTAGTGTTTCCTTTCATGAGAATATCTTTCCTTTTCCATCTTCCGCTGCAAATTCTCCTATAGTACTTCCTCACACTCCATCACCCACATATGCTGATGACATCTCCAATTCATCTCCTCCTTTCCACTCCAACATTGAATTCTTTCCAACCGAGCCTCTCTCTCAAGAAGCCTCTCCTTCAAACTCTAATATCGAAGCTCCATCTCCACATTCTCTTTCGCCAAGCATTACTTCGTCTCCTGACCTACCACATCCTCCCTCACAGCTGACATGCACTACAACAACACCTAGTTATCTCCGTGAGTATCATGTTGGTATTTCTCTTCGTTCTAGGAACTTTCCAGCATCTACTCGGCCTTGGTTGTTGCTACAATTATCACTTACCCCTTGTATGATGTTCTTTCATATGATAAATTATCACTCACACACCATGTGACAACCCTCACCACTAATTAGTGCTAATCTATGATTAAGCATGTTTAGTGACTGATTTGACTGAAATTCTGAACTGATTGATTGAGTGTATTAGTTTAAACGCATTTCTATCTGTTCGACTGTTAATTGATTTGTTCATGTTTTAAGTTTGAACTGTAAATTGAAGGCCTTATCGGCGGCCGAATTCGAAATCGATTAATGTTTTATGCTAATTGGAATTTATGTGATTTTATGGTATATTTAATTGAAATGTGATTTGGTATGATTAAATTAGATTAAATGAAGTTAAAATGCATAAACACGAGTTATTCACCAAAATGCCACTTAGTGGACTTTCATGAGCCTTTTATTTGATTTATACATGTTAGCTTTATCATCAAATTTCCTCAGCCATTTGAGAGCCTAATCGACTAGAGAGAGAGAGAGAGATAGGAGATAGCTTGATTTCATCTTGTTTTGGCTTGGAAATTTTGAGGAATTGAAGTGTAGATTGCACATTTGAGCTTCCATCCTTGAACTTGGAGACTTAAGGTAGAGAATTTACCTTCTTGTTCATATTTTGGGCTAGTTCTTGCATGGATTAGAGGATTGTTGGAGTTTAGAGCCAAGTTATGGCTTAAATTGTTGAATTAAAGCTTGAATCATGCATGCATGTACATATTCTTGCATTTTGGAGTTGATTTTCATGAAATCTTGCATGCAAGTTTACATTCTTATTCTAGTCCATGAATTCATCATGGTTTTGAGTTCAATCTTGCTTTGGATCATGTTTTGAGGCATTAGAATTCACTAGAATTCATGCATGTCATATGTTCTTTATGTTCATGAAAACTTCTTTGAAATTGTATTTAATTGAACTACCTTTGGGCTTTGATTTCTCAAATTGATCTTTGAAACATGTAATATTATGGGTTTTGAAGTGTTTTCTAGAAAATTAGCCCAAGAGGATCGAAATTTATGCTTTAAAGTTGAGTTTTGAGCTTGAGGTTCAAATCTGGAAATTCCAGATTTTGAACACACGCTCGAGTGGGGAACTTCACACTCGAGCATACAACCTGAGTTCATGTAGTTCGCTCGAGCGTGGAAAGTGACACTCGAGCGTGAAATGCGTGTATCCAGTACTCTACATGTGTTTACAGTCCGCTTGAGCGGGGGAATGCACGCTCGAGTGAGGACTTGTGTCTCACGCTCGAGCGGGTATCGAGTGCCCATTGAGTGTGAATTTCGTGCATCCAGTACTTTTACTGTAGTTTACAGTCCACTTGAGCGGAGTAATACACGCTTGAGCGGAGCCCTTTTGTCTGCATGTCCACTCGAGCGGAGAAATACACGCTCGAGCAGGACCCCTGTTTCAGCAAAATTTTGTAAAGTGTTTAAAAGTGCATCTTTGTATCCTCTTTCCATCTTAGGCATTCCTAGGGCATGTTTAAGTCATCTTAAGGAGGATATTGATGTAGAACCACACCGAGGCAAATTAGGGATTAAGTTATTATTTTCCCAACTGTGTAGCTTAGTGTGTGTTCGTTCTCTAACTGTGTAGGGTTGGCATCCGAGGACGCTCATTAGTTGCTTAGCCCAGAACTCTGTGAGTAACAATGTTGTAAAGATATGTTCAATCATGAATATTTTCTGAATGAACCACCGTACTGCTTTCTGAAATGATATTTCTTACTGAATGAATGTTTGTCCTATTTGTGAACTGTATTCGTGGCATCCATAGCAATTTACTATTACTGTACTGCACTGCTATTGTCACAGAGATCTCTATTGGTTCCCATGTTTGGAACCACTACTGTTTACTGATATGATGGCCATCAACTGACTGTTCGGTCTGTTAAGACCCACGGTACTGTTTTGCTATAGGATGTACCACATATGACTATTATAATTTCTAAATGACTGTTATGGCATGAATTATGAACCACAAACTGAATGACTGACATACTGATAAATGACTGCTTTCAATACTGAAAGGACATTCATTCTTAACCTCTTTACTCATATGTTATTCACTGGGCTTTAGCTCACTGCTCATATATATATGTAGGTGTCGAGCCTTTCGTGCATTGCTAGGAGCGTCAGGCTAAGCTCTTGTTTTGTCAAGCCAACCATTGTGCCTCACTGCGAGGTTCCATGTGCTGCCAAGTTAAGGCTGCTGTGGGGTGTTTTAGATTTCCCTTTTCTGTTTTTGTTTTGTATGGATTGTATAGGCTTGTATTGTACTGTTATGGTAGGGATTTGGTCCCTAACCTGAATACCTGTATGTGATGTATGTACATACTGTTTTGCTTTTGACTGTGAATATGTTTAAAAAGTCTTTTTGCATACTACTGTCACAGCTCATTGGACATCTTTTATTACTGTTTTGGCTTCCGTCAGCCCCTGAACTCTGTATTACTGTTTTACTGATTAAGCAGGCCTTCGGTAATCTCGGATTACTGGCCGGTTATGGTGCTAAACCTATAGGGACGGGTTTGGGTCGTGACAGAATGGTATCAGAGCGATATTAAACCACGAGTTATACCGCACACACGTATCCAAATGAGCTATAGGATGTCCTAGAAAAGTAATAGGGCATTACATGAGCATGAAAAGTGTGTGTGGACATGACATAAATATATGTGCTAATATGCTAATGTGTTTAAAGTATGCAATTTCCTATGTTTATTATTACTATGTTGCATATAGTGAAATGGATAATGCAAGAACTGCCGATGAAACTGAATCATCTGATGCCAGAATAGCAAGGCTTGAAAGAACAGTTGAACTACTAACTGAGGCCTTAAGGCAACAGCAACAACAGAACCAACAGCCCCCACCTCTTTCGGAACAGCCGGAACAGAATGTGAACGATGACATAATTGCTCTAACACAGAAATTTAGTAAGATGAAACTACCATCATTTCAGGGAGGCCTTGAACCATTGAAGGCCGAAGCATGGGTGTTAGAAACCTACGAGCCGAAAGTATAAAAGATATTTGAAAATGACTTTTTGACATTTTACAAAAAAAAAAAAAAAAAGGAATGTAAGAAATAGAAAGAAAAGAAGATTTTTTTGACTTTTTTTTATATCAATTTTTAATTATTTTTTTTAATAACTTTTTAAATATTTTATTATTTTTTCAAATGACATTGTATTTATTGAAAAATATGTAAAAAGTATATTAAAATGTGTAAAATATTAAAATTTGCTTAAAATATTGAGGTTTAATGTAAATTCTATTAAATAAAAAATTTTGACAATGTAGTATTTATAATTTTTAAAATTAAAGGAGATAATCTGTATTTTAAAAAAATTTTAAGAGGTATATTTGTAATTTACTGATATGAATATATGAAGAGAAATGTTAAAAATAGTCATTTTTTTAGTGTTAAAAAATACATATAAAGTGTATGAAAATATATAAAAGTATCTTAAAATATTTTGAGATATATGTAAATGTGTATTAAAATTGTAAATAGTGTGTATACAATTATATTTAATTGTGTGGGGATATATTTTCTGAGTACCAATACGTGGCCAAGGTGACGCCGACGTGTCAGCCGGGGTGCCACGTGTCCTGGTCGTGACGCCGAGGTGATCTCGGCTAGGCTGATGTTATCTCCGAAGATATCGGAGTCTAGGATAAGCGGATAGGGGACAAGAGTCCTAGAATGAGGAAAAACCTCAGCCTGGATAAGGATAAAGCTTTTAGGGAGTTTATCTTTATCTATTGGAGAGTCCAAGATAAGCATTGAGCAGAAGTCCATTGAAGCTAGGCTTCTATTAGGACTAGGATTGAGTTGACTATGAAAGAGAGGCACCCCCAATGGGTCTAAGGTACGCAGTTTATATTCTGAACAGTGAGTTAAACACTTGATCTATTTTTGAGAGATAACTGACTTGATCGTCGGAGTGCCCCCGGGTAGACGAACTACCGCCAGAATCTCTTCTTTCTGTTGCAGGTCATTCAGACGCCATCTATTCTGCCAGTGCTCTCCAGTTGAATACTGAGTTAGCAGTGTGGTTAGAAATTCACTCACACAATTTGGCGCCGTCTGTGGGAAAGAAAGGAGAATAGATAGCCAACGACGGACAGAAAGAGAAGATTAGAAATAATACTCCTACCGGGAGTGGGAGACCTGTTGACCTTGACGTCGAAGAAGACAATTGCAACGAAGACCAGAATCACAGAGGAAAGGACGTCGGCCAGGAAGGCGACGTACCAAAGAAAACGGACCAAAGCGGGTACTATAACGAGGATCACCTCTAGGTATGGAAAGACAGATGCCTACGGAGGGACGAAGAGATGAAGGGGATGACGAACAAATTGGCAGACCTTCAGTCGGTCGTCAATTTCATGATGCAAAACAATGTCATACAGCCATCGTTCCCGTTACAGGACACGCCGATTCCAGCGGGCAATGCCCAGAAGGGAGGGCAGAAAACAATCCCTGTAGCCCTTTAGCACGCCAGGAGCGAAAAACACTCTCACCGGCTGTCAAGGGAGGTCGGGCGAGGAGAGTCGAAAAGAGAAGAATCTCGAAGAACACACCACACCAAGGAAGTAGATCCCAGAGAACATCGGCATGTTCAAAGGTAGGAGTTGTGCTTCGATGCAACCAATGGAGAAAGGTCGAAAAGGGCTCACAACGAAGCTGAGAGTAGTGCCCCTAAAAGACTGAAATCAGGAGATAGCCGAGCTCCTGGGCGGACCAAAGAGGACTTGAGAGATTACCCCAAGAGGAAGCAACAAAATGCCGAGGTAACTTCCTCGGTTAAGCCGAGAACACCATTCTCGGTGGAGTTGAACAAATTTGAGGCCCCGAAAAGATTCAGTATGTCGAGGTTCCAGATATACGATGGTAAGTCGGACCCCAACTTTCACGTCGGTTTATACCTGAACTCAATGGCATTATACACTGGGAACGAGCCGTTACTTTGCAAGGTATTCCCCTCATCCTTCGGGGAAATTGCATCAGATTGGTTTTACAAATTGCCAAAAGAAAGTGTGAAGACCTGGGAAGGCCTGGCCGAGATGTTCGTGGCCAGGTTCATGACAAACAAACTACAGCCATTAAGGGTAGACGCCCTGATGGCTCTGAGAATCAGTGAGGATGAAGGCCTTAGGGCCTACGCAAAAAGGTATTATGAGGTGTTCAATCGAATATCCGAGTGCAACCAAGAGGTGGCGGTCATGTCTTTCAAGAACGGCCTAAAAGATGATTGTGCACTACGAAAGTCATTGGCAAAGACATTGCCAATAAGCATGGAAGAGCTTATGGCCAGAATTGAGAAATATGCCAGAGCCGAGGAAAACACGCCAGAGATTAAGGCGACAAAGCAAGAGAAAGCAAACGGCTCGCTGAAGCGAGGCCGAGGTAACAACGGATCCAACAAATAAGAGATAGGACTGAGGACCGCACAGGCAGTCACAACTGTATTCCGAATCCCAATTCACAAGGTCCTGGATAAAATCCGAACCCAACCCTATTTCAGAGCACTAGCAAAGGTACCATGAGAGTTTATGGGAAGAAGCCTTGGAAAGCCTTGTGCTTACCATAATGAAAATGGGCATCTGACTCAGGGTTGTAGAGCCCTGAAGTCACACCTAGAAGACCTGGTAAGGCAAGGCCATTTGAGGGACCTTGTAGATGAGGCGAGGACAAGGGAAGAGCAGGCAAGACTGCCTCAGGCACCGGCGGCTCCACCTCCTCCAGCACAGCAACCACAGGCAGGCAGACCTCGGGTAATTAATGTAATTCACTCGAAGTTCAACGAAAACAAAATTTGGAGGGAGACCCAGAAGGTAAAACACCTGCAGCACGTGTACTAGGTCCGGCAGAAACGACCTCGGGCTGAGGAGTGCCAGGGACCAATGGTGTCCTTTACTGAAGCCGACCTGGAGATGGCCTAGCATCCACATAACGATGCGTTGGTAGTATCCCTCAAGGTTGGGGAGTGCCAAGTGAAGCGCATCCTAATTGACCAAGGCAGCTCTTGTGACATCATGTATGTCAAGTGTTACAAGGAGCTTGGCCTTCACCCAGACGATATGGAGCAGTCCAACAGCCCAATGGTTGGGTTTAATAGAACGCTGACTTAGGCACTGGGAGCAGCAAGCTTGGAAGTGTAGGTTGGCACCAAAAAGATAAAAACAGAGTTCACCATAATCGACACACCCTTCCCCTACAATGCTATTTTGGGAAGGCTATGGCTGCATGCAATGGGGGCTGTTCCCTCAACACTACATCAGCTATTATGGTTCCCAACAGAGCATAGGATAGAAGAGGTCAGAGGGGATCAGCTGCAGGCAAAAAACTGCTCCATGGCAGCAATGAAATCCACCTGCAGCATACGAGAACCAGAGACAGTAGAGATCGAAGACGAGGACGTAGAAGTCCTAGAGGATGTCGGCAAGGAGACAACCAAGAAGAGTGAAGAAGCCCTGAAGAAAATCCTTGTCCAGCAAGGAGATGAGGAATGCTTCTTCCTTCTCGGCTCGGGCTTAGTCGAAAAAGAGGAAAAAGAACTGGAGGCGTTCTTGAGAGAAAACATTGAAGTGTTTGCCTGGACACCTTATGAAATGCCAAGCATTGACCCCGAGGTCACTTGCCATAAACTGAACGTAGACAGGTCGGCTAAACTTGTAATCCAACGGGCAAGAAAACCAATGTTAATGCATGTTGAGGTAGTAGAAGATGAAGTAGACAGACTTCTAGAGGCCAGAGCCATTCGAGAGGTAAATTACCCGACATGGCTATCGAATACAGTGGTGGTGAAGAAAAAGAATGGTAAATGGAGGGTCTGCGTGAACTTTACCAGCCTAAATAAGGCCTGTCCCAAAGATAGTTTTTCTTTACCCAAGATTGACCAATTGGTGGATGCCAATTCAGGGCATGGAAGAATGAGCTTCTTGGATGCCTACAGCAGGCACCATCAGATAGCTATGTACCCGCCAGATGAGGAGAAGACTGCGTTTATCACCCCAAAAGAGTTGTATTGCTACAGAGTGATGCCTTTTAGGTTGAAAAACGCCGGAGCAACCTACCAGAGATTGGCAACCAAGATGTTCAAACATCTAATTGGCAGAATAGTGGAAGTCTATGTCGATGACATGGACGTGAAGACCAAAGAACCTAAGGGTTATCTGGCTGACCTAAAAGTAGTCTTTGATATCCTTAAAACATATCGGCTTCGACTCAATGCATCGAAGTGCGCATTTGAAGTGGGATTTGGTAAGTTCTTGGGATACTTGGTGACCAGAAGGGGCATTGAGGCCAACCCAGATCAGATTAAGGCCATCATAGAACTGGAAAGCCTAACATCGGCGAAGCAAGTATAGATGTTGACTGGAAGGGCTGCAGCCCTGAATAGGTTCATAAATAGAAGTTCTGACAAATGCAAACCCTTCAGCTTAGTGAAGAAGGCCACAGACTTCTTATGGACAGAAGAGTGCGAAGTCACCCTGGCCGACTTGAAAAAGTATTTGACCACGGCTCTAGTTCTCTCAAATCCAGAACCTAGAGAGGAGCTATTCCTGTACTTAGTAGTTTTGAAACATACGGTAAGCGCAGTGGTAATCTGAGAAGAAAAAGGGGAACAAATGGTTGTTTACTATATAAGGAAAACCCTGGTTGATGCAGAAACCAGGTATTTACCCCTGGAGAAGTTAACGTTGGCCTTAGTAATGGCTTCAAAGAAGCTGAACCATTACTTTCAAGCCCACAAAATTGTGGTACTGACTGAACATCCTTTGAATTCCCTATTACAGCAGGAAGATCTGACGGGCAGAATAGCTAGGTGGGCAGTAGCCTTGGGCCAGTATGACCTGGAATACAGACCCAGAACAACAATCAAAGGCCAAGTCTTGGTTGACTTTGTGGCCGAGTTCACTCCAGGAGCCATCGTACCTCAGGCTCCATTGAGTCGAGGTGTACAATGTCCAAGCGAGCAAAGAGGAGCCTAGCCGAAGACAACAGAACAAAGGAAAGAAGAAAAACTTAGGTCTTGTAGCATTTACATCGGCGACTTCTTTCTACTGTTTGTTGATAGGAGTTCAAACCGACAAGGAGCGGGGGTAGGAGTAGTACTGGTATCTCCAGATGGACAGATACTAGAACAATCCATTCGTTTGGGGTTCAAGGCCTCAAACAGTGAAGCAGAGTATGAAGCAGCGATTGCGGGATCAAAGCGGCAATAGCGATGAAAGCAGATGAGGTAATAGTCTTCTGTGACTCTCAGCTTATAGTTAACCAGACAACAGGCGAGTTCGCAACCCGAGATGAACGTATGTCGGCATACGCAAAGAAAGTAGGCAGGTTGGTGGCCTTGTTTCAGAATTGCCAACTACAGCAGGTTAACCAAGATGATAACAGTCGCGCCGATGCCCTGGCCAACCTGGCTAGTGCAATACAACCTGGAAAGGCAAGGACGATAATAGTCTACTACTTGCCGGGCCCGAGCATCGAACCACTAACCTGTAACAAGCCCGCGGGGGACCTCGCTATAGTTCGGACTCCCCTGTTTTTGTTTTGTTGCGGTTCTTAATCTGAACCAAAGAGTCCAACTCTGGCAAATCGTTTGAGAAAACAGATTTTGTTTTTGAAAAGTAGTGCCAAACATGGACTGCTTTGCCAGATACAGAGTCGCCATCTAAATATTTTTAAAATGGAAAATTTAGGAAACCCTGACTCGGTGCCGAAGGTCACGTGTCCGTCATCACCAAAGTTGTCTTGGCTCGGGAGCTTGGATACGATCGGGGAAGGTCAGCTATGAGCACCCCCTTTCGCCCGGTCCGAAGACCGGCCTCTACTAACCATGATATTTGATTTTGAAAACATTACATGCTCTTATTCCGGTTATTAGCCTAGAATTACTATGTGATGCGCGCAGCAAACAAGTATAGACTAGATTACCTAATTTGGAAACAAGCATTGCATATCCGTTCGTTTTGAAAAACAGTTTGAAATTGCTACTCGCAAGTAGGCTAAAATACGGATTTCAATGAGTTATTCCAACTCAAGCAATCCAGCCTCCACCCACAGGCATTTAAACAGTTTATCTCACATAAGCACTTAGCTGTATGGTAAGCATACTGTCATGTTAACATTCACACGCATGCGATATGCTAAAGCGTAAATACTTATATCGTACTCCATGCCAAAACAATAAACTAGTTAGCAAACATGCATGGCCTAGTTCATGTTAAATGGCTAATGTAACACAGGCGAAGATGCAATTTAGAGCAGGCTCGGCTAACCCTAAAGATGGCATGTGAAATGCACTTTATTCGATGCACGTATTCAATTTGGAATTGAAAATACAATGCAGTTTGTATGATGTACCGAGCCCGATGCATGTCAACAAATGCATGGATGCACGCATGCATAGCATAAGGTATGCTAAAATAAACGTCCTAATACTAACCATTAAAAGGTGTAAGTAAAAGGGAGAAAGAAGTGGGGGTTGGAAGACATACACACCACGCACCCACACTTATTACAGATTCGCCCTCGCTCGGAGGGACCAAAAGAATAATACAAATAATTAACTACGCAAGCTAATTAAATATTACAAATTAATTAAATTAACAAATTAATTAATCTAAGGAAAAACAGTAAACCGCCTCGGGGCGAGGGCTTAATGCACGTGCGCTCGGATTCCGCTCGGAATTGCACTGCCATGCCTAGCTTGCCTCTGTTTTCCCTGCTTTGTTCCTCTGAAAACTGCCAAAGTCTCAGAACTACTTCCTTGGATATTGGGAATCACCACCAGCTAAACAGAATAGCCACCGGCTGCTATATGTGGCCATCGGCACAGAATTCATCCATCGGCCATCAATAGACTGCCGGTCGGCACTAAATACTGCCGGCCGGCACTGAATGTCTGCAGAACCTGCAACTCACAGCAGCAGAGGGCAAAAACTTGCATGGCAATGTAATTCCAACAATGTGTGCACCAATCATGCCCCTTATCATATTTGTGACTCAAAGGGGCATGTGCCTCGATTCTCGGGCCACCAATCACGCATTTCCATGCATGATGGCCCAAAGAACCAAATGTGCAACTTCTATTTCAAATGCATGCAAACCAAACAAACACACAAGGGTGCTAAGCCTCTATCATGACTTGGTCAAGAGGTAGAGCATGCATGTTTATGTGATGCAATCCTAGACATGTCAACTAGTATGCA
This sequence comes from Camellia lanceoleosa, assembly GCA_025200525.1. Taxonomy (NCBI): domain Eukaryota; kingdom Viridiplantae; phylum Streptophyta; class Magnoliopsida; order Ericales; family Theaceae; genus Camellia; species Camellia lanceoleosa. The sequence goes on along the minus strand of JANUSC010000049.1, from coordinate 1,069,352 downwards.
ATCATGCCAATGCAAAGGAGCATACAAGCTAACAAACATACAAGGCATGAAACACCAATGTCAACCATCAAGTATGCGAGGTGTAATGTGGGTGTCCAAGCATGCAACCAAGCATGTGACTTCATTCAATCATGTTAGTCCTAACGTGCATTTACTTACCAATACATGACAACACTCAAGGAGCATATGCAAGCAACAAGAGGATGGACTTACACATGGGTTAGGCAGCTCTAAATAAGCCTAAAATCAATGGCCAAATGCCATAGAAGTGAAGGCTAAGATATATGGAATACATGCACACATGCAAGCATACATAATTCAACACTTAGGCATAAACAAGCAACTCTTAAGAACACTTAAAAGAGGCTAACATGGACATATTAACATGCATATATAAGCTTTAAAATCATGTTGGACATGGTGCTAAGCCAAGCAACAAAATAGACTAAGCATGCAACAAATGGTCCAAGCATCCAAGGCAAGCCAAAGGAGACCTAAACCATGGCTAAGCCAACCAAGCCTCACAAGGCCAAGAAGGCTTAAAACAGGTCTAAGGCAGCCCTAGACCATACAAAAGGGACCTCCTAGATGGCATCTAAGTGGCTCTAGCGCAAGGCACACACAATGACCAAATCACTAGGCATACAACATATGCTTTCAAAACTTCAAAGAGGCATGCAAGGCAATCATTCGAGCATTTCTAAGGGACTGAAATAGCATGCTACATGGTTCCAAACCATTGAAAATAATGAAAGCAAGGCATGCTATACTTTCATGCTCTTAAGGCCAACAAGCCAAATGCAAAGAGGCTATGTGATGCAAGCTAAGATCGACCAAAGTAACCATGGACAGACCTTATTCATGGAAAAATAAGCATACAAGCTTCATGAATCTGAGCCTAAAACATGTTAGAATGGAGGCATACAACCTAATGCATGTTAAAGGACTAAAGAGGCATTACAAAGCATCTATGCAAAACATGCAAGGAGTACTAAAACCAACATGATACGAAGTTATAATATGGCAATATGAGCACAAAATACAACCATGGCATAACCAACAAACAACCAAACATGAGGCTCCCTCAAGAGGCAAAATAGGTCCTTTTCAAGGACAACAAGGAGAGGGGGTGACCCCCTCATTCTTGGGACTTCAAGGCATCATCTTCACCACTGAAATCCCTCAAGATTTCAGTGGTGAAGAGACCCCAACACCAAAATCCCGGAGCTCTCACAAAATAGCACAAAATGAGGCCTTTTCAAGGCCTAAGGGTGGTCAAACCTCCCCAAAGCACAAAACACTCTTAACCAACAATAAAGAGGACTAAAAAAATGAACTTTTTTGTATTAAATGCTAAGCACAAAAACAGTTCTAAACTATGCAAAAATGGAGTGCAAAAATGGGGTAAAAGGGGTAGTTTCTTACCCTTGAAGACCACTTTCACAAAGGTTGATGTTGTTGCTTCCTTGAGCTCAAATCCAACCAAAAATTTCAAGAACCAGCCCTTAGAACCTCAGTAACCGAAGGAAGGTGAAACACTAGGTGCTTGTGTGCAATAATATGGATTAAAGCACCTAGTGTAGAAACAAGAGAGGAAAAGAGAGATAGGATAGATACACAAGTTCTAACCTAGAACCAGAGCTTCTTCTCTGTCTTTTCTCTCTAAAAATGTCTAATTTTTCTAACCCTTGAGCCAAGAGAAGAGAGCCCTCTCTTGTAGGCAACAAAGCTTACAAGCTAAGCAAACCAAAGGCTCATCCTTCTATACACGTGTATGGAGGAGAAACAAATGCTATACAGCTGCTTCAAAATATCTCAAAAAGCAACTGAACAGTAGTCGGCAGGACAAAATTGTCATTTTGACAAAATTGACTGCCGACTGGCACAAAAGAGTGCCGACCGGCACAATATAGTGCCGATGGAAACACCAACCAGCCGGTGGCCTCTAGCCACTGCCGGTGGTGTGTGAGGATGCCTCACAAGGCATTCCCTACCCCTCCAAGGCAAAGCACAAGTGTTTGGTGCAAAACCAGACACAAAACGGTCAAGTTCGGAGGTCCTGAGGCAAGGCGCGTAGCCGAGAACTCCAGGAACTCTAAACGAACACGAACATGGATAATCACCGAGTGTTCAAATGGTGACGTCCAGGTCTTGAGGACGGTTAAAAATGGGGTGTCTACATAACCACAGAGCGTGAAGCAATATGTGTGGATATGGGACCAAGCTGGATGGACGCAATAATAACATTCCTGAAAGAATGAAAACTGCCAGATGATCACAAAGAGGCACAGAAGATTAGATTGAAATCGACAAGATTCAGTCTGACAGCAGAGGGACATTTCTACAGAAGATCCTTCACTGGACCCCTTTTGAGGTGTGTACATCCTTCACAAGTTGAAGATTTTTTGTATGAAATACATGAAGGAATATGTGGAAGCCACACTGGGGACAGATCCTCATAGGGCCATTACCCAAGGGTATTGGTGGCCTTACATGCAGAAAGATGCAGAAGCCTATGTCAAGAAGTGTGAAAAGTGCCAAAGGTTTACACCTCTGATACACCAACCTGCAGCAGACCTAAACCTAGTATCCAGTGCTTGGCCGTTTGCCCAATGGGGGATGGATCAAGTTGGAAAACTGCCCCAAGCAACTGGATAAAGGAAGTACCTGCTGGTAGCAATAGATTACTTCACCAAGTGGATAGAAGCGGAACCCCTTGCTAAGATCCGAGACGTGGATGTGAAGAGCTTCATATGGAAGAACATCATTACCAGGTTTGGGATCCCAAGAGCACTAATTGCAGACAATGGAACACAGTTTGACAGTAAGCTAATCAAGAGCTTCTGTGCAAAGTTCAAAATCAAGAATTATTTTTCCATTCCAAGTTTTCCTCAAAGCAATGGACAAGCAGAGGCATCCAACAAAGTCATCTTGGATGGGATTAAGAAGAGGCTGCAAGTAGCAAAAGGAAAGTGGGTGGATGAACTACCAAGTGTACTCTAGGTATATCAGACTACGCCAAGAAGATCAACTGGGGAATCCCTATTCGCCATGGCTTATGGCACAGAAGCAGTCATTCCTCTGGAAGTCGGCATCCCAAGGATCAGAACCCAGGGAATAGAGAACGGGACTAATGATATATTATTAGCCTGAGATCTGGATCTGCTAGAAGAAAGAAGGGAGAGAGCTGTAATTCAACTGGCAGCATACTAGCAGCAGCTTGCCAGGGCTTATGATAAGAAGGTCAACCTAAGGGAGTTTCAAATCGGTGACCTCGTCTTGAAAAAAGTCGTCGGCAACAAGAAGGATCCCAAAGAGGGCAAGCTTGGCCCAAATTGGGAGGGACCCTATAGAATCATCTCGGTATTGGGCAATGGGGCATATTGTAGACTGCCCGAACGTCCCGGCTCCGTGCACGAAGGCGTGAAATCGTTTTGTTCATTAACTACTACAGTTTGGACTCAAAGTCACGGTTCTGAATCTAATCTTGCAAAGTGCAATGCAAGATTGATAAATCACCAAAGAGTCCAAATCTGACAAATCGTTTTGGAAAACTGATTTTAATAAAGAAGTGCCAAACATGGATTGCTTTGCCAGATACAGAGTCACCACCTAAATATTTTATTTTTGAAAAATTTAGGAAACCCTGACTCGTGCCTAAGGCCATGTGTCTGTCATCACCAGAGTTGCCTCGGCTCGGGAACTTGGGTACGAGAAGGGAAGGTCATGCAATGAGCACCCCCACTCGCCCGATCAAAGGATCAGCCTTTACTAACATGATATTTTATTTTTGAAAACACATGTATTCTTATTCCGATTCATTAGCTAGCTTTACTACGTGATGCGCACAGCATACAAGTATAGACTAGGTCGCCTAAATTGGAACAAAACATCTCATGTTTGTTTGAAAATGGTTTGAAGGTGCTACTCGCAAGTAGGCTAAGACGTGGATTTTGCCACCCTTAACTGGGCTTAGAAAACAAGATTTTGCCACTTCGCAAAGTGGGCTTAAAACTTACATTTCGATGAGTTGTTCCAATTCAAGCAATCCAACCTTCATCCACAGGCATTCATGCAGTTAAACACTAAAGCAGTTAGCCTCATGGCAAGTATGCTATACATGGCAACACTTACACGCATGCAAGATGCTAAAACATAAACACTTACAGTGTACTCCGAGCCAAAAAAAGAAGCTAGTTAGTAATCATGCATGATCCTAGCTATGTTAAGATGTCTAATGCAACACATGCAAAAATGCAACTAAAATAAGCTTGGCTATCTAGAATAGCATATGAATGCAACACTTGATAACATGCTTTGAAACATGTATTCAAGAAAGTGTATCGAAATACAATGCAGTTTGAATGATGCGCCGAGCCAGGTGCATGCAAGATAAATGAATGATGCACGCATGCAAAGCATAAGTATGCTAATCAAAATATGACCTAGAACTAACCATCGTAAGCGGTTAAGTAAAAGGGAGAAAGACGTGGGGTTGGAAGACATGTACACACACACGCACGCTTATTACAAAATTCACCCTCTCGATGGAGGGTCCAAATGAATACACTAAGCTAGTCTAACTAATATAATAATCTAATTAGACTAATTATTACATAATCAAATTGAATAACTAGCTAACACTAAGCTAATTATTACAACACGTTAACTAATTAACAAATTAGCTAGTTTAATTACAAATTCAAAAGCTAATTAATCAAGTAAAGCTAATTACAAATTACCGAGCCTCAGCTCAGTTCAAAGAGTTCGAAGATGCATGCTCGATCGCTTCGCTCGGAAATCCGTTACCATGCCTCATGTTGCCTCTGTTTGCACACTTCTGCACCTCTGAAAATTATGCCAACTCCAAAACACTTCTGATCCACCTCATGGACATGCTGAGAGGTCATCGGCCAAGAGGTATGTCCATCGGCCAAAGGATAAAGGTCATCGACCAATTTTGAAGCTATCGGCCAATTATTGATAGTCGATCGGCACACTTAATAGCCAATCGGCCACTTTTTCTTGCAAACTTCTCCTTTTGCTGCAACAGAGCACAAACAGAGGCATGGCAATGTATTTGCAAGAAAATGTGTGTGTAACCACACTCCTTATCATGTTCAAAGCTCAAAGGAGTGTAGTGCTTGGCTCTCAAGCCATCAATCACGCATCTCAATGCATGATGGCCAAAGAGTCGGGCTTGCACAATTTCGATGAATGCATAAGTAACACATAGGACTCGATGAACCTCTACCTTATCATGCATGATCAAAGGTGTCAGTGACAAATGAGATTGGCCCATTTTCATCACTTCAAGTATGAAATGGACCAATTCACTTTGTGTTCAACATAACGTCCGGTTGAACACAATGCAATGCACACATGCATGTTATCTTGGCATGTTTTACTTTGATTCATTTGTTTACTTATTTTAGATTACCGATAAGCCATTTAACCGGTTAAGTCCAAGAGTGAAAAGTCCTCTAATTTGAAAGACGGACCAAGCCACAAGCTTCTTGAGCATGAAAGAAACATCATGCCATTGGGCATGAACGCCTCAATTTCGTGCTCAAACCAACAAAGGGCTTAAGTCCACTTTCAAAGCACATGAAAGAGTGAATTAATGGAGTGCAATGGCATACATTCCAGCATTGAAATGACATGCTAAACAGCATTAAATCATGCAATTAACATATGCACAACATGTTCAAAGCCAAAAACAACAAAGCTAGTGAAGTGCAATACACTAGAAGCATGAAATACAATGCTCAAACAACCAAACCAGCCCAAAACAGAGCTATAACATGCCAAATTAGTGGCTAAAATATGCTAAAAAGGAAGCTCAAAAGCTTATACAAGCATGCATATATATTGGCTCACAAACAAGGCATGAAGACACAACCCTCAAACACATTAAAGGGGTGGAAAATGTGAGAGTGTGGCAATGAAATATGCTCTAAAATCATGTAAGAAATTATGCCAAATCATGCACATAGCTCAAATAAAGCATGCCAAGAGACTTGAAATACAATGCTAGTCAAGGGCTTTACACTACAACCATACCAAGCAATGCTCAAATGACCTAAAGCACTCAAAATAGACCTAAGGCAGGTCAAAATAGTAGCAAAAACATGCTAGACTCGCAACAAAGATGGCAAGAAAGATAGGCTCCCGAATTAGCTCATAAACAAAGCATAAGGGCACAACTCTTAAACACAATGAAAGAGTGATAATCATGAGAGCATGGCATAAGTTTATGGTCTGAAATTACCTACCAAATGATGCCATATCATGCAAATAGCTCAAATATGACATGCTAGGGGGCCCAAAGTGCAAGGATAGCAAAGCCAAATACACTATAGCTATACAAAGCAAGCCCCAAAAGGCCAAGAACCCCCAAAACAGTCCTAAAACACATCAAAATAATGCTAAAATATGTATGGAGTATAGCCAAAATAGGCTAGCACGATTGGCCAAAACATCAAGCATGTTAGACTAGTAAGCATGGATTACACTACAAGTGTATAAAGCATGCAAGAGGTGAGTCCACCAATCAAAATTAGAGTTATGGCATGCCAAAATAACACCAAAAATGGGCTGAGACTAAGCCAACACATGCTAGAATAACAAGCTAACTCATTAGGCATGCAAGGCTAGCAAAGAGGATTTACACTACAAGGGCATAAAGCATGCAACCAATGATCAAACAAGCCAAAAATAGAGTTATGGAAGGTCTAAGAAGTTACAAAAATGAGCCTAAACAAAGCCATAAAGAAGTAAAAACATATGCTCATTTGGTTGGCTATCAACACTAGTAAGCAAGACAAGAGGAGAGGCAACCACCCTCTCTTATTTGGGCCCTCAAAATAGGGTTTTTACCACTGAAAATTCTCTGGATTTCAGTGGTTAAAAGGCCACGAAAAGTTGTTTTGAAAGGCCTTAGAAGATGGCTCAAAAGCTATACAAGCTAAGGAACAAAAGGGAGAGACAACCCCCTAACACAAAATAGGCCTAAACCATCACTTTTAGGACTGAAAAATAGAGATTTTCTCAGTTCAAAACCAAGCCAAAAACAGTTTACAAAGGTGGTAAAACAAGCATGCAAAGCAAAGGTTTAAAGGAGCAAGTGCTTACCCTTGAAGCACCTTGAAGTTTAACAGCAAAACCAACCAAAATCTGAGCCAAAACCAAGCTTTAGTAGCCCAAAACAAGTTCCAAGGGACCTCAGCCCAATGGTGATCAAGTATTTTTAAGGGTTGATAGGTCGAAGATGGATGTATGCAAGCCTTCAAGCACAAAATCCTTAGAGAGAGTAAAATCTAGAGAGAGTTTCTAGAGAGAGAGGCTCCCAAAAATTTTGCCAAAATTGTTCTAATCTATCCCCCAATCTTCTCACCCTTGAATATGAGATATAAGGCTTCATTATATAGCAAAATATCAAGCTTGGTCGGAAATATCTGAGTTAGGACAGGTGGCACAAGTTGGAAACAGCTGGAGGAGAAATATCTGCCAATTCTGGGCTTTCTGGACATTTGTGGCCGATCGGCCAACATTTGTGGCTGATAAGGTTCACTTTTGGCCGACCAATGGCCGATGAGGTCCAATTGTGGCCGATGGACTCCCATAGAGGCCGATGGAAAAAATCAGTCATGTTCCCTGACTTGAAGCAAGCCTAATTCCTTCATCTGGACTCCTTTTCAGGTCATTCTTGAGCCTAAACTATAGCTCCAGAAGTCTTCTTTCCAAATTTTTCTGCCTCACCTCAAAATTCCATGTGTTCTAAGAGATATCCCTCTTTTAGTGAAGGCTGCTCAGTTTCGGTCCAACCGGAATAATGCCCAACTTCAACCAATCATATCTCCTCCATCCGGACTCGGCTTTAGGAGATTCTTAAGTGAAAAATGAAGCCCCGGAAGTAAGATTTCCAAAGGTGGTGGCCTCATATCCAAAATCCAAGTATTCAAAAAGATAGGCTTGATTTAGCGAGGGTTGTTCGACTCTCTCTTAACGATTCATGCCCAACTTCTTCCCCAACTGGGTTTCTTCCCTCTCCTCTTCTTTTCTTCAACTCCAAACCCCTAAGCAAGGTGTTTTGAAAGATTTTTTAAAGATTTCACCTCTCTTTCATTCATTTCCACTTTGTCCTTGCTTTGTTTACTGAAAAGCGCATCATTTAACAAAATGCGAGCCTCAGAGCAATGTAGAAACTTTATTTCAAAAATATTTTGAAAGAGAGGGTTTTAAGGTCTAAAAATCATTCAAAATAGCTTTGGTCCAAAATGGGGTGTGAGGTTAGGATTTGACTCTCCTCTTACTGAAGAAATCGAACTTTTGCTCTGCACATCTTTTTCACCACTAAGTAAACCATCAGTAGCGCCCAAGTCTTAAGGTCGGTAAAAAATGGGGTGTCTACACATATCGGCTTGAAGATAATGAGGGCAAAGAGTTGCCAAGGCCCTGGAATACTTGCAATCTTAAATTTTCTTATCTTTAAATTTTCTTGTTCTTTGTTATTAGCCGAAGTAATAAATAAAGCTTGATTTTTCACACTTGTTACTAATAAGATAGTTGATGATGTTTCTAGAATACATGCATAATGAGAATCCAAGTGGAACTTAAGTTCACATTAGGGGGCAGAAAGTTGGAAAATGGTTCCTGCCATGGTAGAATATACAAGCTAAAATCAGTCTAACACTTGTTGAAATTTGTGAAAAATTTACAAGTTGAAGTTAGACCGAGATCATGTTTAACACTTGTTGAAATTTATGAAAAATTTACAAGTTGAAGTTAAACTGAGATCATATTTAACACTTGTTGAAATTTATGAAAAATTTACAAGTTGAAGTTAAATTGAAATCATGTTTAGCACTTGTTGAAATTTATGAAAAATTTACAAGTTGAAGTTACACCGAGATCATGTTTAACACTTGTTGAAATTTATGAAAAATTTACAAGTTGAAGTTAAACCGAGATCATGTTTAACACTTGTTGAAATTTGAGAAAAATTTACAAGTTGAAGTTAAACTGAGATCATGTTTAACACTTGTTGAAATTTATGAAAAATTTACAAGTTGAAGTAAGACCGAGATCATGTTTAACACTTGTTGAAATTTATGAAAATTTACAAGTTGAAGTTAAACCGAGATCATGTTTAACACTTGTTGAAATTTGTGAAAAATTTACAAGTTGAAGTTAGACTGAGATCATGTTTAACACTTGTTGAAATTTGAGAAAAATTTACAAGTTGAAGTTGAACTGAACACTTGTTGAAATTTGTAAAAAAATTTACAAGTTAAGGCCAAGGTTGTATTAAAATAAGTACTTATGTACTTGCTGATGTAAACTGTTGGTGGATATAACCGAGGTATTTTACCCCGAGAAGATCACACAGTTACGGTGTACATTGAAGATATCCAAATTATTCCAAGTATAGTCATATAAAGAAGACAAACATACAAGCATTCGAAAAAAGAAGTTGTATTTATATTCAAAAGAAGGAACATCAGTCATGTGAAGAGCTTACATTGTTTAAAAGAAAGAAAAAGTACAAGGAACAGAAAAAATGAGGAAAACATCAAACTAAGATTCTTCAGCGCCACTAGCAGGTTGGGTCTGAAGCTTGGAAGACTGCTGAGAAGACATCTCGGCGGCCTTTTCAGCAGCAAGCTCGGCATCTATTTCTTGGAAGGTTTGGTCGAGGCTCTTATCGGCAATATGCACGTCTGATGTTGCCTTCTCAGGAGTAACATCTTTGGGAACCTCCTCACTTTCCTCATCTTGAGTTAAGTCCAGGACTTGCTCATTTGGAGTAGGGGACTTGGCCCTAGTAGCTTCCTTTGGCTTCCTCACCAAAGTTTCCTCCTCAGACTCAGAATCGTCGTTGGATTGGCTTGGAGTTGGGGGAAATGGCAGGGCAAGGACGTCGGTGTTCCTGAGGGGGGAGTCCTTGGGGACTTCAAGCTTTTTCAGTGCAGCCATCTAACCAAGGGTGAAACCCTTGTTGCATGCCTGCTTCACCTGTTTTTGGTAATCCGCCGTGACATCGGCCACCCTCTCATTGTATGCCTTCTCATCGGAGGCCTTGAGCTCGGCGTCTTTTGTGGCCAAGGCATCTTGCAGCTCTTTCTGGGCCTCGGCCATTTTTTCTTCGGTCTCTTTCTTCTGGGCCTCAAGAACCTTGTTGATGGTCTCAGCGGCATCCGCCTTTTCCTCGGCCTCATCTTTAGCTTTAACGGCCGACGCAGCCAAATCGGATAAAGTTTTTATCTTGGCCTCAGTCTTTTTAAGGGTCTTCTACAAACCAGAGACCTCCCTCGTCTTGTCAGCCAACTCCTTCCGGTTCTCAAAAGCCTACATTGAGAAGGAATGGGCATGCTGGATCGCCTGAAAGAAAATGAACAAAACAATAGTTAGTAAAATTCTCTTGAGTATGAAGGGATAGAGAAAGAAAGATATCAAGTGTGAAAGACTTACTTGAACAGAATGCTGGAGCATCAGGGTGAAGTTCTTATACTGGCTCATCTCGGCGTTGCGATCAAGATCTCCAGGAAAGAGCAAAGCTGTGCTAAGGGCAACACTGACGTTAACGTCATCGGCACTATCACCAGCTCTGACCAGCCTGTCCTCCAGTGTGATTTGGGGGGCCCAGGGGGAGTTAGACTTAATGGAGCCCGAAGCTGTTGCAGATTCAGACCTCGGCCTTTTTGACCGAGTGGATTGAGATGGTTGGGCCTCGGTGGGCCTCTTCTCGGCAGCAAAATGAGACTTATCACTCTCAGCCAATTTTGAAATTGGCAAGGTGTCCTCAGTATCAATCTGAGTCACCGTTGCCTTTGGCTGAGCCTTTTTTATTCTTTTTGGCTTTGACTTTGGTAGAGGCTGGGACTGAGCTGGTTGGGCATCTACGGTGGATGAAATGTTGGCCAAGAGATCTTTAGCCACTGCTGTCTGGCGGCCTTTCTCAACAGCAAAAACAGTTCATCTTCATCGTCGGCGTTGAAAAGGTGGGATCAGTTTTGGAGCTGAGGTGGATGAATGCTCTGCTGGATCTGAGGTTGACCCTTGATCTGGCCGAGATGAGGACGCTGCTAGAAGAGTTATGGCAGAAGGGGGAGAATGGCTTTTCTTCCTCTTTGGGACATCGGGGAGTATTGACTTGCAGGTTGGGATGAAGTTAAGTACCAAAGGGGCTCTGTGCTTGTGGACTGGAAAATCCAATAGTTTCTTCAAACCCTTACTGGGGAAAAAGGACTTGTAGAAGCCTTTTTCTGGTTGGGGAAGAGCTGCAAGGAAAATAGACATTAGAACAAACGAAGTATTGAAGACTTTAAAAACAAGTAAGTATAAACACTGGGCTCTTACCATTACCCTCTACAAAAACTGTTCGAAGAAGAGGGTAGAGGTGAAGGTTCTTATCTAGAGCGAACTCCCAGTTCCCCGAGATAATGAAGTAATCATCCCCGGCTCCCTTGTTGGAGTTTGGGAGGTCGGCAACGATTTTGTACTCTGTGGACCTCGGTTTGAGGTAGTAAATATAGTTTTTCTCGTTTTTGAGGCCACACATGGTGTAGCAGTATTGGATGTCGGCTAAGGTAACCCTAGCATTTTCTTGTTTGGCTAAAGCTATTATACCATTTATGACTCGGTAGGAGTTGATGGCAAGCGGCATTGGGTTCAATTTAGAGTAATGGATTATCTCACGGAAGAGGATGTCGAGTAGGAGCCTAAGTCCGCACTCAATAAAAGGTACAACGGGGAAGGGCATAGAATCAGTTGTGGGCATCATGGAGTCATCCTCCCCAGCCAACCTTAGATGAACGTCGGCCGAGATGTCAAACTCCCGCCTAAAGTGTTCTAACTTGGTCGGGGTGTCTACCATATGCTTCCACATACCCATAATGTTGGCTTAACTTGAAGGAGTTGGATTTTAGAAAGGAGGTGTTTTGTAGGGGTTATAGGGACCTCGGCAAAAACCTAAAAGTGAGCTAGGGTAAGAATTTGTGGGTTCTATAAACAAATCCCAAACCTAGATCTATGGAAACGAAGATTGGAGGCAAGAATTTGAAAAAAACACTGCAAACAGAAACAAGAGCAATGATTTAGAATCAAGAATATGGGTGAATCATCAAGAACATTGTGACAGAGTGTGTGCCAGGGTGCAAGGCCAAGAATAGTGGCAGAATGAACAAGTATATGGGTATTATGTGTGTATTAAAGAACGATTTAGGCAAAAAGCAAAATCACGAGAAAAATATGCTCAGAATACATGGTTGGATTCAAAAAGACAAAAATGAACAACATTGCAATTACAGTATACAGATATAACAGTTTGAGGAAGAATAAAAATTGAAACGAAGGGATAGTGACTTACAAGGAAAAATTAGAGTCGTCGAGATCAAACGGTGGCAGCAACCGGAAAGGTGCAGCAAAAATCCCTGCCGGAGGGGAGTGGACGAAAGTAATTGCAGACAGCTTCGCGGGAGCGATAATGGCAGACTTAGGAGAAAAAGTTAGAGAGAGGAAAATCTTCTGAAACGGTGGTGTAAAGTGAAGAGACGGAAAGAGGAAATGAATTTTTGTTTAAGCACAAAAACGGCGGCAAAAAGGCAATTAATATGCCTAAAACGACGTATGTGTCAAACGGCGTACGCAAAAGCAATTTGACTTAGTGGCACGTGTCGGGGTACAGCCCAAAGAGAGAGAGACGCATAGCAAGAATGGTTGGGTAGTCATGCGTAATAGCTCATACGCGTGATAAAGCTCTTGGAATTCTTGATTTCATGGAGCAGTACCTTGGCTTGGAGGATGATCTCGGCTGAGAAACTTGAACAATCCTGGTTAATGGTTCTGAGGCATTGATGGAAGCAGACTGTGGGTCTTGGTCATACTGAGCCAACGAGTTCTTACTTCGGCAATGAATTAAGAAGCAAGCTTAGCCGATGTTATAGAAGGAAGCACTGATATAGGTTCCATCACCTCAGGATACCGAGGTAATAGAACCTAGGGGGCAGTTGTGGAGATATATTTTTTGAGTACCAATACGTGGCCAAGGTGACGCCGACGTGTCAGCCGGGGTGCCACGTGTCATGGTCGTGACGCCGAGGTGATCTCGGCTAGGCCGAGGTTATCTTCGAAGATATCGGAGTCCAAGATAAGCGGATAGGGGACAAGAGTCCTAGAATGAGGAAGGACCTCAGTCTGGATAAGGATAAACCTCTTAGGGAGTTTATCTTTATCTATTGGAGAGTCCAAGATAAATACTGAGTAGAAGTCCATTGAAGCTAGGCTTCTATTAGGACTAGGATCGAGTTGGCTATAAAAGAGAGACATCCCCAATGGGTCTAAGGTACGCAATTTATATTTTGAACAGTGAGTTAAGTACTTGATCTATCTTTGAGAGATAACTGACGTGATTGTCGGAGTGCCCCCGGGTGGACGAACCACCTCTGGAATCTCTTTTTTCTGTTGCAGGTCATTCAGGCGCCATCTATTCTGCCAGTGCTCTCCAGTTGAATACTGAGTTGGCAGTGTGGTCAAAAATTTACTCACAAATTGTATATTTTATTATCTTTCTAAATTCTTTCTAAATTTTGTTGCAGGCCATTCAGGCGCCATCTCTTCTTTTTTTTGGCAATTGTGTCAGATCAAAATAATTACATATTAATAAAAAATTATAATTATAATTATAATTATTAATATTTATCACTTTTTTTTATAATTAATTTTTCTCATTTCCACTGCACAATTATTTGCCCTTCTTTATTTTATTATTATTATTTTTTTATCATTACTTAATATAATTGCGTATAAATTATAATTTCATACGGTTAAACATTGGTATAAGGTCTAAATGAACAACTTTAACGTACAAAAATGATTGGTAAATTGGACAATTAAACGAATAGCTATTTTAGATCTAATTATTTGCACACTAAAAATTTAACCGGCCGTGCTTCAGACCCCCACTGGGGTCGACCTCCAGTGACGTGGCGCCGCCCCATTCGCTAAAATCCAAAAAAAAAAAAAAAAAAAAATTTATTTTTTGGGCCAATCACCTTCCTACATGCACGACCCCCAGTAACCCCCACTGGAGGTCTTAGGCATTTTTCAAATTTAATTGTATGTTTGATGTCGTTTATTTATTTATTTATTTTTAACCCTATTGTTCAAAATAATTATACATAATTTATAATTTCACACATCTAATTTTTTTTCCTGAGGATTAAATTAACAATTTCAATGTGAAAATAGTGATTAAAATGGACAAGTAAATATAGAATTAGATCTAACTATTTGTTTAACAAAATTTTGTGTACACTTTCTAATGCGATTACCCAATATGATTGCATATATATTTTAGACCAGAAAGAAAATTTTTATTATAAAATCAATAAAAAATTGAATAAATTTTGTACGGCCATAACAAGACATCTTGTTGATTTTATTCTTTAATAAGTTGTCTTATTTTTTAAAATTTTAGTGAAGGTTCAAACCGATTTGTACATTAATGGAGCGAGCTCATCAACTCAAGTTATTGGTGTTGTTGAGTTATCGAGCTAGTTGTTTTTTTGTGTCAAATTTTAAAATATCATGACTTTCATTTGTACACTTGTTTTTAAGTAAATTTATATTTTTAGAATTTATTCATCGATATCTTTCAAACACCATCATTATTGGATATAAAATTATATAAAAGAATTTAGGAAATTTTGTAGTTACTGAAGCAAATTTCTCAAATTTTGAAACTGTGAAATTTCAAAAATTTTGTATTTAAGTAATTGCATTTTTTGCAATTATGTTCGGAGAAAATAAATTTTTTATTTTATACATAAATTGACTTTTTATGAATACTCATAAATTTCTCAGCTTTCTAAAAGCTGCTAAATTTATCATTATTCGTGTTTGAGAAATTGTGAAATTTTATGATTTTTGTATATAAACATGAAATTTTGTGTAAATGATAAAAATTGATTTTTTTTTTTGGTTGTAGTTTTCTACAATGATTTTTTTTCTCCACTTCAAAATTTTATATTGAATTTAGTGGGTGTTTGGGAAGTGGGTTTTTATGTAGGATTTTTTAGTTGTAGGATATTATTGGATAAAAAATTTTTAGTGTTTGGGAAGATAGTTGAGTTTTTTTGTGGTTGGATGTGATGTTTGTGAGAGAAAAGTGAAATGATTATAGGATTAGATATGATATTTTGTTTGGATGTGTTTTTTTTGATTTTACAAAACTTTTGTCTTTTAGTGAAAAAATGAGAAAAAATTTTTGGGAACCAAGTTCCGAAACACCACCAATAGGCTCAAAAAATATAAATATCATGAAAACTGGATCCATAAGATGAGTATATATATGTTTAAATTTTTGAAATAAAGAAATTTAACCATCTAGCACGTGATTCTATTTGGTTATGCACATTTTATCTTTTAACGAGATAAGAATATTTTGATAAAAGGGTGAGGTGTGAGATTTAATGGATCAAGAAATATACTTTTACATTATGAGACTTGAAGAAAAATCCACCATAAATAAAATGGGACTTTTTACTATATATTAAAATTCTTAAGAGAATAAATTATAAAGATTTTTTAATTTTTTTTTTAGATTTGAAATTATAAAAACTGTTGAAAAAAAGAAAAGAGGAGAGATCATAAAAAAAAAACTTTGGAAGGACACATGAACTCTATAGAATGGACAAATTAGAAGTAGATTATAAAGTACAATTAAAAATTTCAAAAAGTTGAGGGCAGCTGGACATCATTTGAGGATCATATCTAATGATTACTTAAATTTGTCATTAAATTGAGGTCAAATTTAGGGTTGGTTTGGGATGTTATAAAAAAGTGTACTTTTTGATTTATTAGTGGGTTTGGGTTGGGTTTGATGTGATGTGTTAGAGAGGTGATGTGATTTAAATAAGATGATGTGACTTAAATAAGATAGTGACTTTTTGACTTTTTAGCTTATTTAGGTTATGCCAAACTAGCCCTTAGTATCTATTAAATAATACAAAAAGTTGCTATCCTATTTAAGTATCAAGGGAAAAAAAGACTAAGACCCTCAGTGGTGTGACCATCACCACGCCCACTATTTTTTGATTGGCCTAATTTTTTTTTTTTCTCTTGGTCTCATAGCCCCCCATGTGAAGGTGGGGGTGCTGGAGGTCACCCCATTGGGGGTCCCAGCACTGCCATTTATCAAGATATTAGATTAAAAATTTCGCTTTTTTTTCATCAAATTGAGAACCAATGTGTCTTTCATTAAATTACTGTTCATAACTGTTGTTGAATGTCCCTCGAATGATCACCTGAAGACAAAAATTTGTGAAAAAATTACATTAGCTGGTCGACCGCCTCAAGGCAAAAAAAAAAAAAAAAAAAAAAAAATTTTTTTTTACCTTTGGTCAACGGCGGACATTCTACCGTCGTGTTTTGATGAGGCTCCAAAATCCTCCATTGGAGTACTTAATATTAAAGGAAACTTTTACTCAAATTTAATAAAAAAATTGATACGCCGTTAAAGATGCTCTAATTAAAACGATTAACAAACATTCAAAAAAGGAAGTAATATTATAAGTTTAAACTTTTTATTTAAGAATTTATTAAAAATATCAATATATAATTTAAATTCATTAATGTATGAATCTCACAACACACTCCTCATTCACATTTTAAATTTCTAGACTAGTTTTGGTCCTCTTTTCGGTACAACAGATTTATTGAAAAAAAAACGAACAAGAAGTGAATGCTGTAGGTGGTAGAAAAATATTAAAAAACATGCTTGTCACGGAGGAATAACTTTTAGATTTTATTTTTATTTTGTTTTCTCTACTTGAGAAATCATCCACCAAAGATTCTTAAAACCTGTGTGTTTAGTTTTAGTTTTCTAAATTCAGTTTTTTAAAAATTAATTTTTTTTATTCTTTGTATTGTTTTTGTATTTTTAGTGAATATTTTTAAAATTTTAAACAAATTTTTAAAATTTTTTTTAGATGCACCTTACTTAATTGTATTTAAATAGTAAAATATTTGTGAAAAAATATTTTAAAAAATTAATAAATACACAAAAACATAAAAAATGTACTGAATTTTTGTATTTTTTGTTATATTTTTGGTATTTAGTAAATTTTTTTAAAGATTTTATTACAAATATTATACTTTTTAAGTGTATATATGTTAAGTGTATCTAAAAATTAAAAAAATTGCTTAAAATATTAAAAACATTCATTGAAAACAAAAAAATATGACAAATAAAAAATAAAATTTTCTGAAAACTATTTTCTAAAAATCAAAATCAAACAATCTGATAATCCAATCCAATAAAAAAAAAAAAAAAAAAAAAGACTCCAGCATGATAACTTGCTACTAGTGGTGTGGATGGCAAAGTGACCACATTTATATATAAATATTTCCCCGAAGTATCTACGCATATTCACCCAAAAAAGTATCTGCCCAGAATTTCACAACTTTTTAGTTGAAATGGGCATATCAACTTCACATGAGTCCTTTTTTGCATTTTTTTTTTTAATTTATAAATTTCATTTTCATTTTTAAACAAAGATAATAAAATGTTTAGGAACACTTTTCATTTTATATAAAATAGTTTTTAAAAATAATTTAAAAGTGTTTCTTAAAAAATGTTTCGAAAACTTTTACCATAACAATTTAGAAAATGTTAGGTACTATTTGATAGAATTTTCTACATATGATTTGAGAATAGAGTCGTATTTTGAGCTTGTGAGTTTTGGAATTTTGATTTGAGTGTAAAAAATTTGTTTCGTTATGAGTTTTAAAAAGAGTTTTGAATTGAGTTTTGGAGGGAGTCTTGAGTTTTTGAAATTAGAAAAGTTATTTGATTAAAAAATTTACAACTCATAACCAAACGCACAACTCACAATTCTATTCAAAGCTCATATAAAAATTAAAAAAATTTCGAAAATATTTTTTATTTACAATATAAACATAACAGGTGCCAAAAAAAAACCGAATACTATTCCGGTCAATCAGTTGGGCGTTCGGGGGACGTCGAGGAGGACGACCGGGTTAGCCAAAATTTTTCACCTGAAAAGAAATTTTCAAAAATGGGTGCAAAATTATAATTTAAAAGCTCAAAACAAACATCACACTTAAATCATTGGGTGAAAATGTGTTTAAAGCACATAACCAAACACAGGGCAACAATTATAGTTAGGTAGCAAGTTGCTCGGGCCTTGGTGTTTAAGCTAACACAAGTTGTTGATTTTAGCTTAATATTTTAGTGCAAGTTGTCAATTTTGAACTATATTCTTTAAATCAACTGGTTATATTATTGTTGTTTTGTTTAATAATTTTTAACAGGATTTGTTTTGTGGAGATCAAATAGAGTACTTTTTTGGAGTATGATTGGTTCTATTTGTTGAAGTAATGATCAAATGGGCACAACCCTCTCTAGGATACCTCTGAGTATTCATGGATTACAATTAAGCTAAAAGGCTAACCTAATAAAACTCCTCAGGGAGAATTCAGTACTATGAAAGAAGCACTTCTTTCTAATCTAGAAAACACTTTTATATTGACACCTCTTATAGAAGAAACAATACTCATTATTGAGAAACAGGATGAACAATGAATGAGGGACGCATGGGAAATTAAGAGGAGGTATCTTACCACTCGAGTTTCTACATCTTTTTGACAGTATCGCTATATCTATGAGCAAATTGTAACGCCCTCATAAAAGCAACATTAAACCCATTAATATAGATATGCATTGATATATAAAATGTCCCCATCTTTCTATTCATCAGAGTAATTCATTACAAAAAGTATTACATGTTAACAACAAAAGCATATGCCTTAAGGGCTTACAGCTTTCCAAGTTAACACTTGGTTACAAAAAGAGAGTATTAACTCAATTACACATTAAGCCCTTGGCTTGAAACTACATGTAATACATCAAAAGAAAGCAACACCAAAAAGTCTGTCAGCCGCTAGCCTCCCAAGCTAAGTCCTTGGAGGTGGCATGCTACCTGTACCTGAAAATGATGTTCCCATATAGGGTGAGCCACAGCCCAGTAGAAATACACTAAACCAGCTATGAACAGTGACTAAAAGATTAGCAGTTGATAGATGGCTAACACTACTACATCCACAAATATTACCTTACAGTTCCATGACATACAAGTCCATATTACAATTTATTTTCCATTTCTTTCAATTCTCAATTTATAATCATGGCTCAGGATCTGGCCAACAACTTATATGAGGCAGTAACTCATATTAAACATTTTCCCATTTCATAATAGATAAGCATACTAGCCATATTAACACACCAACAGATAAGCATATGAGCTATATCAACACTTCCATAGATATGCATAAGAGCAATACCACACTTCCCAAGATAAGCATATGAGCTGCGTCAACACATCACTAGATAAGCATATGAGCTATATCTACGGAGTCCATCCCCTATCTCCTCCCAAACAACATCCGGTTTAGAGGTCCATCCCCTATCATCCCCTAAACCGTGGAGTACATCCCCTATCTTCTCCAACACAACACAATGCATATAAACAATAATTATACATATCACCAATCAATACATAAAGTTAATGTATTCTTTCAACTGTCATACTCAATGACACATTCCATTGATTAGTCTCCGTTTGCCTAATCATCATGCATTGTCTACAACAATCAAGACTATCCTCCACCGATAGTCCAAAGTAGTTATTTCTAAACAGAAAATAAATGCACAAAATGGATAATATATCAACATTTCAATTCGGTGAGTGATAAACAATCCAACTACACCCTTTAATCCTATACACTCCCAATCTCAACATTTCCAATTCAATTCCTCATTTCTCACAATTAATTATACCAATTAATTAATCAATGTAATTAGGGCATTTTCCATAACTAACATTACAACCCTTAAGGTTCCATTTTCATCAATGTTTTAACATAAATTCCATCTCTCTATGTCAAACATGC
Organism: Camellia lanceoleosa; assembly: GCA_025200525.1. Lineage (NCBI taxonomy): Eukaryota > Viridiplantae > Streptophyta > Magnoliopsida > Ericales > Theaceae > Camellia > Camellia lanceoleosa. The sequence goes on along the minus strand of JANUSC010000049.1, from coordinate 1,049,378 downwards.
ATCTAGGTTTATTATAAATAGAAACCCCAACATTTGTAAAATTACAAAAAGGCTCAAACTTTCTCAAAATTACACAACAACACCCAACATATCAAAATGCTAAAATTGAAAGACAAAATCTATAAGGAGGAGTAGGATATCCCTACCTCAAAGTTTAAGCTCCAACGGAGATGAAGACCAAAAACCAAAATGCTCCAAATCGCCAAATTTTTAGATTAAATCAAAGCTCTCAACACCCTCTACCTTTTTAACAAAGAACTTAGGGTAGATTCACACTAGAAAGAGATGAAAATTTAGAGAGAAGGCAAGTCTAGAGAGAGAGGGTCTCAGATCTAGGGTTTTGAAATGAAAAGTGATGAAAATGTTATGTTTAAAATCGCTACTGTCTGCTGATATAAAACAAGTTCGCTCGAGCGAAGACTTGGTCGCTTGACACAGAAAACCCCGCTCGAGCCAAGAAAGTCTCGCTCGAGCCAACAATCCAGAATCTCGCTCGAGCGACAAAATGTTCGCTCGAGCCAACAACTCGAACCTACAGGTCTGCAACCAGACGCACGCTCGAGTGACAAACTGTTCGCTCGAGCGAAGAACAAACCAGATCGCTCGAGTGAAGAAAATCTCGCTCGAGCCAGGAAATGCAGCTTTCAGGTCCTGAACTAGACACAATCGCTTGCTCGAGCGAAGCCACTCTAGCTCGAGCCGCCAGACACAAAACTCCACTCTCGCTCGAGCTACCAAACCCTGGATCGAGCGAAGGACCAAAGACAGAATCTCGCTCGAGCGAAGAACTGCTCGCTCGAGTGAAGACCCAAAATTCTGGGCAGCAACACTTGGCTCCCAAACACAACCAACCTATAACAAACCTACCTAACACATCCTATAACTCAAAAACAAAGTAGGAAAGGATGTAAACAAGATAATAATCTACTACTAACATCCACGGACACACGTCCGGATCACTGTACAACAAGGGGTAAACCCGGGATCGCTATAAAATTCTCATTAACACTGCTTCAGTGCAATTTACCCACACCGGACAAATAGCCCTCTTCGAATTTAGTAAGGCTATCATCTAAAATATCATGTTTATTTCTGCTTGGGGAATACATCCTTATTCCACTAGACAACACAATATTAAATCCAGAGAACAGAAATTTGGTTATTGGAATTATATTGATACTTTTTCTAAAGCATTTTATTATTAGAATCCAGTTAACAATATTCTTGGTTTTTCAAAATTTGCAAGATGTATTAAAATCCAATATACCTAATTGGTTCTATCTTTGGTGGAATAAATTTGGTCCACCCATGGATATTTTACCAGAAGTACTCCGACCAGAATTTAGTGACTGGCAAGTAGCCTATTCTCACACTCCAGGAAACCGAGAAATTACCATGTCCAAATCTTGGGTCATTTTTGATATCAATTTTGGCATCCCTTGGATTTGGAAATGGGATTTTCAGTGTGATTATTCGCTAACCAATATTCCTCGCTTGAAAAGAGTGTTTTATGCCAGTTGGTGGAGGAAAGGTATGGATCCCCACTAGGACGAAATTATCCAGAGAATCAAAGCTAACACTAAAGCTTGCTGGAATATGGTCCCCAAGGCCATTCCCCCTTTAGTATCATCCAACAATCCATTCTTGGATATCCAAGAAGTTTTTCACAAACAATTTCTCGATATTTCACAACCAGAGTTAAAAGTATGGATTACATGAAGGAGAAATTCCTTCAGTTCATTACTAGCCAATTCTAATCTAGAGAAATTCCATCATGGATTACATGTACATTGTGTCAGCTCATAGTGATGATGATGAAGAAGAAGTAGCGACGGTACTGGTTACTTGATCTGTGTGTAGTAGTGAAGACCCACTCTTAGCTAGAGAATTACAAAATCTAGGTGACAACATTATTGCTATAGAAAACATTGGAGATTTTTGGGACTCTCTCACACGCATGATATCTAATGCTTAGTAAAAGACAAGAAGGGAAAAGGTAAAGCCTGATTTCTCGTTGTAGATTTTGATTACCCGATGACGAAAATAAGAATGTGATTCTCACATAATCCTCAGTAAGAATTATGGAATCTGAGCACTACTCCCAACCTTAAGCCAGTTTTGGCCAAGTGCTTAAGTCCCGTTCAAAATCCTTTTTCGAAACTTTCTTTCCGCACTTAGTTCCGAATATTTTCGTAGTGTTCCGAGGCTCGTTTTTTAAACGTCAAAATAAGACTTTTTCTAAGAAAATTGAGCAAAGAACAGTGTGGGAATAAGAGAAAAGGATGATAATTCTATCAAAAAATCCTATTTTATACAAAATAGTCAAGCCACAGCAAATTTTTTTTGGTTGGCTGGCCAGCCAAGAAATTGGTCGGCCAGCTAATTTGCCCAAGAGTAGGGCAGTTTTGGCAGAATTCGTGTTGAAAGCGTATGGGTCATGCCAATTCAGATATTATTGATACATTCATGCACGAGGTACATATCTACTCACTCTCCATTGTCCTCCATTAGCCTCTATTGTCGAAAGGGTGTTTGTCTTCTTCCAAAAAGAGAGCATCCAATACAATCACCCTTGTCACCCCATCATCCTTGTCTCCTATCTTGTCTCTCATCTCTTTGACTTTGCCTTCCATCATTGCCTATATGGAGGATCAGAATGTGTGTGGAGAAGAGAGGGAATGAATGAAGAGAGGGAAAATCAATTAAGAGAAGAGAGATAGAGAGGAAAAGAGAGAAGTATTGAGAGTTGGCCAAAAACACTTCCATTTTTTCATATACACTGATATCCTATATTTCTATATACCAAAACCATCCCAAAAATTCTGTTATAGCCAAATTCAAGAGCTTTGATCAAAAAGAGAGTGAGTGTTCTTGAAAGAGAGAAAAACAGAGTTGAACAACTTCCCCTCCCCCCCACACTGTTAAACAACCCAAAAACACCATTCCAATAAGAATTTCAAATTTTTGAACTGAGAATTGAGAACATACTTCCTAAACTTGAGGATGATCAAAAGGAAGTTTAGAAATCAAATCCTTTCCTTGGAAGGTGAATTTTGCACACTTTTGTTTTCTTGTATTTTCTTTCTTATATTGTTTTTCTTACTTTGATTTTATATTATAAACTGTTGTAAGCTAACTAGAAGTGGTTAGTTAATCCACCTACATATTTTTTTGTTTGTTTTTCTGGTGTTGCAACAAAACAAAGCTTTTGGCCTAGCCTAATTGGCCGGCTAGCTCACCTTTTGGCCTACGAGCCAACTTATTCAGGAGAGAACTCAGCAGTCTCCTGGCATTAAGTAGAACAATCTCTGATGGTCTTTGAAGCCCCCTGAAGTTTCTGTTTTTCTAATTTTCTTTTAGTTTAAGAGAGATTTGTAATGATATTTTGTTGTAATATTTTTCTTCCTCTCCTCCCTCATTCGGATATGTAATATTAAAAGTGATGTTATAATTGTCCACCTCCGCTTCTTTCTAGGAGTGAGCAGCGGGTATACCGATCCGTCCAAACCGACCTAACTGAACCGAACCGATCACATTTTGGATGGATGCGTGATGACGAACGGATGGTTGCGGATTGATTTTTTTTCAATTCGCCTAGTTTTGGATAGATGGCAGATTTGAGGTTCCTTTGGCTGCAACCGAACCGCCAAACTTCGAGCACCCTTAGTAATTTGTAAAACTTTGTGTTTTCAATTTGTTTAGATATTCTGTTTGTGTTTTCGATTGAAAAAGAGTTTAAATATTCTATTGAATATAGTTTGTTGAAAAAGAGTTTTCAACTTGAATATATTTTTTGAATTAAAAAAATAAATGTATTATTTATCTATATTTTTTGATTTTTAAATCTAACTCTGAAAATAATAAATAAAAAAGATGATATATGCTGGTTGGTTTTTATTTTAAAAAACAGATATATATGTAACAATATAGAGGCATACAATCTCTATTACTGCTCTGTTCATGATTTTGGTGGTTTGAATTGTTTTTATATTTTAAGAACCACAGATTGTAATACTTTATGTGGATGAGGCATGCTGTAATTGTAAAAAGTCACTACAACATTTTCTTAGTTTAGTGGCATTTGAAAGTGTCACAAAACTATTGGTTTAATGACATTTTTTAGTCTTGTGGCATTTTGAACAAGTGCCATTTGTATCCGTGCCACAGTAGATACTAGTGCCACGGTAGATACTTGCAAGTGCCACTACACCATCGTGGCTAAAAACTTTCAATGACATTTTGATGTCATGGTAGATATTATTTGTGGCACTATCAAGCGCCATTAAAAAAGAGTTAGTGACACTTATAAGTGTCATTATACCATCAACACTAAAACCTTTCAGTGACACTTTAATGTCATGGTAGGCACTATTTGTGACGCTATCAAGTGCCATTCGTAACGATAATTCGTTGTAGAACAATTTGATCCGCTCTTGCAGAGACTCGAACTGCCAACCTCCCGCACCATAAACCTTATACACCATACTCTTCCTACTACACCTCTATAGCACCACATGATTATATATGCAACATATATTATTTATATAGTACATACATCCATATTAATATAAAAGTATATGTATAAACATAATTATTTTATTGAACATAATTTATGTAAAATAAACTATTTACTAGCAAAATAAAAAAAAGATCATTTTTGGAGACTACAAATATTTTTTAGTTGCCAATTCTATTCTTTTGGCTACTAATTGTTTTTTAGTTGCTAAGAAACTTAACTTTTGCCGACAAAAATCGGATTTGGTCGCCGAAGATGCACTTTCAGCTACCAAAATTTTGGTCGCCAAAAAATTTAATTCCCACCTTAGGATTTTAGTTCTCCCGCGCTAAAAATGACCACTTTTGGCGACTAAACTTATTTTTTAGTCGCCAATTGTAGACTTTTGGTTACTAAAATTTTTTTAGTCACCAAAACGCTTTACTTTTGGCTACTAAAATTTTTTTAGTCGGTAAAACCCATATAATCAGCGACCAAACTTATTTTTAGTCGCCAATTGTAGACTTTTGGCTACTAAATTTTTTTAGTCGCCAAAAAGCTTTACTTTGGGCTACTAAAAATTATTTAGTCACTAAAACCCATATAATTAGCGACCAAACTTAGTTTTAGTTGCCAATTGTAGACTTTTGGCTACTAATGCTGTTTTGGTCGCTGAAAGCTATACTTTCAGCGACCAAATTTTTTTTGGTCAGGAAATTTAGTCGCCGAATGTGCTTTTTCCTGTAGTGTATATTGAGTTTAATTTATTTATTTTTAATCATTTATTGCATTTTAAAATTTTAGAAAATATATTGGCATTTTTTGTTTTTTTAAAAACGCCATTATAAGTTTGGAAAGTTTTTGGCTTAGTGACATTTTTCAAAATGCTATAAAATATTTGTTTATGACACTTTTCACCTAAGTGCCATAAAAAATAATTTGCACCTACCTAGTGTCCTGACATTTTTAAAAAAATGTCATTGCTACTAAAGCTTAGTGGCATATGTTGGTAAATGTCACGAACATAATTTTTTGTGTCATTATTTTATAAAATGCCATAAAATTGATGTGGCATTTCTTTATTGAAATGCCACTAGAGCCTTATATGTTTGTGGTTCTGTGGCATTTTTCTAAAACATTTAATGCCAATTTTTATTTTTGTGGCGTTTTCTAAAAACATGCCACTAGTATAGTGTTACTAAAGTGTAAATTTGTTGTAGTGACATTTTTGTTGTAGTGGAGTGACACTTTTTTTAATTGAAATGCCACTAGAGCTTTGTATGTTTGTGGCTCTATGACATTTTTCTACAAAATGCCACCAAAGATTCTTTTTGTGACATTTTTTAAGAACATGCCACTAATATAGTGTCACTAAAATGTGTTTTTGTTGTAGTGTGTGAATGAGGTATGCAGTGATTGTAACATTTTTTAAAGTCATTGACTGTAATACCTTTTTTTTTATTATTTTTTTTAGGAAGTGCACAAGTTGAATTATGTTGAAAATTTATAAAATTTTAAACCGCCAAACTGATTCCCATCCATCTGCTAATCCATCAATTCGCTCAATTCACATCTGCCACCAAAGATTCTTTTTGTGACATTTTTTAAGAACATGCCACTAATATAGTGTCACTAAAATGTGTTTTTGTTGTAGTGTGTGAATGAGGTATGCAGTGATTGTAACATTTTTTAAAGTCATTGACTGTAATACCTTTTTTTTTATTATTTTTTTTAGGAAGTGCACAAGTTGAATTATGTTGAAAATTTATAAAATTTTAAACCGCCAAACTGATTCCCATCCATCTGCTAATCCATCAATTCGCTCAATTCACATCTGCCGAATTGGTGGACGGATACAGATTGATTTTCTCCAATTCGCCAATCTGGCGGACGGATGGCGGATTAGAGATTCCATGGCCGCAACCGACCCACGCTCACCCTTGCTTCTTTCTTTCCCGTTCTTTTACTCGCTTTCCTTACTTGTACGTATGTAGTATATTGTCTTGTCATCATATACATGCTTTTGCATCCATATTTCATGCCCTAAAATCCGGCTAAATTTGCATTTGTGGGTTTAATCGATTATTATATGATTTTGCGCGCTACCTCATGTTCTTGAGATGATTCACATGTCATTTATTAAAAGCCAGATCTTTAGTTGCATTTTATGAGTGAATTGCATTAGGATCTTGCATATAGGATCATGTATGTGTTTGCTAATTTTGTTTTGTAATTATTTGCGGACGTCAGTAAATATCTAAGTTTTTGTCCTTTAGCATCCTGTTTGTGTATGTTTTTCTTACTATGTTTAGCATCACCATGTGGCTAGTTGCTTATTTGATATAATTCTATGCATGCTAGTGGATGAAGATTGTATTGTTCGATTTGGAATAAAATTTGTTACCCAAAAGACAACATAAGAAGGGGGTGAATTAGGTTTTTACAAATAAAAATAATAATATCCTAATAAAAATTATGACTTGCACAATAGATAAATATAGTTGATGAAATAAAAATAATTAAAACAAGTGTTCTAACAACTATGTCAATGAATGATTTTAGCACAATAAAAATATGAAATATAACTATGGCAATTTAAATAAAATAAAGAGATAAGGGAGAGAGAGTCAAACAAATTTATAGTGGTTCGGCTTCAACTCGGCCTACGTCCACTCCTCAAGCTTCCCTTGAGATTTTCCACTGTGCTCTAGCTTCACAGGGGTGCTAATAACCTCTTTACAAATGGAGCAATCCTCCATGGATTTTACACAGACTTGCTAAGTCAAGAACACTGAGTGTACTATACTCTTACAAGGTTGAAAAGAAGGTGTTTTTGCTTTCACAGAAAACTATAAGAATTATCTCTCAAAGATGGATATAAAATTGAAACTCTGGATTTTCTGTAAACCTTACACAGGAAAGATGAACTTAATGCTATAAGGCTCAGCGTATAATTTCTAAGAGAGGATATAAACAAAAAATTAAAGAACACTTCTCAGAGAATTTTTCAGAGAATAGATGTGAGTGATTATAGATCAAAGAATATTTTCTGATTTTTTGTGACTTGTTTACATTAGAGGCTTTGATATATATAATGAAACTTATAGTCATTTATAGTCGTTGTATTCATTTGAATTTATAACCGTTGTATTCATTTGAATTTATAGCCGTTTATAACCGTTGTACTTCCATCATTACTAATTTGAATATTTTCTACTCTATCATTACAAATTTGAATATCTTCCACTTGAATCTTTTGAACCTTTTGAGCTAACTGTGTCTTTAATTTGTTTGAACCTCTGTTTTTAGAAATTTGTTTGAACTCCTGATTTAATCAAATATTAAATACATTCTAACAACATTTAGGATAAAGGTCTAGGTGAGAAATAATGGGACAAAATAAAATTTAATTTTATTAAAACATAAAATCATCAAAATAAATGTTGATTATATTTTCTCTTTCAAATAAATCATCAAAATAAATTTTAATTCTATTTTTCTCTTCCAAATAAATTAAAACATAATTAAATAAATCATCAAAATAAATAAGTCTAACAATCTCTCCCTTTTTGATGATGGCACACAATGATATTTTGATTTGATTTGGGAGTAAGAAAGGCTACCCCTCAAGTCATGCTCCCTGAATTCATTTCTAAATACATAGGTTAGCACATGTGTAATAAATAAGCTGTAATCAACAACATGATATAAGACTAAGATATCAAACGATAAATACATAATTATCAGATTAGTTCTCAAATAATACCATAATTTGAAAATAATACCATAATACATAACATCATATAATTTCTCCCTCTGTGACATTATCAAAAGGAAATCATGGGTCAGAATCTAGAGGAGGAGGAGGAAAATAATAGTGATAAATGACATCAAAAATCAAAACATATATATACATGAATCGCCCGCGCCTCTCTTTTTCGTTGAAAATCGCATCAAACACGCGGCCTCGCTTTTGCGTCAGCTGACTGACAAAAGCAACTCTCCTCGATTGCCGCTCGCCTCGGCTATCTCGCCTTCTTTGTTTTCTTCTCTTCAGCCTTCTTTTTAATCACACTTGTCTGCTTATTCTTCTTCACCTCACTCTCTTTTATCTCTTCTTCACCACTCTCTTCTGTTCTTCTTTCTCATCGAGAGACAAAAATAACTAAACGGAGGAGGCCAAACCTCAGTCTGTTCTCTTCCATTTCTTTGCAACTCATTTTTTTTACACATTTCACCTCTAAACCATGGCTTCCTCATCTCGTCCCCTCACTTTATTTTTGGACCTGAACGATCCCATAAGCTCTGTTAGACCGAGTGCCTCTACTCCTACTCTTCTTGTCATTCCTCTGCCTAACCTTCCTATGATGTCGATTGAGCAAATCATGGAAGCTCAATCTGACATAGAAGCCAATCATTTCACACTGACGTCCTGTATGGAGACGGTGATGATAGTCACAAAATTGGCTCACCGATTGCAGAATAAAACGAGTGAGCTCCATAAGGTCAACGCCCAACTCTCTCTGCTCCAGCGCATGTACAAGGATGCGCGAGCAGAAATAGGCGCACTGAAGGCCGAAAATAAAGAGCTTAAACGGAAGACCACCTCCATGGCCCGATTTGGAGTAACGTCGTTCTTGGCCTTTGATAGTCAGCGGGGAGTCGTCGCTCTCGACGAAAGTATGGGGGCAGGGCAGGGGCGTCAAGGGTTGCCCAAGGTGATAAAAAGAAGAAGAAAATGATGGAAGAGGCAAGTAAGTAAGATCGGCGTATGGCCTGAAAAAAATGAGGAGTTTTTTTTTTTTTGATCGGTGTGTGGCCGTAAAAAAATGAAGGGTGTTTTTTTTTTTTTTAATTTAAATATTTGTATTTTGATTTGTTTTTGTTTTTATGTTTAAGTACTGAAAAATGAAATTAAAAAGTAAAAAAAAAAAAAAAGAAAATTAAATCCAAACAAAAAATAATAATGAGAAAAAAATAAAAATAAAAGAAATTAAGCCTAATAGCAAAATAAAAAAATAAAATAAATTAAAATAAAATAATACCAGCAGAAATGAAACTTAATGGGATGTTGGTGTTGCTGGAATGGTAATGAAAAAAAAAAATACCATGAGGGTTTAAAAAAAAAATCAATGTATGCAAAGTTAACTTTACCTCAAGATGCAGAACAAAAAAAAAAAAAAAAATTACACAGTTGAGAATAGCAAACTGTTAAGGAGAATAAATGTATGAAGGACTTGAGAACATTCAGCTGATATAAATGTTGCCATATCAATGTAGCAATACACATATATCATTTTAACAAAAATTCAAGTTTCACAGTCACAACAAAACTTTTTAAGTAAAAATCGACATTCCAAGTTCGCCACGAATAAAATTGAAGCGATCCTCGCTTAGGGATTTTGTGAAAATATCCGCCAGGTGTTTACAAATTCAAGTACAATATCTCCTTTTTGAACATGATCTCTTAAAAAATGATGTCGAATTTCAATATGTTTTGTTCGTGAGTGTTGAACCGGGTTTTTGCTTAAATTGATGATACTAGTATTATCACATTTAATAGGAATATGATCATAACGCAAATCAAAATCCTCCAATTGTTGTTTCATCCAAAGTATTTGGGTACAACAACTTTCGGAAGCTATATATTCAGCTTCAGCCGTTGATAAAGCATTAGAATTTTACTTTTTACTAAACCAAGATACTAATGGGTTACCAAGAAAGTGACAAGTGTCACTGGTGCTTTTTCTATTAAGTTTGCATCCGGCAAAGTCGGCATCCGAGTAACTAATTAAATCAAATGCAACATCTCTAGGATAAAACAGTCCCAAATTTTGAGTGCCAACAAGATATCTAAAAATTCTTTTAACAGCACTAAGATGTGATTCCTTAGGATTTGATTGATAACTAGCACACATACAAACACTAAACATAATATCGGGTCTACTTGCAGTTAAATAAAGAAGTGAGCCGATCATACCTCGATATTTTGTTTGATCAATGGACTTACCTTTTTTATCATTGTCTAGCTTAATAGATGTGCTCATAGGTGTTCTAGCTATTTTTGAGTTATACATACCGAACTTTTTGAGTAGTTTGTTTGTGTACTTAGCTTGGTTGATAAAAATTCATTCCTTACATTGTTTGATTTGAAGCCCAAGGAAATAATTTAGCTCCCCCATCATGCTCATCTCAAACTCACTTTGCATACATTTAGCAAATTTCTTACACAAGGTTTCATTAGTAGCACTAAATATAATGTCATCCACATATATTTGCACAATAAGTAAATCATCATTTTTAATTTTAACAAAAAGTGTCGTGTCAATCGTTCCTCTAGAAAAATTATTTTCAATAAAAAATTTACTTAATCGTTCATACCATGCACGAGGTGCTTGTTTCAAACCATATAAAACTTTTGATAGTTTAAAAACATGATTTGGAAAAGCATGATCTTCAAAACTTGGGGGTTGTTTAACATAAACTTCCTCATTTATAAAACCATTAAGAAAGACACTTTTTACATCCATTTGATAAAGTTTGAAATTTCTAAAATATGCAAATGCAAGTAACATGCGAATGGCTTCTAATTTAGCAACCGGAGCAAAGGTTTCATCAAAATCAATATCTTCTTCTTGATTGTATGCTTGTGCAACAAGTCTAGCCTTGTTTCTTATAATTGTGCCGGATTCATGAAGCTTGTTTCGAAAGATCCATTTGGTACCGATAATGGTATGATCTTTAGGTTTTGGCACAAGTTCCCACACTTTGTTTCTCTCAAATTGGTTAAGCTCTTCATGCATAGCTATCATCCAATGTTCATCGAATTCGGTTTTTTGAAATTTTTTAGGCTCAATCTATGAGAGAAAAACCAAGTTACTACAAATATTTCTAAGTGAAGAGCGAGTTTCAATACCTTTTGTAGGGTCACCTAGGATTAAATCCTTAGGGTGATTGTGAACAAACTTCCATTCTCTTGGCAAATCGTCATTGTTTCCTCATTTTTCTTGAGGTGGGAGAATAGGTGTTCAATCTCTTTGTTCAAGTTACATGGTTGGTTCTCTTCTTTGTAGATACTTGAATCTTCCACATTTAGTTCCAAATCTATATTATCACTAACAATTTGCTTTTGAGCAGAGATGTTAGTTTCATCAAATGCCACATGTATAGATTCTTCCACAACAAGAGTTCTTTTATTAGAAACACGATAAACTTTGCTAGTTAAGGAATAGCCAAGAAAAATTGCTTCATCAGATTTTGAATCAAATTTACTTAAGTTATCCTTACCATTATTATGCATAAAACATTTACAACAAAAAACATGCAAGTGACTAATGTTGGGTTTTCTATCATGCCAAAGTTTATAAGAAGTATTTTTGAGAATAGGTCTAATTAATGCACGATTTAAAATATAGCATGCGGTGTGAACGGTTTCGGCCCAAAAATATTTAGGAAGATTATTTTCACAAAGCATTGTTCTACTCATCTCTTCAAAAGTTCTATTATTCCTTTCTACTACACTATTTTGTTGAGGGGTTCTAGGTGCTGAAAAATTATGTCCAGTACCATGCTCATCACAAAACAATTCAAATTTCTCATTTTCAAGTTCTCTACCATGGTCGGTTCGAATATTAGTAATAAGAAAGCATTTTTCATTTTGAATTCTACGACAGAGTTTTGTGAAAGAAGAAAATGTTTCATCTTTGTGTGCTAAAAACATAACCCATGTAAATCTTGAATAATCATCAACAATAACAAGACAATAACGTTTACCACCTAGACTAGATGTCCTTGAGGGACCAAATAAATCCATATGCAATAGTTATAAAGGTCTAGTTGTGGAAATATGAGATTTTGATTTAAATGATATTTTAGTTTGTTTTCCTTGTTGACAAGCACTACAAAGATGATCTTTTTCAAATTTAATTTTTGAAAGTCCAATGACCAAATCCTATCCCAAAAGTTTAGCAATTAAATCCATATGAGCATGACCAAGTCTTCTATGCCATAACCAACTATTTTCATTATTAACATATAAACATTTAACATCACTAACATAGAGATCATTAAGATGAAAAACATAAACATTATCATGGCAATTACCAACGAATAAAGCTTTATGATCATTTGTGCTTTCAATTGTGCAATGTGATTTATAAAAAATAACTTGATTACCTTTATCACGTAATTGACTAATACTAAGTAGGTTATGCTTAAGTCCATCAACAAGTAAAACATTTTCAATAGAAGGGTTAGGAGAAATACCGATGCTACCGATACCGATGATTTTTCCTTTCTTGTTGTCTCCAAAAGTAACAAATCCTCCATCTTTCGATGATAGTTTAGTGAAGAATGATTTATCTCCGGTCATGTGTCTGGAACATCCACTATCGAGGTACCACTTCTCTTCTTTAGGTTTGGACTTAAAACAAACCTACAAGATGACAATCAAGTGTTGGTTTTTGGTATCCATAGTTTCTTGGGTCCTTCTTGGTTAGTTTTGTTAGATCCCTTAACAATCCAAACCTTTTTAATTCGTATGTTTATATTATTTTTGAAACAACAAGAAAATATATAATGGCCTTTCTTTCTACAATAATGACAAGTAATATGAGGGTGAGTCATGAGAGGTGCCTTTTCAAAAATTGTATTGATATTCTTTTGTTTTTTAATAGGGTCATATCCAATGCCCACCTTATTGAAAACACATCTTTGATGTCCAAGAAGCATGTTAAGATTATCTCCACCTTTTATAAAATTTTCAAGTGTTTTTGTTAAATCATGAACATTGTTTTGTAAAACAGTTTTCTCATTAGAGATGGTGTCAAAATCATTTTTCAAAACAATTTTTTCTTTCTTTAATTCTTCTACATTAATAGATAAAGATGCAATAGATTTCTTCAACACATTATTTTTGACACAAACTTTTCTAAATTCATCTTGTAATTCATGGAATGCACTTTCAAGTTCTTCATAAAGAGTAGTTACCTCATCTTGAGTAGAGTCTTCATTTTCAAGAGCTATGAGACATAAGTTGGCTACTTCATTTTCAATTTCATCACTTGAGCTTTCATCTTCACTTTCTCCCCAAGCTACTATCATGGCCTTTTTGTTTCTTTTATAGTCTTTTCCATGATTCTTCAATTTTGGACAATCCATCTTCATATGTCCAGGATTTTTGCACTCATAGCAAATTATAGGCTATTTCTTGTTATCTTTGTTGTACTCTTTCTTGAAAGGTCTTCTTTCTCCATAATTGTTTTTCTTGAAGTGCTTTTTGAGATTTCTACTAAACATGACATAGCTTTCATCCTCACTGGAGTTTTCATATTCTTCTTCTTTTGATGGGGCTTTGAATACAATTCCACTTTTCTTTTTATTTTCAACATCCTCATGTCCTTTCATAGTGATCTCATGAGTCATAAGGGAACCCATAAGCTCATCTAATCCAAGTGTGGAGAGATTTTTGGCTTCTATAATGGCCGTGACCTTTGCTTCCCAATTCTTTGGTAAACACCTAAGAATTTTTCTTACCAATTCACTATTAGTATAAATTTTTCCAAGAGATTTCAAAAAGTTTACAATTTCAGTAAATCTAATAAACATACTTGAAATAGATTCATCAGAGTTCATTTTGAACAATTCATAACTATAAACAAGCATATCAATACGAGATTCCTTCACTTGGTTTGTACCTTCATCCGTTACCTCAAGTTTGTCCCAAATTTCTTTTGCCGAATCATAACTTGAAATTCTATTATAGTCCTTAGAGTCTAATCCACAAACAAGGGTGAGTTTGGCTTTAGCATTGACTTGCAATAATTTATGATCTCTCTCATCACATTCATCTTTAGTTTTAGGTACACTAATATTGTCTACTAATTTGGTAGGAATTTTTGGACCTTTGGTGACAATAATCGACATGGCATAATCAGTGGCTTGTAGGTATAGGGTCATCTTATCTTTCCAATAACTATAGTTGTTTCCATCAAATAGTGGTGGCCTATTTGTGGCATGTCCTTCAGCTAAGGTTGCCATGGATCGAAACTCCTAGATGATTAAATCTAAAACAAGAGTCTAGGCTCTGATACCAATTGTTACCTAAAAGACAACCTAAGAGGAGGGGGGGTGAATTAGGTTTTTACAAATAAAAATAATAATACCTTAATACCCTAATAAAAATTATGACTAGCACAATAGATAAATATAGTTGATGAAATAAAAATAATTAAAACAAGTGTTCTAACAGCTATGTCAATTAATGATTTTAGCACAATAAAAATATGAAATATAGCTATGGAAATTTAAATAAAATAAAGAGATAAGGGAGAGAGAGGCAAACAAATTTATAGTGGTTCGGCTTCAACTTGGCCTACGTCCACTTCTCAAGCTTCACTTGAGATTTATACTCTAGCTTCACAGGGGTGCTAGCAACCTCTTTACAAATGGAGCAATCCTCCACGGATTTTACACAGACTTTCTAAGTCAAGAACATTGAGTGTACTACACTCTTACAAGGTTGAAAAGAAGGTGTTTTTGCTTTCACAAAAAGCTACAAGAATTATCTCTCAAAGATGGATATAAAAATGAAACTCTGGATTTTCTGTAAACCTCACACAGGAAAGATGAACTTAATGCTATAAGGCTTAGTATATAATTTCTGAGAGAGGATGTAAACAAAAATTAAAGAACACTTCTCAGAGAATTTTTCAGAGAATAGATGTGAGTGATTATAGATCAAAGAATATTTTCTGATTTTTTGTGACTTGTTTACATTAGAGGCTTTGGTATATATAATGAAACTTATAGTCGTTTATAGTTGTCGTATTCATTTGAATTTATAGCCGTTTATAGCCGTTGTACTTCCATCATTACTAATTTAAATATCTTTTAGTCCATCATTACAAATTTGAATATTTTCCACTTAAAACTTTTGAACTGCTGCTGTGCTGGGCTGTTTGAACTCCTAATTTAATCAAATATTAAATACATTCTAACAACATTTAGGATAAAGGTTTAGGTGAGAAATAATGGGAGAAAATAAATTTTGATTTTATTAAAACATAAAATCATCAAAATAAATGTTGATTCTATTTTTCTCTTTCAAATAAATCACCAAAATAAATTTTGATTATATTTTTCTCTTTCAAATAAATCATCAAAATAAATTTTGATTCTATTTTTCTCTTCCAAATAAATTAAAACATAATTAAATAAATCATCAAAATAAATAAGTCTAACAAAATTGATTTTCATGTTTGCATAAATGAATTTTCTGTGTCTTGTACACTATTCAAAACCATTTCAAATACATGAAATCGAATTCTTCCAAAACAAATGACACTGTCTATACTTGTTTTGCTTCACATAGTAAATTTTAAGATTATTAAATAAATCAGAATATGAACATATAAATCAAATAAAATTCATATTATGGCTGGGTAGAGACCGATCTTTTGATCGGGTGAGTGGGGGTGCTCAGTTAATGATCTTATCCCTTCATACCTAAGGTTTTGAGCCAAGCATCCTTGGTTACGACAAACAGTGGCCTTGGCACGAGTCACGAGTTTCCTAATTTTTCCAAAACATTAGGTGGTGACTTTGAGATATGATAATGTAGTTCATTTATGGCAAAGGTTTTTGCAATAAAATGAATTTTCTATAAAAGTTGACAAAAGATGGACTCTCATCTACGTTTCATATTGCACTCATGAGACTAGATCCAAGAAATCGAGGGTCTGAACTGTTTAATGCGCGTGGGTACCCCTCGGACAGTGTTACAGTTTCTGGAGACTCTGCTAGGGACTATTAAGAAACCTTGACTCGAACTCCATGATATGACTTTATTTTCAATTATATGTTCATTGTATTTCAAGCATTGGTGCGCGTAAGTCTCGTGCTTGTCACCTGTTATCCTGGACGGCTATTTGGTTTCGGGTGGATAGATGGCCATGCGCTCTAATATGGTGGGAGCACAAGCCTTGGAATCAGAATCACCACATATTGCTGGATCCGCCAGATTGGGTAGGTATATCGGTGTCTTACTAAGGTACCCTTTTTGACCAAGACTGACCTAGTGTATGTAGTAAGCTCTAGCAACTTCCAAAATTAGGGTAGGATGCTATCCTAATTTTGAAATGATCTAGGATGTATGATACCACTTGTTTGAATAGTGAAACCCTAGATCATTTCAAAGCTAGGACAGGATAACCTTACCCTCCATAGGGGTGTTTGTTCTCTTTCTTACTATGTACACTGTATGGCATCTAAGGGTCACAAACTTCTGAGTAGTGGTTCATGCCTTTTATTTTGAGGGGAAGAATTCAATATTTTAGCATGTTGTATAATGATCAGTTGAGTCGAAATGTTGCCAAAATTTGGATTGGGAGTTTCGTTTTGTTTTTACTAGGTAGTTGTAGCATTATAGCTTTAGAACAGTCTAATATCCCCCAAGTTTTGTGGACTCGCGCTGGTAGACTTAGTAGAACTACAGATTTGGTTCAGGGACAACCAGTGTTAGTTTCTCTACCTCTAGTTACAAGGAGGAAGGTTAAAACCTCATTGTCAGTACCTTTCCAGTCAGAACTTCTAGAATCTGTGATGGCTACTTTCAGAAGTGACGAACCAACCTCTAATAGTAATGGACCAACTTTCGGTAGATATAAAAAACATGTTTTTGTCCCTTCAACAAAGCATGGATGCTATTACCAACAACGTTGTTGCCAACAGTGAGGCTATTGCCGGATTGCAACGCCTATCTAGGGTGTTCACATCTAATCCACCTCCAGTGGTTCATCTAGTTTTGGAACCATCTCCACCAGTTGAAGAACTTCATGAACCTAATCTATAAGAAGATCTTAGGGTTCCTACACAACCAATAAGAGGACTTTTCCCCATAGATATTGATGAAGTGGACCCGACTTTGTAAAAATATCCAAATTAGAGAAAATGTTCAACAAATCATAAGGAATTAACTCTGTTCCAGACATCGAGGATGGGTTTACGGAAACAACTGTGAGGTTGTCTGAGCAGTTCAAAATGCTGTACATAGATAGATTTGATGGGACTGGTGATCCTATGGTTCATATTGCCTCTTTTTAGACATTCTGAAGCCAATGGGCCTATCTCAGGATCAAAAGCTTTTCTTGTTGGGAAGAACCATGCCAGGAGTTGTTGCTACTTGGTACGCCAAGTTAGATGATTCGGTCAAGTAAAATTGGAAGGAGTTAGTGGGAACATTTGTCACACAATACTCTTATAATACACAGATCGAAGTAGCCACTCGGGAACTAGAGGTGACCCGACAAGAGCCCAATGAGAGCTTCATGGCATTTATCACCAGGTGGAGGGCAAATGCGGCCATAATGACAAACTGACCCTTGGAAAAAGATCAAGTCCGTATGGTTATTAAAAATCTACACGGAAGAGTACTGTAGAAGATGATAGTTCTCTTACTTTTTAACTTTAAGGACCTCCATGAGATTGGGGTTCAAATTAAGGATGTTATCAAGTAGGGAATGATTGCAGAAGGACATGAACCCGTAAGAAAAATATTCACTCACAGTTGTAATGCTACTTCTAGTAGTAGCACAACTGCTAGTTTTATACCTTCAGGAGTCAACACAGTCACTGCCACCACTGTCAAAACAACTAATCCCTTCGCCAATGACAGCCCACAAATAGCGAAGTCAACCAAATCCCCAAATAAACCCTTATATCCACTTTACATGTCTCCAACTTGTGCCATGGAAATCCTCATAGAAAAGGGGCACCTCAAGCTCTTTGATCCCTGACCTCTCCTTGATATTCTACCAACCAGACATGACCTCAATAAATACTGCATCTTTCACCAACAACATGGTCATGAGACTAATCATTGATTTCGCTTATGCCATGCGATTCAAGATCTCATTGACAACAAAACCATAGCTCTACCTCAACCCCAAAGAGCTAAGGTTACCTTAAACCCATTGTTACCCCATGTCCAAGTCCTCCCTTCCTATCTCAACCTTATCCATACATTGCCACCCACCTTCAACCCCAGCATATATATCACACCTTCCCATTTGCCTAAACCCAAGGTTCTTATTCCAAAGAGCGCTGATTTATTCATGATATATGCACCTAGATTCCAGCAAAAACTGCAAAACTCTGAGGTGGTAGATGATCTGGCACCAGAACTGGATATTATGGTAGATATTCTCATGGGTATCCCTCTTTATGGTTCTCTAGAGTCATGGAATGATTAAGAAGCAAAGAAACATGAGGAGAAGTTCTGGGTTTGACATTGGCTGAATCTGTGATAGATCTTGAAACTAGCGCGGGACTAGTAAACTTAGGGTGATATTGTGATAATTTCTGTGATCGGGGATGGACCACTTGCAGATTGCACAAATTTCATTCCAGATGTGGTGGATGGCACGCATTGTAATTAGTAATTTGAGAATGCTTTTGTTTTACTTTTTGAATTGGGTGTTGAGTTTGAACCTGATTCCACCAAGTCTATGGGGGCTAGAATCAAGATCGAGTCAATCTTGTGAGTCAGAGTTTAGTGATTTTGGGGGTGATAACCCTGGATATCACTGTCCTATTTGTGTCTGTCTTTTTATTCTTTCTTTTGAGTCTGTTTTGACCATTGAGCTAGAAGTTCTGAATGAAAATGTAGTAATTTTCGCCTATTTCTCTGTGCCTTTAAATCATTGCATTAACCAAAATTTTTAAAACTTTTTCCAAAACTCTGTGTAACAACGCCCGCGTGGGACCTCGCTACAGTTCAGACTCCCTTTTGTGTTACGGTTCTTAATCTGAACCAAAGAGTCCAACTCTGGCAAATCGTTTTGAGAAAAACAGATTTTGAAAAGAAGTGCCAAACATGGACTGCTTTGCCAGATACAGAGTCGCCACCTAAATATTTTAAAATGGGAAATTTAGGAAACCCTGACTCGGTGCCGAAGGCCACGTGTCCGTCATCACCAAAGTTGTCTTGGCTCGGGAGCTTGGGTACGATCGAGGAAGGTCAGCTATGAGCACCCCCTTTCGCCCGGTCCGAAGACCGGCCTCTACTAACCGTGATATCCAATTTTGAAAACATTACATGTTCTTATTCCAATTATTAGCCTAGAATTACTATGTTATGCACACAGCAAACAAGTATAGACTAGATTGCCTAATTTGGAAACAAACATTGCACATCCGTTCGTTTTGAAAATGCTTTGGAATTTGCTACTCGCAAGTAGGCTAAAACACGGATTTCAACGAGTTTTTCCAACTCAAGCAATCCAACCTCCACCCACAGGCATTCAAACAGTTTATTTCATATAAGCACTTAGCTGCATGGCAAGCATACTGTCATGTTAACATTCACACGTATGCGAGATGCTAAAGCATAAATACTTACATTGTACTCCGTGCTAAAACAATAAACTAGTTAGCAAAATATGCATGACCTAGCTCATGTTAAGATGACTAATGCAATGCATACAGAGTGCAATTAGACAGGCTCGACTATCCTAAACATGGCATGTGAAATGCACGAGTAACACGTATTCAAGTTAGATTTGAAATACAATACAGTTTGTATGATGTACCGAGCCCGATGCATGTCAACAAATGCATGGATGCACGCATGCGTTGCATAAGGTATGCTAAAACAAATATGCCCTAATCTACCATCATAAGTAGGTAAATAAAAGGGAAGAAAGAAGTGGGGGTTGGAAGACATACACCGCACTCACCCACACTTATTACAAATTTGCCCTCACACAGAGGGACCAAAAGAATATACAGTCCCAAATAATACAGTCCGAATACAGAATAAATTATTACAAAAATTCTAATTTAATTAATAATTTAAATGCAGAATAGAAAAGGCCGCAGCCCCGCCTCGGGACACGCGAATGATGCATGCTCGAATCCGACTTGCCCGGAAACCCGTTGCCATAGCATTGCTGCCTCTGTTTTCACTGTCATGCCTTCAAAGCGCCAAAGTCTCGGGACATGCTCACATGCCGAGGATCATCATCGGCTGAATAGAATGTTCACCGGCCGTGTACAATGTCCATCGGCTGGAGATAAAGCTATCGGCTGTCCATCAATGGCCGGTCGGCACTCTATACTGCCGATCGGGAAAAACTCCCTGCAGAAGACAGGGCCGATTGTATGGCATGGAATTCCAAACAAATGTATGCACGGACACACTCCCTATCATGCAATGGACTCAAGGGAGCATGGCCCTCGATCCCCGGGCCATCAATCACGCATTTCAATGCATGATGGCCCAAAAGCCAAGTTAGCAACTTTGATATCAAATGTCATGCAAACCAAACAAACACATAAAGCCCAACCTCTATCACTTGATCAAGAGGCAAGGCATGCATGCCAATGCAATGCAACCTAGGCATGCGATCTAGCATGCAACAT
The DNA here is from genome assembly GCA_025200525.1 of Camellia lanceoleosa. Classification (NCBI taxonomy): domain Eukaryota; kingdom Viridiplantae; phylum Streptophyta; class Magnoliopsida; order Ericales; family Theaceae; genus Camellia; species Camellia lanceoleosa. The sequence goes on along the minus strand of JANUSC010000049.1, from coordinate 1,028,464 downwards.
GGGCATGCAAATGAACAATGTATGCTAGGCGCGCAACCTAAACATGTAAACAAACATGGTATGCAACAAAATGCAACGATGGGCTTAAACTAACATGGATAGCTCGCAAGCATGCCAAAATCAGTGGCCATTAAATGAAATGAGGTAACCGAAATGCACACAAATATGTCCAATGCGTGGATCTATCCTAAGATACAACATGCAACTCTAACAAGGCATGGCAAATGATGAAACATAGCATATAATGGTGCATGTTTCAGATATGAAATGTCATGCCAAATGACTCCAAAATGACTCCAAAGCATGCAAGCATTTATGTAATGCATTGTTAAGGACTTAAGCACTAAAGCTAGTGAGATGCAATACACTATAAGCATGCAAAGCGATGCCCGAATGATGAAGACAGCCACAAAAAGTCCTCATGAAGCCCAAAATAATGCTAAAACATGTATGAAATGTAGCCAAAATAAGCTAGCATGCTTGGCTAAATTAGCATGTGATTTTGACTAGCTAGCATGATTTACATGGCAAGTGTATGATGCAAAGCCCAAACAGGAAAAGTCCCTTCTACAACACTGATGAGGGACCAAAAATATGACTACTCACAGTAGATGACAGCCCCCAAATCAATATGAAAACATGCTAAAAAATGCCATGCAAGAACTAGGATAACAAAAGGCTATAACATGAGGTACACCAAACATTCATCAAACAAGAAAATACACTTAATGAAATATGTCCAGGGGGTCAAAATATGACCCCTTCTAGTTCTGATGATGGCCCAAAAACAGAGGCAAGATAGGCTAACAAAGCATGCAAAATTACGGTAAATAGAAGAGATTATGAAGTAAGTGCAAGATAGGGGTTCCAAACAGGGTTGAGCCCTTCTTCAATGTTGAAGAAGGGCTCAAAATGAGCCTACTTACAGTTTACATTATGCTCAAAAACAGATCACACATAGGCTAGAAATTTCATGCAAAAATGTGGCATATCAAGGAGTATTGAAGCAAGTGCACTATGGAGGGCTCAAACAGGGTTGAGCTCTTAAACAAACATGAAGAGTGGCTCAAAAGAGTGCCCCTTTCAGTTAGGGTCGGAGCCCAAAACAGTAAGAAAATAGGGTAGAAAAATGTGACAAGAATGTGTTACAAAAGAGGGAAAATGATCTCACCCTTGAAGACTACCCTTTTGGTTGCTTCTTGGCTTGAGTTGCGGCACCTTTGGCCTCTGAAAAACTTCTCCAAGCTGCTGTGATGGAGTAGTGGTGGTGGTGCTATGGATTGGTGAAGAAATGGCCCAAGAACAAGGGTGTTTGATGGTTGAATGGGAGAGATATAGTGAGAGATGAAGGGATATATGTATGTATATATCAGATATATCTATATATCTCTGGTTTTTGTTCCAAACATCCAACCTTTAACAGTGGAGGAGGGACCTCTCTTATATAGGCAATGCTAAGCTTCTCCAACAAGCTTCAAAGGGTCAAAGGGATCTAAGGGGAGGTCAAGGCTTATTGGAGAAGCTTGGACAGCTGGTAGGCTTCTTGAGGAAGCCAAGACAAGGGGGCAAAGCTTCCTTAAGGAACCCAGGGCAAAAGGGGGACAAAAGAGGGGTCAAAGGGGTGCAAAGGGTGCAAAACAGCCACACACGTGCATGGGGAGCAGAATCTGTGTATTCCAGCTGGCACAGCTGGCATCCATTCAATCTGTAGAAAACACCGGAAGGTCGTCGGCTAGAAAAAATGGTCGGTCGGCACTCTTTTCTGGCCGGTCGGCACTCTATTTGGCCGGTCGGCACTCTATTCAGCCGGTCGGCAGGAAAAATCTGCTCTGCAAGTCCAACTTCAAACGGGCATAACTTCTTCATATGGAATCCTTTTTAGGTCATTCTTGTGTCACAATTGAAGCCTCAGAAGTAAGGTTTCCAATGCCGCAAACCTTGCATTAAAATTCCTCCTGTGGAGAAAGTTATGCTTGTTTTGGTGAAGGTTGCTCAGTTTCGGTCCAACCGGGATGATGCCCAACTTCAACCAATCATATCTCCGCCATCCGGACTCGGGTTTAAGAGATTCTTGTATGAAAAATGAAGCCCCGGAAGTCTTATTTCCAATGGTGGTAGCCTCATAACTTAACTCCAAGTGTATAGACAAATAAGCTCGATTTAGCGAGGCGCTCATCCTCTCTTAGCGATTCTTGCCTATCTTCTTCTCCAACTTGGTTTCTCCCTCTTCTCCTCTTTTCTTCAACTTCAAACCCCTAAGTAAGGTGTTTTGAAAGATTTTTCAAATATTTCATCTCTCTTTCATTCATCTCCACTTTGTCCTTGCTCGGTTTGCGAAAAGCATAACATTTACCGAAATGCGAAACATCGTGGGAATTTTATTTCAAAAAAAATCTTTTGAAAGAGAGGTTTTTAAAGTCTAAAAACCATCCAAAATAATTGTGGTCCAAAACGGGGTGTGAAGTTGAGATTTGCCTCTCTCCTTGCCGAAGAAATTGAACCTGTGCCCTGCACATCTCTCAACACCGAGCAAACCATCAGTAATGCCCAAGTCTTGAGGGCGGTCAAAAATGGGGTGTCTACACTCTGAAAAAACAAAAAGGAAGAAATTCCTTGAGCGTTGAAAAATTTGATCGACTGTGAGAAAGAGATGCGTGTTAAGCCCTTGATGGATGAGATCATTTATGTTAATGTGGGTACTAAGAAGGATCCTGGCTTGGTCTAGATTGGTTTTACATTGTCTGCAAAGGAGCGCGAGAGATTTATCGCTTTATTAAAAGATTTCAAAAAATATTTTTGTGTGGTCCTATGAAGACATGATTGGAATTGATCTTAAGATTGTACAGCATAGGATCCCATTCGACCTTGAGGCTCGACTTGTTAGCTTTCAAACTTTGATTCTAATCGTCCAATAATCAACCAAGCCGAATTGGAAGCAACTGTAGAACTAGGAGCAATAAGGTTGGATGTGATCGGGGACTCAAACTTAGTCATCCACCTGGTCAGAATGAATAACTGGTTTGCTAACTCTTTGACAACCTTAGCTTCAATGGTGGATATACTGATCAGGGTCGAAATGCATTCGATTCTCATAGAGTAGATGACAGCCGCAACAAAAGAGGTTGAAGATGAAAATCCTCAATATCACGACATTTTGGAACATGATCTATCCCATAAGGGGAAAATGCTAAGGATAAGGTGTCAATGCAAGATTGCCCAAGCATTGAACTAAAAAGGAAATTCAAATCTTAGAATTCCAGAGAAGAAGATTTAATACTGAAGGACAATCAGTTCCTATCCACGATCCTAGGGGAAAATTCACACCCAATTAGATGGGTCTCTACATCATTAATAAGTCTCTTTGGTCAAGAGTAGCATTCATTCTCATGGATTTAGATGGACTAAAGATCTCACAACCAATCAAAATGGACAAGCTACAAAGGTACTACCCTTGAGAGGCTCGTTGGGATGAAAACCCGGATGGTCGACCCAGGCAAAAGTTAGAGCAGAAAAAAAAGAAAAAGAAGATGAAAAATGAAAAAATAGAAAAAGAAAAATTAAAAAATGAAAAGTTGAAAAAGGCTCGCAATGTTGAAACCCTAGAAGGACGGCTTTGGCAAAAGTTAGAGCACAAAAGGAGAGTGTTAATACCCAAGTGAGCCTTATCTGTAAACTGCGTAAGGCCTGATTCCTTTCTTTGGGATACGTAGGCAACTTCATCTTGAAGTTCGGCCCCAACCATTTTCAACTTGGTTGTCTCATCCATATTTGATTGGTTTATCTTTATTCAACTCGACTTCATATCCATGTTCAATTCGGTTATCTTCATTCCGTTCAATTGTCCTATCTCGTCTTCATGGAAGATTCAGTTGAAAGATAGATTTAGTGGTAATGCAGTGTATCCTGCTTGGTTATTTGACTTAAGATTGTGCATCTCAAGGGTTGATTCCATGTTGGTCGGGTAGTGGTCATTTGCAAAAATAGATTTTTGATGATTATTAATGAAGTTGACTGTTCTTCTCGAAAATTATTCCATTTTTTTCAAAACCATAACCTTTTCTTGGACCAAAAAAGGAAAATTTTCAATACTCATGGCTTGACTTACATGATTTCAAAACAGAGAATGGAACAAGCATACTAATCTAACTCTCATGTTGATAAAATTTTTTTAGTAGAAAACAAAAAAAAAAAAAGAGAAAAAGTCAAAACAATGAACTAGGGGCATAGTCGAGTTAGGGATTCTGTCTTCTTCTCACACTCTCAAGTTTCATGTTATATGTTTCAGTCGGTCAGCTAACAATTCAGTCGGCTGTCCAAGTTGTTAATTGACTCCAGGTGCTTCTTGATTGTTTCAACTGGCCAGCCACTTGTTTAGTCGGTTGACCAATTATTCAACCGGTTCATCAGTTTGTTCAGCTGGTCGGTTAATGAATTAGCTGGCCTGTCAATTTATCAGTTGGCTGGCCAATTTTGATATCATTCCAGAATGAATGCAGAATTTGGGTAGGCTTAATGGCTTGTCCTTTTGAGTTAGGTTTTAAGTGTATTTCATTCTAGTAAGTGTAAATAGGTGTGTTTGGTTTATTTTTGCTTTGTTTTTCTTTCATTAAGGCATTTGATTTCTAGTTAGTTGAGGGCTCAATGTCTAATTTAGAATTCATTGAAATTTAATCATTCTTGGATTCAGGTTTGAATTCAAATTCAAGAAAAATGTTTTCATGCTCAAGTGTTGTGCCATTCTCGCCATGATGTGCGGACAACAAAACTCATTTTATTGAAATTTCAAGGTGAAGCCCCCCAATTATAGCAAAGAAAAAAGAGAAGAAAATTTCAAAAACAACAAAAGGGAAATTCTGAAGCATTAGTGCTTCTTCTTAAGCAAAAACAGAAAGGAAAAACAAAAAAAGTGAAGAAAAAAGAACAAAAGAAAAAAAAAATTGAAAATACAAAAAAACAAAAGAGAGATGGACTTTTTCTTGGATTCCAGCAGCAGCCCAGCAGGGAAGATTGCAAATCGACTTCATTTGTAGAAAATTTCGTCGCACGACTCTATCGTCAGTTGCCTCGCTTCATCATTACTCTTCGGAAGCCCTTGGGGACTTTACTTCAACATTTACAGAGTTTCCAAAAGAGATTATTCCCCACCGACCGTCAAATAAAGAGCACCAAGGAGCTCAGAATTGGGCCACGACATATTTTTTTGGCTACCCGACCAATTAATTAGCTGGCCAGTCGCAGAATTGGCTGGTCGGCTAATTTGCCCAAGAGCAGGGCAGTTTTGGTAGAATTCCTATTGAAAGCTTATGGGTCATGCTAATTCAGATATTATTGACACATTCATGCACGAGGTGCATATCTATTCACCCTCCATTGTCCTCCATTAGCCTCCATTGTCAAAAAGGTATTTGTCTTCTTTCAAAAAGAGACCATCAAATACAACCACCCTTGTTACCCCATTATCCTTATCTCCCACCTCCTAGAATTTGCCTTCCATCATTGCTTATATGGAGGATCATAATGCGTGTGGAGAAGAGAGAGAATGAATGAAGAGAGGAAAAATCAATTAAGAGAAGAGAAATAGAGAGAAAAAAAGAGAAGTATTGAGAGTTGGCCAAAAACACTTTCATTTTTCCATATACACCGATATCCCATATTTCTATATACCAAAACCATCCCAAAAATTCTATTATAGAAAAAGTCAAGAGCTTTAATAAAAAAAGAGTGAGTGTTCTTGAAAGAGAGAAAAACAGATAGTTGAACAACTCCCCCCCCCTCACACACTGTTAAACAATCCAAAAACACCATTCCAACAAGAATTTCAAATTTTTGAACTGACAATTGAGAAGACACTTCCTAAACTTGAGGATGATTAAAAGGAAGTTTAGAAATCAAATCCTTTCCTTGAAAACTGAATTTTGCACACTTTTGTTTTCTTGCATTTTCTTTCTTATATTGTTTTTTTTTTTTTTTTTTTTTTGCTTTGATTTCATATTATAAATTGTTGTAAGCTAACTGAAAGTTATTAGTTTAGCCACCTTCATATTTTTCGTTTGTTTTTTTGGTGTTGCAACAAAATAAAGCTTTTGGCTTGGCCTAAGTGGCTAGTTGGCTAAGTTTTTGGCCGGCCAGCTCACCTTTGGCTGGCTAGCCAACTTCTTCAGGACATAACCTAGTAGTCCCCTAGCATCGAGTAGAACAGTCTCCGATGGTCTCCGAAACCCCCTGAAGTTTCTATTTTTTAATTTTTTTTTTATTCTAGTTTAAGAGAGATTTATGAGGATGTTTTGTTGGAATAATTTTATTCCTCTCCTCCCTCATTCGAATATGTAATATTCAAAGTGATGTAATAATTCCCCACCCCCGCTTCTTTCTATCCTATTCTTTTACTCGCTTTCCTTACTTGTACTTATGTAGTATATTGTCTTGTTATCATATCCATACTTTTACATCCATGTTTCATGCCCTAAGATCCGACTAAATTTACATTTGTGGGTTTAATCGATTACTATGTGATTTTGTGCGCTCTCTCATGTTCTTGAGATAATTCACATGCCATATATTAGAAGCTGAATCTTTAGTTGCATTTCATGAGTGAATTGCATTAGGATCTTGTATATAGGATCATGCATGTGTTTACTAACTTTGTTTTGTAATTATTTGTGGGACGTTAGTAAATATATAGGTTTTTGTGCTACAGTATCCCGCTTGTGTGTGTGTTTTCTTACTATATTTAGCATCACCATGTGGTTATTTGCTTATTTGATATCATTCTATGCATGCTAGTGGATAAAGGTTATGTTGTTCGATTTGGAATAAAATTGATTTTCATGTTTGCATAAATCAATTTTCCGCGTCTTGTAAACTATTCAAAACATTTTCAAATACATAAAATCGAATTATTCCAAAAAAAATGGCACAGTCTATACTTGTTTTGCTTTACATAGTAAATTTTAGGATTATTAAATAAATCAAAATATGAACATATAAAGCAAATAAAATTCATATCATTGCTTAGTAGAGATCGATCTTTTGATTGGGTGAGTAGGGGTGCTCAATTAATGATCTTATCTTTTCATACCTAAGGTTCCGAGCTAAGCATCCTTGGTTACGATGAATAGTGGCCTTGGCACGAGCCACGGGTTTCCTTATTTTTCCAAAACATTAGGTGGCAACTTTGAGATCTGATGACGCAATCCATTTATGGCAAAGGTTTTTGCAATAAAATAGATTTATAATAAAAGTTGACAAATTTGGACTCTCATCTATATTTCACATTGCACTTATGAGACTAGATTGAAGAAATTGAGGGTCCAAACTATTTAACGCATGCGAGTACCCCACAGGCAGTGTTACACTCACCAACAATACTTCTTTCCAGATAAGCGTCAGCACAAATCGACAACCAATAGTAAAAATCAATAATGCAACTTTCAAAAAAGTAGATTTCTTGTCTGCCATCTAGAAAAGAAACTCACAGCTGTCCTACTCTATGACAAAAGAAATAAGATTCCCCCCAAGGCTGAAGATAAGGATAATCGACTCCAAACCATCTAGGACACGCCACCTTTCTTTACCATTATCTTTTTTGATTTTAAAATTTGTCTATAAAAGGGAAGGCTTTATCCTTGTTGAAACATGCATAATTTTTACTCTTTCTTTAGAATCTCTCTCTCTTGTAATGTCAAGTAGCTGTACTATTGGTTTGAAGGAATAAAAGTATTTTTGTAAGTATCTTTCTCTCTCTCTCTCTCTCACATGCATGCTTATCGAATCACTTACTTTTTATGTGATATATTAGAATTTCATTAGTATCAACATTCTTTTTAAACCAAACCAAACCAAACCAAACCAAACCAAGCCTTAAGTCTCATCAAATGAGGTCGGCTACATGAATCCTTTTTCTCCATGCAGCTTTATCAAAGGCCATTTCATTAGTCAAATTAAGTAGACCTATATCTCTATTTACAACGCTAGCCAATATTAATCTAGTCCTACCCGGTCTCCTAACACTTCTATCTACTGTCACTGCATCGTATCTCTTCACTACTGTCTCTGTTGGTCTTTGACGAATGTGACCAAACCATCTCAATCGATTCTCTTTCAACTTATCTTCTATCGGTGCTACTCCTACCTATTCCCAAGTACACTCATTCCTAATTCTGTCTTGTCTAGTCTTGCTATACATGCACCTTAGCATCCTCATCTCAACAACACTCATCTCATCTACTTGTTGTTTCTTGGTTGCCCAACACTCCGTCCCATATAACATCGTTAGTCTAATATCCGTTCTATAGAACTTACCCTTTAGTCTAGTGGGTATTCATTTATCGCACAGTACCCTAGATGCACTTCTCCACTTAAGCCATCCCACCTTAATCCTATGGGCCACATCCGCATCAATCTCTCTCGCCATTGTGATAATCGACCCTAAATAATGAAAATGTTCACTCTTAGGCAACTCTTGGTTCTCAATCTTCACTTCTCCTCTGCTTTTATTGTTACTGTTACCAAATTTACACTCCATATACTCTGTCTTAGTTTTGCTTATCCGGAATCCTTTAAATTCAAGCGCTTTTCTCCAAATCTCCAACTTTGTGTTAACTCTTTCTCTAGTTTTATCCATTAACACAATATCATCTGCAAAAGCATAAGCTATGGCACGTCATCCTGAATATTTCTCGTCAACTCATCTATAACTAAAGCAAAAAGATAAGGACTTAGGGTAGATCTTTGGTGTAACTCTATAATGATAGAAAATTCATTTGTCTCTCCAGTAGGCGATCTAATAGTGGTCACCATCCCTTCATACATGTCTCGAATCACATCAAGGTAACCTTTTGTCACCTATTTCTTCTCTAACACCCACTATATTATATCCCGAGGCACTCTATCATATGCTTTCTCAAGGTCGATAAACACCATATGAATGTCTCTTTTCTTTTCTCTATATTTTTCTATTACTCTCCTCAAAAGATAAATCACTTCCATTGTTGACCTGCCAGGCGTAAACCCATATTGATTCTCTGACACCTCTGCTATATCTTACAATCGGCGTTCTATTACCCTCTCACACACTTTCATTATATGACACATTAGTTTGATTCCTCTATAGTTGTTGCAATTTTGGACATCTCCTTTATTCTTATAGATTGGCACTAAAATGCTCTTCCTCCACTCATCTGGCATGTTCTTAGGCAATAAAATTTTGCTAAACAACCTAGTTAACCAAACAACCCTTTTTTACCCAAACACTTCCAAGCTTCAATAGGGATATCATCGGGTCCTAAAGCCTTATTTGATTTCATCTTTTTAAGTGCAATCTCCACTTCAAATTCCCTAATCTTGCGATAGGACCTATAGTCTTGGTTTATCATATTACTAGTTATTTCTTCCTTTATTGACGTACCTCCATATTCCTCATTTAATAGTTTATCAAAATAGTTCTTCCATCTCTCCTTAATCTTTTCATCCTTCACCAATACCTTAGAATCCTCACTCTTGATGCACTTAACTTGATTAAAATATCTTGCTTTCCTCTCTCGTATCTTAGCAAGTTTGTATACCCTCGTCTCTCCCTCCTTACTATCTAGTCTAGTGTATAGGTCATCATAAACTTTCAACTTAGTCTCTCTCGCTACTTTCTTGACCGCCTTATTAGTCAATTTATAGCTCTTAATTTCCTCAATTCTATTCTTCTGCCACTTTTTAAAGCACTCTTTTTTGCCTTAACTACCGCTTGAATCTCTTCCCTTCACCACCAAGTTTCCCTAGTGCTGGGTCCCGTTTCTTTCGACTCTCCAAGCACTTCCTTTGAGATTCTCCTCATACAATTGGCCATCGAGTTTCACATAGTGTTAGCATTACCTTCCAAGTCCCAAGTACCTTCCTTATCCATTCTATTCTTAAATATTTCTAGCTTATATATCCCCTTTTAGGTCCCACCATCTTGTCCTACGATGCCCACCATCCTTCCTAATTTTGTATTGCCCTTTAAAACATAAATCTAGTACCAAAATCCTATGTTGATAGGCTAGGCTCTCTCCAGGAATCACCTTACAATCACTGCATTTTAGGCGGTCCATTTTTCTCACTAAAAAGTAATCTATTTGGCTCTTAACTGGCCCACTCTTAAAGGTTATCAAATGCTCATCACTCTTCTTATACATAGTATTGGCCACCACCAGGTCAGAAGCCAACACAAAATCTAAGATACTCTCTCCAGCCTCATACCAGTACTTGAAGAGCTTGATCATCAAATAGCTTTAACAGAACAACAAATTCAAGAAGAAATCTGTCGTTTGGCAGCCTTTCTTAGGCATCCTCTCCGATAGTAAAACATTATATGAGACCATATATGGCATAATTTGAGTTCAATATAGTCATAATATGGGTGGTGGTATTCCTGAGTTTGTGCCAACTAGGGGCTTATCCAATTATGGGTAAATGAGATGTCACCCAAGTCGCGTATGGGTTTTAGGGTCGTTATTGCAACGATTGCTTTTAAGGCCTAGTTCCTAGTAAGCCGTTGACAGATGTGCTTATTCTGATCCCTGTGTCAAGCACCTAGTTAGTATTAGAACCATGTTTATTACGTCTTTTATTAAGTTTATACTTTACTTAAATTATACATAAATGGTCACTAGTAAAATCATGAATACTGAATCTTTAGCAATCACTATAGTAGCTAATATAGTAGCTTTTACATCAGAAGCAGCAGAACTTGTGACTTACCAAGATGTGATGGAAGCCCTAGACAGATGGAAAATTCCAAACATCAAACCAGATATAATTTATAAAATTGAAACTTCTGATTCTACTAGTAAAAAGTTGATTAAAACTTTTGAGCATGCTGCTCCTTTTTAGAATAATGATGAAATAATTAAATTACTTCATATCTAAAATCTTGCACTATTTTTGAAAAAATATAAATATATCCATACAGGATTGGTTCACATAACATTCAAGCCTTTAACTTTATTAGATCAGAATACCAGTATCCAGTGTACCCTTAGAGGTGACAGGTGTCTTAATTGGGAAGCTTCTCTTATGGGAGCCATTGAAACCAGTTTATCTCATGGACTAGTTTATTTTAGAAGTCTTAGAACTAAGAGTTCTTACTCATGGTTTTGAGTATCTACTAGGATTGTTTCCCTTATTAGCAATTTTTAGGATTCACTTGAAGGTTTTGAAAACCTTAAATCCTTATACCAGAAAATGTAGTGAAACAGGACATACATGGTGTGTTTGATTTGTGTTTTGAGATAAATTTTCAAAAAAAATTTTAGGGAGAGAGTTTAGAAATTTTTTTGGTTTGTTTGGTTGTATATTTTGAAAATAGTTTTGGAGTTTAGGAGTTTGAAATGATATGATATGTTGTTGTAGTTGAGTATATGCGTGTGAGAGAAAAAGTGATTGAGAATGAGAGAGGAGAGAGAAAAAGTGATTGATTGATGTGTAGGAGAGAAAAAGTGATTTTGGAAATTTTTTTCAAAAAATTTGAACCAAACAAAATTTTGAAATTTTTTCTCAAAAATTGTATCTTGAGATACAAACCAAACAAGCCTATAGTCTTGATAGACACCAACTTGTTTAGCTCTCAGGTAGCAGTCCCCAGAATGATACACTGGTATGATCTTACCTTTCTAGAAAAATGGAAAATACCAAATGCTGTTCCAGCAAGACCTATTGTACATCAAACTCTCAACTAGGTACACCTCTGAAGAAAAACCAGTAACAATACAAGATCTCAAAATGGAAATTAATGTCATGAAAACAGAAGTTAAAAATCTAAAATCTTCCAACTAGGCAATTAGTTCAGAAATCCTCAAAATTAACAACCAGTTATCTCAAATACCTCAAAAGAATAAGGGTATAATTATAGAAGCCACTTCAGAAAAGAAAGATGACCAATATTTATTGCTAATGAATCAAGTCACTTTCCAGAAATGGTCTATCAGAAATGGTATATCAAAATTACTTTTATCATAAAACCAGACTTCATCCTTTGAGATGCTATAGCTCTAGTTGACAATGGAGTTAATATGAACTGTATCCAAGAAGGATTGGTTCCAACTCAGTATTTCGAAAAAAACCACCCAGTCACTTACCAGTGCAAGTGGTAACCAGATGAAAATTAAATACAGGAATTCATGCAACCTAAATACTAGGAATTTCGAAAGTAGTACTTCGGCTATCACAATCCTTAACAGCTTGAGCGATTAAAAACCCAGTATTACTTTCATTTAGAAAGACAACAAAAAATCATCCATTTTCTTGAGTGGTATTTTGAATTTGCCACTGTCATGGACCTTCTTCCAGAACCACAACTCAATGTCTTAGATATTTACACAAGACTTGGCTGACAATAGATATTACTATTCCAGACCTACTCTCCATGTTATACTTTATGAAGAAGATTTTCTTCACACTTAGAAATCTTATCATGGGAAGACCATTTATGAATATAACATAGATGGTAAATCAGAACACCAAATTTTTGAGACTATCCACCAGATACTTATTTACAATACTATTTGTAAACAAAATGATAATACATATAGCTAGATCGCAAGGTACATTGTGAATGGTTTTACTAGCATTACATATAAGAACTTTTGGAAGTTTGTATTTGATTTTCATCTAGTTACAACTTGCATTGGTAAGGGGCTGGATGGTTTTTTCGAAATACTAGGTTCGAACCAATCCTTCTTGGATATAGTTCATATCAGCTCCACTGTCAACTAGAGCTATAGCATCTCGAAGGATGAAGTCTAGTTTTATGATAAAAGTAATTATGATATACCATTTATAGAAAGTGACTTGATTCATTAGCAATAAATATTGGTTATCTTTCTTTTCTGAAGTGGCTTCTCTAATTATACCCTTATTCTTTTGAGCTATTTGAGATAGCTGTTGTTAATTTTAAGGATTTCTGGATTAATTGCATAGTTGGAAGATTTTAGATTTTTAACTTATGTTTTCAAGACATTAATTTCCATTTTGAGAACTTGTATTGTTACTTTATTTTTTTTAAAATTTTTTTTTTTTTATTAACAGAGGAAGAGGATCTCATCCGATCCATAATCTCTCGCCTACTATTAGGCTCTACAGGGAGAACTTCTTCTGACTTTTGGATTTCATAACAAACTTCTAAAAGTTTTAATTTCATTTCTAAACTTTTTTACTAATGTGTAAATCTTTTAAAATTCCTTCTAAATAGTAATTTTTCTCAAAAAAATATGCACCCAGGCTGATCTAATCCTTAACGGAACTTGAAGCAAAATCTCAATTAGAGGTTTTTCTTTAATATTAAATGTAAATTCAAATAACGCTTATTTAAAGGTTTTACAAGGGTTATGAAACTAAAAGAAATGAAAATTATCCAATAAATAGAGACTATAGATTTAAAGTGAAGATTGTGTTAGAAAAAAGAAAAAAAGAAAAAGGAAAAGACCAGACAGTGGCGGAGCCACATGGGACTTAGGGGGTCATGTGTCCCCTTGAATTTTTGAATTATTTTTATATATATATTTTTTATATATGTATATAAATAAAATTTTAAACATAAATAATATTTAAAATAAAATGTCAAGGATATTTTTAAATTTATGAAAATAATAGTAATTGTTTTATTGAAAATGAAGGGACTACAACAAATTATATTTTTATGTATGAAAATTTTATGAAAAAATCTCAATATGAAAGTAATATTCATAATTATTGATATGCAAATATAATTAATCTTACTATATATATGTAAAAATTTCTAGGAGTGTTAGTTATATTTGTATGTGGGGTTCATATGTCAATAATGATGTGATATCATTATTATATGAAATTTTTATTCAAATTTTGTAAAAATTTAATTTATCTTACCATTATATAATTTATTTTAAGACTTAAATATATGACTGTTTTTAAATTATTCATGATACATTAATTATACGCAATATTTTTTTTTCGATTTAATTTTTTGGTTTTGTCACTGAGATCAAACATGTAGAATTTATTACAAATTAATAAATATCTTTTTTGAAGTGGGCCTCATTACATAAGGGACTGAATACTTCTCAAAATATGTGAAGTTCTTTTTCAACGCAGACCTTTTAAGAATAGAGTGAGTAACGTTAACAAACACAAGCTAAATCAATAGAAAGCTTTTCTGTTTTGGTTTGGCTTTAGCCATTTTCCGGTTTGGAATAGAAGGCTTTTCTAAATCTGTAGAACTTGCACTATGCGCTTGGTTAGGAGCGTTTTCTGTTGTCTTAGGTGCCATTTGGGAACAAAAGAAAAAAAAGTTACGCTTTGCAGCTTGGGCCAAAAAAGTTAAATTTTTTTTGTCATCAAATCATTTAGAAAGGTAGTTAAAAGTTACCTGTGAAATTACAGTTATACCTTCCATGTTTAAATGAGCAACATGGTTGAGAGTGGCTATTTTTTAAAATGGATGAGCGTATTTTGGTCATTTAATTATAACGTGATAGTATAAACAAATATTAAGTAAAAAAGTCAAAAAATAAATTTTTACCAACTTTCCAAACGACTTTCTAAAAAAGCCAAAAAATTTAATTAAAAGTCAAAAGCTAATTTTTAATCATCTTCCCAAAACACTTCTTTGTTGTGTCGAGACCCTTTTCGAAATAGGCCTTTTAAATAAAAATAAAATTGTACTATGACTTTTTAGTTATATGTGGAGCTCGGATCTTCTTCAAAATGGAACAATTTTCAGAATGGGGCCTAAACCCAATGTTTTATTGATTTTGATTATAAGCTGGTCCTTCACACACCCAACCCAACTGTCTTTCTTTCAAATTCCAAGCTCAGATTCGATTTGTGCAAAAGCCCATATTCAAGGTCGTTTTTATTTTTTGTTATCTATACACTATAACAATAAGAGCAAGTTGAGTTGTGCTACAGTAGTGAAGGGGCTGAATGTAAAATGGGTCAGGTCCAAGCCTTGGGACGGCCCAATCCGATAAAGCCCAAATCCAAGAGGGTCAGATGAGTATATGGACTAATCAGTTGAGCCCAGTTTCGCGATCAATAGTACGTCCAAGTCCTCAAGCACTTGGGCCCAACTCATGATGGAAAGGTCACCAGTAAGGCCGTAGCCGAGGGCAGCCGAGGCAGTCGTGGGCGAACAAATAAGTACCCAACCCATCTCAGAACGAGCACGAAGCGACCAGTCAATATACACGATGCAGGCGAAGAACTTAAGTACCGGCTGGAGAAGCCTCACAAAGCGTGGGATCTGTGAATGCAAGCATGAGCGAGTGCCACCTCGGTGATCCCCACGCCTAAAATCACGGAAACTGTTAAGCCAAGGGAATGTGGTTTGTTATCAGCATGCTTACAATGAGGATACACAATGGATGACAACTATCAAGTGGTCCGCCACGTGGAACAGTGCTGGAAGGACATCTGGCAGCATCCATGTTCCATGAACTCACCTTGAGAAGCAAGTAAGGAACCATATATATACAACAGGAGCTTCACGTTGAAGAAAACTAAGCAACTCCAATCTTCACCACATACATACATTCCCATTTTAACTCCATACTCCTGGTCCGATCACTGATCCTCACACCGGAGGGGTTATCCGGCCAACCCCGGCTGGGCAGCTCTGACGGTGCCTCTTGTTGCAGGAATTAGTCCTGGGCGGTCCAAGCTGAGCGAGCCCGATCCACTTTCATCTAGTGCGGGATCCGGTACGCACAATTGGTGCGGTGAACGTGGAGTCATTTTCATCTCTAAGCTCTGCATTCAGTTTCGGCGATGGGGATTGAGGATATTCCGCCTTCATCACATACTCCGCAGACGGAAAGGACAAAGGAAAAAGGTTTGGCACTCCGGCGGTTACGGAGAGCAAGCTGAAACAATAATCGAACCCCGAGTCTGCAGCCGAACATCGATTGCCTTTTGCGGAGGTTCTTCTCATCATTTCATACGGAGAAGGATTATAGAGATCGAATTATAGATTCCATGGGGATGGAGATCTGAGAATTGAAGGCTCAACTAAAGAGGGTGTTGAAGCGATCCGACGGAGAAGAGACGAGGCGAGCCTTCCGTTTGCAACGAAAGAGCTCATCTAGGGAATTACCGGTAAAAACTCCCGAGGAATGATTCCGCAACAAAGCCAACCAATCCCAACTTCGAGGCGGCGAGTAGTCACACCGTGGGTCACGCCGTAGGAGGGCCAAGAGGCGAAGGCGGGTAGTCGAGAAAGCGAATACCCTCCTCGGGACCTTTCCGTACTTGGCGATTGGCAATAAACGAACAACATCGGGATCATTTGGACCCGTCTTGTTCACCGAGAGAACATCGTACCGGACCGGACTTGTCTCTTCGCCATTTTCTCCGAGATAGAGACCATGAGACCTCCAAAGAAGTTTACTCCACCAAAGTTCACTTCCTACGATGGGAAGTCGGACCCTCTAACCCATATCGGTCATTTCAGACAGATGATGTCCCTCTGGAGCGAGATGAGGCAGCGATGTGCAAGTCTTCCGTCCGGCTTGGGAGAAACCGGACTCCGATGGTTCGATCGACTCCCATTGGATCAATTCATAGTGGAAGCGACTCTCGAAGAGTTCTTAGCGTGTTTGTTTCCAACACTAAGATCCCGAAAGAGCGGACACCTTTGTTCGGCCTGAGGAAGGAGCAAGAGGAAACACTGCGCAGTTATGCTAGGAGATATTGGGAAGAGTATAACAACCTGGAAGAAAATGTGTGCAGCGAGCAAATGGCCGTCATGTCCTTCAAGCATGGTTTGCGTCCGGAAAGTAAGTTAAGACAATCACTCACTAAGCGCCCGGCCACAGCTCTGAAAGACTTACGCGCCAGGATTGAACAGTATGCCCGCCTGGAGGATGATCAGATTCCCATTGAAGCAATATCGGCGAACAAGCGGCGGCGAGAAGAAAACGGATGGAGGAGAACACCGAGGGATTGCGGTGAACGAGGTCGATAAGGCTAAATCACATGAAGCTATTGTGACCGTGTTCAAAGAGCCAATCTACCGAATCCTGGAGAAGATCAAGAGAGCCCTTCTTTGTTTGGCGCGAAAATGATGGGAGATCAGCTCGGCGCAATCGAGCTCAGTGCACCTACCATCAAGACAGAGGACACATGACTCGAGCTGCGGGCACTAAAGCAACACTGGAGGACTGGTGACATTTGGGCACTTGAGGGAATACATAGATCGGGGCAAGGAGGTGGAGTTGGGGAACCCACTTCGAAGTGAATATAGAGCATCCGCCGGTGATAATAAATGTCATCCATGGGACTGACTCAGGAATCTGAAGAAAGCTGAAAGAAGAGATCGCTAAACTGCCCAAATTCAAAAATCATGTCGATTAGCGGCATCAAAAAAGTGCGTCGTGCGAAATCCTCCCTATGTCTTGTCTCATTTACTAGCAAAGATCTAGAAAGCATCTGACACCCACCTGATGCATTGATCATAACTGTTGGGATTGGGAAGCGATTTGATGTGAAACGAGTCCTAGTAGATCGAGGCGGTCTGCAGACATCTTGTATTATGATTTGTTCGAGCTTGGCCTCTCCGCGACATCTTACCCAATGCGATCCGTTGGTCGGTTTCAATTCACAATGGAGTGGCGCTCGGCGCATAGTGTTGCCGATCGTAGAGGAACCAAAACCCTCGAGATAGAGTTCTTGGTTGTTAACACACCATCCCTTATAACGCCATACTTGGCGCCCATGGATTCATCGCATGGGCGGTCCCTCAACCTATCACCAGCTCATTCGTTTTCCTACGGAACACGGAGTAGAAGCAATTCGAGGACCAAGTTGCGTCCAAACGCTTCATGGCGGCGTTTAAAACAAAGCAACTCTGCAGCAAGATGCAGGCGGTGGAAGTGGCGAACAGCCGATCTTGGAAGCTGTGGGAGGAACACCAGAGGAAAAAATGGTGGAGGATTTGGAGAAAGTCCCGATAGAAGAAGCCGACGCTGAAAAGTACTTCCTTATCGGTACCTCGCTAAGCACTGATGAGAAACTTCTTCTTTGGAATTCTTGAGGAAAATTTGGAGGTATTGCGTGGTCGACATATGATACTCGGGGTTGGACCCGAATTTGCGTGCCACAGGCTCAACATCAATCCTTGGCTCGGCCCATCAATGTAAAAGTCGGAGATCCTCGGTCGAGCACACGAAGCGATGATCGAAGTCGAAAAACCGGCCTCGGGTCTGCAATCTGAAGTACCAAGATGGTTGTCCATCTGATGAGTGGTCAAGAAGAAGCGGAAAATGGAGAGTTTGCGTCGATTTCACTCGCTTGAACAAAGCACGCCCTAAAGATAGTTTTCATTGCCTCGCATTGATCAGCTAGTAGACTCAACAGCAGGGCATGAGCGCATGAGTTTTCTGGATGCCTATAGCGGTTATCACCAAATACCACTGTTCGGCCCGGACCAGGAAAAGACAGCGTTCATCACTCCAAGAGGGACTTACTGCTATAGGGTAATGCCGTTCGGCCTCAAGAATGCCGGAGCGACCTACCAGCGAATGATTACTCGGATGTTCAGAGATCAACTGGGGAAAACCATGGAAGCCTATATAGACGATATGGTGGTAAAAAGCAAGTTCGCCACAAGCCACCTCACAGACTTGAGAGAAGTATTCGGCATCCTGAAAGCCCACCAGCTTCGCCTCAACGCCTCGAAGTGCGCCTTCGGGGTGGGAACAGGGAAGTTCTTGGGGTACATGGTCACTCGTAGAGGAATCGAAGCGAATCCGGATCAAATCAGGCCATCTGAGCCTCGAAGTGCCAACAAAGTCTAAGGAATTGCGAAACTAGCGGGATGGCGGCACTAAACCGTTTATCGGTAAATCCTCGGATCGGATGAAACCCTTCTTCGGCTCTTAAGGAAAAAAGCTGACATTTGAATGGAGCGAGTGAATGTCTTGAAGCGCAGAATCTCAAAAATACCTCAAGACACCCCCACTATTATCCACTCCGGAGCGAGAGGCGTATCTCTATCTAGCGATGTCGGATCATGCCGTGGCCTTGATATTGATCTGGAAATTGATAAGGAGCAAAGACCGATGTATTACGTCGGAAGACTTTACTAGACGCCGAGACACGGTATCTACCATGGAAAAGTTGGCTTACGCTGCTTATTGCCTCGAAAGTTGCAACATTACTTCCAAGGGCATACCATTAATGTCCTCACGAATTCCCCTCGGATCTGTATTCAGAGCGATTTCTCTGGCAGAAATGAAGTGGGCGGTAGAGCTTAGTGAGTTTGACATTAGGTATCGGCCCGACGGCAATCAAGGCCTGGTCTTGGCAGACTTCGTCGCGAAATTCCTCCATGATCAGAACGGGGGACCTCGGCTAAACACAGTGCCATCTGGCCGACAGAAAAACCAGTAACCGGAAGCATGGAAACTCTTTATTGGACACATCCGCAACTCTCGTCGATGGTTCGTCCAATAACCGAGGCTCGAGGCGAGAGTAGTCCTTATTTCTCGAAGGATTTATCGGGAGCAGGCTCTCGGGCTTGGTGAAAGCTTGAACAACGAGGTGAATCTGGCGTTATTAGCAAACTGCGGAGCGCCGAACACTTCATCTGAAGCGGCTTCTTGTTTTCGGTGATTCCGGCTAGTAGTAAACCGACTTTCCGGTCTATGAAACTTCGGGATGAAAGGATGACTATGTACGCAGCAAGGCGAGACCTACTCGAAAATTTCAATCCATACTGAGTGGAGCGCATCGGTCGGGACAAAACAGCACCTTGAGCGCTCTGGCATGCCTAGGCTCATCGGTGGACACAAAGGGCCTTGAAGAGTTTGGGTTGAGTTCATACGAGAACCAAGTATCGCATCTCCGATCCTCTGCAACAACTTAGAGCCGTGGATGGATCCAATATTGGTCTTATTGAAATCTGGTAAGCTCCCCGGAGACAGAAAGGAAGCCAACAAAATCAGGCATAAATCAGCTCGATTATGGGACTCACCGACTGGGAAACTCTACAGACGTGCCTACCTCGGCCCCAAACTCCTATGTGTGCATCCGAATCTCGTTGAGAATGTTCTCTATGAAATTCACGATGGGATTTGTGGGTGCCACGTTGGTGGGAAGGTCAGCGGCACCGAGCCTTAACACATGGGTACTGGTGGCCACGAATGCAGCAAGATACACAGCAGTACGTGCAACGATGCGACAAATGTCAGAGGTTTGCTCCACTCATTCATCAGCCAGCGAAAACTCTCACTCCACTTACCAGCCCATGGCCCCTTGTGCAATGGGATGCGGATATTGTTGGACCATTGGCGCGAGGCAGGAACAAAGCGATTCTTCATTCTTTGCACCGACTATTTCTCCAAGTGGGTCGAAGTTGAGGCACTGGCAAACATCAAGGAGGCCGACACAAAACGATTTGTTTTGAGTAGTGTGGTAGTGCGTTTCGGCATTCCGCGAGTGCTAATCGCAGATAACGGAACTCAGTTTGATGGAAAGATCTTGAAATTTTGTGCCGACCTCAGAATCGAATATAGGAACTCTTCTCCAGGGTACCCACAGAGCAACGGTCAGGCAGAAGCGTCGAACAAAACCATCATCAATGGAGTGAAGAAGCGGCTTGAGCACGCCAAAGGCAAGTGGGTTGAGGAGTTACCACATGTATTATGGGCCTACCGAACTACAGCACGGCGCCCCACAGGAGAAACACCTTATTCTTTAACTTACGGAATGGAGGCCATCATCCCACTTGAAGTAGGTCTCCCAACTCTTCGGACTGAATTATTTGAAAGCTCCACTAACGAGGAAGCCATCGCGCAAGCATTAGATATGGCAGAGGGCCGAAGAGAGGCAGCACTGATCAGGCTTGAAGCATATCAGCAACAACTCATCAGAAGTTTCAACCAAAAAGTTTTCCCAAGGCAATTTATGCCAGGAGAATTGGTTTTGAGGAAGGTCATGGATCATAAACGGGTGCCTGGCGAGGGCAAACTTGGGCCGAACTGGGAGGGTCCTTACAAAATCACAGCCGTAGTTGGAAACGGAGCTTACTACCTAGAGGATCTGAATGGCAGAGCAATACCTCGGCCCTGGAACATAGCAAATCTCAAGAAGTACTACCAGTAGAGTCATTTTCCAGCCTCTTTCTCAGGATGTAAAGGCACTTATTGGTTGACCAATACAAATGTCTTCCCCATTCCATTCAGATTTGTTCAACTCTTGTAATTAGATTTGATGTTTGTCAAGCAAAACTAGCTTTGGTTCTTACCAAGCGGAATTAGCTTTGGTTTTTACCAAGCGGAATTAGCTTTGGTCTATACCAAGCGGAACTAGCTTTGGTTTTACCAAGCGGAATTAGCTTTGATGTTTATCAAGCGGAATTAACTTTGGTCTTTAACCCAAATGGCCCGATTTGAAACAGTGAGCGGACTCTAGATTGATTAGCACTCAAACATGCCAAGTGGTATAGCTTGGTGGAAAATGTTTGGCAACCTGGATTGGAATTTAGCCAAGTGGAATTGCTTGGTGGAAACGCACTAATGCATCTTAAGTAAACATTTCTATTTAGCCAAGTGGAATTGCTTGGTGGAAACCATACTAACATGTCTTAAGTAAACACCCTATTGTAGCTAAGTGGCATTGCTTAGTGAAATCTACTGATATAACCAAAGCACTGCGTCTGTGCACCCACATAATTTCTTAAGTATCAATGCAACAACACTTGATCTGATTCAAACGGCGAGTTGAAGCAGACTCAATAATTTCGATCTCACTTAGCTCCAGGTGGGGGCAAACAATTGTTTTCTTACAAAACCAACCTGGACCTAAGTAAGACCCTTTAGCCACGCCGATCACTAGTTCGGCCGGGGGCAAATGCCACACAGAACATCAGCTCGGCCCCGAGGCCCCAACAATGCTCGGCCGGGGGCAAGCAGTATAGAATCGACCAGAACATCCATTAAAAAGCAACCTGAGCGGGCCGAGCATCTATTCGCCCCGAGGTCCCAACAATGCTCGTAGGGGCAAACAAGTATGAGAAATGTTCAAACATAGCGACTAAAACAACATCAAATTGCGAATTCAAGAAAAAGGAAGTCATATCATTCAAGCAAAAGGGCACGAAGGCCTCATAACCAGATAAAAAAAAAAAAAAGAAATTGTCTTCATCAGGCTGAAATATAAAGGGTGCAACTTTCAACCTTTCAACAATCAATTTTCATCAACAATGGCGATTCAGAGTAACATCGGCAACTTTGTCAAGATCATCATGGGAGGAAGCGAGAGAGAGCTCCAACTACGAGGTAGGAGCTACCTTAACCACACCCTCCGTGGCCGGTTTCGAGTGGCAACCCCTTCAATATCCATCGTTTCAAAGAGCAACATCCATGTTGCGGGCCTCATTCACGGGGTCATCTTGGGAAACATCGTCCGTGAGCAGCGGGGATAGGGCGACCTTCAAACCAGAGGACTTCGAGGAACGAGGACATCACGGTCTGAGAGGAGAGCCTTCAGAACCATTACAACAGCTAAAGGCCTTTGGTCGGCCTTCGCCAAAAAGCTTATCTCGCTGACACGGAACCCTCGTCCTTGTATGCGGCTCGGCTTCATCGGCCTTGTTGCGGTGCTTGGCCTCGGTCGCGATGCGCTCGGCAGCCATTACAGCAATAACGGCCTCCAGTTCGGCCACCTTCCCCTTGAGTTGAGCTTGGGCCCCAATGGCAACCTCCTTCGATTGTTCAGCGGACGCGACAATTTTATTCAAACGGAAGGCCTCCCTCTCAGCAGTTCGGCGTCCTTCCTTCTCCGACTCCAGACTCACTGTTAGTCTTCCGCATTCATTGCAGCTTCCAGCACGGCCCTTTCCAGCTCCTCAGCTCGGGTAATGGACAGGTGCATTCTCTGGATACACTGTAAAGGACAACAAAAAAAATCTTAGAAAAACGAAAGATAGCGATGCAATAGTGAAGCTAAGGAAAAACAACTTACAGCGGTCAACATTTGAAGGGTCCCCTTCATGATAGGAATATCACGAGGCCCATTATGTCCAGCCATATCAACGGGCATCAACAAGAACTTGGTTAAACTAAAGGCAAACTCCTGCGAGGCAACAACAGAATCAGAGGTAGAGACGGGCCTGCCATCATATGATATCGGTGGCTCCCATCTTTCAAAAGTTTCATCTTCAACGGGGTCCTGAGAGGTCTCCCCCACCACAGCCTTTCCGGTTTCCCTTCTCCTCTTCTTTGCTCGGGCAGCGACCGAAGCGGAGGGCTCAGCGGCAGTTACTGGGGTCCCAGAAGCCCCAACCTCCATCTTCACCTCCATGAGGCTCTTCGTCTCGGTCTTCTCCACGGGGACTTGCAAAGCGCTAGAGGCTCCGAAGGCCTCAGCCTCTAAGTCCACCAAAGACCTCCTCTTGCTCTTGATCCGCCTCAAAATGGCAGGGAAGGCGCCTCAAAGCATCTTCAACAGTGCGGCGCCTCGGAACCAGTGGGGTAAGAGACACCTCGGTCTCGGTATCAGAATCCAAAAGAGCAGCAGCGAGTCTCGCCTTCTTCGGCATAACAGAACGGTAACTTGACTGATAATCCAACAACTCAGGAGCAGACCTCTTCTTGTATCTCAAGGCAGCCTTAATGGCTTCAGCGTTCTCCCGATTCGGTCTTCGCTGGAAACGGGAAGGTTCTGTAAAAAAGAAGACGAAACCATCAGAACAATACTCAGAACGAAGTAGGAAACATATAAGACATTAAAAAAAGAGACTCAGACCTGGATAGCCATCTTTCTGTGGCATCCTCTCAGACTGGAATTCGGTTCCGACAGGAAACTCCCAGTTCCCACCAACTTGCAAGAAATCATCATTATGTTTGTCTGAGTCCGGCAGTCCAGTGACTAGATGACAATCAGCAGAACGAACACGAAGGTAGTATGTACTATGGTCTTTATTGTGAGAAAGGGTGTAACACCCCAGAATATCCCAAATATCAAGATTCAAACCTAAGCGTCTATTGAGGGCAGACACTCCACAGACAACGCGGAAAAGATTTACAGACACCTGCATCGGGGTCAACTGGACCTGATGCAAGAAGCGGCGCAACAACGGGTCAAGAGGAAACCGCACCCCTCCCTCGACGATAGCAGCGACGGGAAAGGCAACGGTGTTCCTCGTGCCCATGCGTTTGGCATCTACCTTCGCCAGTGACAGGGTAACATCATGAGGAATGTTGTAATCTAAACGAAACACGGCCATGGCTTCTGGAGTATCGACCAGAGAACGGAATTTCCCCATTTAATTAGACTAGTGGGCGTAAACGAAACACCGCACTGCGATTGAGACAGAAAGAGAGGAAGAATCGTAAGGAAACTTACAGTAGTGACCACGAAGTAGGGATCAGCGGTAAAAAAAAAAAGCCCAGGCAGAGCACCGGCGAAATCGATCCAGCAGAATGGGAAGAGGCTCTCTCTCTTTCTCTTTCTTTGGAACTAACAATAGAAACGAGGAGATCAAATTAAAGGGTTTGAATCAACAGCCTGAGCATTTATTGCGTTAGTCGGCGTGCAGGCACACAAAGCACGATCTTCAGTATGGAATCGACGCATAATCTCTGCACACCTATCGCACGTTGCCACGTGTCACATGAAAGGACGCATGCAGGAACCGTGTGTCAGGAATGAACCGTCATTAAGGCCGAACTGGGGAGAAGCCGAAACGACGCGACGCTTCGAAGGCAGAACAATAGCTCCCCCCAGGGGAACCCTGGCGCGAGCTAGGGGGCAAATGAAGGGGCTGAATGTAAAATGGGTCAGGTCCAAGCCTTGGGACGGCCCAATCCGATAAAGCCCAAATCCAAGAGGGTCAGATGAGTATATGGACTAATCAGTTGAGCCCAGTTTCGCGATCAATAGTACGTCCAAGTCCTCAAGCACTTGGGCCCAACTTCATGATGGAAAGGTCACCACCAGTAAGGCCGTGGCTGCGGAGACAGGGTGCGTGGGCCGAACAGATAAGTACCCAACCCATCTCTGTAAACGAGCCTGGAAACGACCGAGTCAATATACACCAGTACCGAACTGAAGAACTTAAGTACCGAACTGGAGAAGCCTCACAAAGAAACGTGGGATCTGTGAATGCAAGCATGAGCAGAGTGCCACCTCAGCTGGTCCCCCACGCCTAAAATCACGGAAGCTGTTAAGCCAAGGAAATGTGGTTTGTTATCAGCATGCTTACAATGAGGATACACAATGGATGGCAACTATCAAGTGGTCCGCCACGTGGAACAGTGCTGGAAGGACACCTGGCAGCATCCATGTTACATGAACTCACCTTGAGAAGCAAGTAAGGAACCATATATATACAACAGGAGCTTCACGTTGAAGAGGACGAAGCAACTCCAATCTTCACCACATACATACATTCCCATTTTAACTCCATACTCCTGGTCCGATCACTGATCCTCACACCGGAGGGGTTATCCAAGCCAACAATTTGGCAGCCTCGACGGTGCCTCTTGTTAGGGAATTGTGTCCCCGGACGGTCCAACTGGAAGCAGAGCCCCGATCCACTTTCATCTAGTGCGGGATCCGGTACGCACAAGTAGCAATCTTTTTTGTTTTTGCCCTTTAATTTGTTGAGTGCATAGTTTGATTTGATGAAAAGACTAACGATATCCGATTAACGTGATTTTTTATAGATATATTCTACTTGATGCCTTCTAAAATGTGAATGGTTTAGATTATCGAATAAGACCCTGAAATGGGCCTAATAAGGCATGTAACAGTTGTTGTTGCACACCCTGTGTGGCAACAACCCCAAACAATTGCACATGTGTAAATTGATACTCTGAAAACAAATAAATGATTTATTCCCACAACTAGTCGACACTGTTAATTAGCTTGATTAATCTTAACTAAAGCTCTTGTAGTTACTGTGTAACGTGAATGGAAAGCTCGTATAAAATATGAAAACGGTCCCTAAATTCAATAGATCATAAAAGCTCACACAATACAACTTGTGTGTTGATTGGAATAGATCAATACCAATGGCACCTAGTATCTATCTATATATTATAAGAATAAGAGAAATTCTATTTACACAATAGAAATAACTTATTACACCCAAAATTTTTAAATTTATTTTATTACACTTTTATTCCTTTTCAAATTTACCAAAAGAACCCTCAAACCCTAACCCTAATTTTTCACCACGTAACTTCTCAACAAAATCTCTCTAGCCACCACCACTACAATGCCACCGACGACCTTCCTTCCTATCCTTGGCGAGCTTTGCCACTTTTGCCACCTTCGATGCCAAAATCCATTGACGATTTCTCCCTCCAATGGCAAACCCACCTCGTCGTCCTCGCCCATCGCCGCTCTCTCTCTTTTCTTCTCCACTGTCGACACAACCATGCTCCCTATCCCTCTATCATTGCGTTTCTCAAATCCACTCCAATCTCGAGCTGACACCGCCTCTTTCCATTGCCATAAGAAAGAGATCTGGAGAGATCTTCTGGATTGAGATTTTCAGATCTGAAAGAAGAAGAAAAGAAGAAGAAGAAGAAGAAGAAGAAGATAAGTGCTTCATATGAGGGAGGTCGCCAGTGAGGAATGGGCTATCGCCGGTGAGAGAAGAGCTGCGAGGTGGCT
The DNA here is from genome assembly GCA_025200525.1 of Camellia lanceoleosa. Taxonomy (NCBI): domain Eukaryota; kingdom Viridiplantae; phylum Streptophyta; class Magnoliopsida; order Ericales; family Theaceae; genus Camellia; species Camellia lanceoleosa. The sequence continues at coordinate 1,001,836 of JANUSC010000049.1, read as the reverse complement.
GCTGCAGCAGTGGTGTCGAAGGTGGTGGTTGGGAATATGGCTAGGGTTTGGATTTGAGAAGATAAGGGTAGGTTTGGTATTATTTTAGGTATAATGAGAAATAAGTAAATTTTTAAAATTGAGGAAAAGATATAAAAAGAAAATAGATGTAAAGAGTTAATTTTGTGATGTAAATAGAATTACCTAAGAATCAGATACATTTTTGAATAGGTTGTATTTTGTTTCCGAAATTTCCCCCAATGTTAACAACTGACACTTTTTTTGCCAAGTCTTGTGTAATCACGTGGGTTATCTCCTTCCTGGTGATTGGAGTTGTTGTGCATGGTGCACACTAGCAATTATTGTATATTTTATTGATTCCGTGTTAGGACCTAATTCGATAATTTAAACTGTTCATATTTTAAAAGGTATCGAGTAGAATGTACCTGTAAAAAATCATGTCGATCAGATATCCTTTTTCAGACACTTATGGTAGGTTAAATCTTAAGTAAAAACTTATATTCTCATAAATGCTATGAGAAGTTACTTGACACATTTACCCTTAATAGTAGATGTTAATATCATATCTATATACATTAATTTTGAAATTCAAAAAACATGTTATTTGTGGAAATCAAAGGATCAGTTTGGCAAAATTGTAGGGGTTAAAAAGAAGTAGATATGTTTTGTGCCTCTACACTAATGTAAACGGCTGATTCAGTTGTTAACATTTCGAAACTCACCACGAACAGGAGAAAGGGCGCGATTCGACGGAGACGTTCGAGGGGAAGGTGATAACGGTTACCATTTACGGTAAGAAGGAGGAATGATTACTTCGAAATGTAAGTGTGGATTTGCCCTTGTTTCGCAATGTTAATTTATTTGATTTTTATTAACAACCCAAAACTAGGGTTCATGTGACCTTCAGTCGTAATCTGCTTTGTTATTTGTATGTTTTGTGAGAATTGTGATGAATAATTGATTTTACAGTTTCCGAATTGGAAATAGTATGTGTGTTGGGGTTGTACGATGGAGGTTCTGCGGGTTGACCATTATGGGTGATTTATGCTTGATTCATTGTTGTATTGGGTTTGCTAGATTTTTTTGGGGGCGATAGTCACATTCATTAATTGATTTTATTTGTTTTTTTTTTCGATCCGAGCATAATATTGGGTTTGGTAGACTATTTTAGGGGTTTCTCGTTGTGGTACGATGTCGTCTGGTTTGCGCCTTAACTTTTTAAAACCAGTTGTTGAATGTGAATGGTGCCACATCTTGATGTTGTGTGTTGTACAGTTAATAAATGTGATTGTGACCCAATATGAAATTAGTGTCGGATGTGAGTAGAAGCACATGTAAGTTGGACTATGTGTACAGTGCCACGTTGTAGTACGATGTCGTTTGGTTGTTTTCACTCAGATATACAAGTAAGTTGACGGACGTGGCTGGTGCCACGTCATATTTTGATCTGCTTGCATGTTTGTGAATTTGTCAAATATTCGAGTGACAGTGTTTGTAGATTGTGGCATGGAGAGAAACAAAAAATGTAACATGATTTGGGTTGTATGGTTATGTTTTGATGTAAGCATATGGAGAGGTTATATTTGTTTTGATAGTAGTTTTCGTTGACAAGCTTCATGTAACACATCATCTTTATTTTTTGAATCATGGTCGTGCATGTGGGTGCAAAATTAGTTTTAAATTACTGAGTTGTGTGATAGTAAATTTCGTTATAATGTTTTTTGGGAATTTCCGAGGCGAATATTACATGGTTTAACTGTGAATGTGACATTAGTCACAGTTACGTCAAGTACTTCTCAATCACATTTGGAACCATGGCTGTGAATGTGTGCGCGTAATTTGTCACAGTTACGTCAAGTACTTCTCAGTCACATTTGAAACCATGGCCGTGAATGTGTGCGCATAATTTGACACAGTTACATCAAGTACTTCTCAGTCACATTTTAAACCATGGCCGTGAATGTGTGTGCGTAATTTGTCACAGTTACGTCAAGTACTTCCCAGTCACATTTTAAACCATGGCCGTAAATGTGTGCGTGTAATTTGTCACAGTTACGTCAACTACTTCTCAGTCACACTAGTCACATCATGAACATACTGACATGCAATGTTACGTATTGCTATTGAATTACATATTCATGTACGTTTTCAGTGGGATCTTGCTTGTATATGAAATGTGAAATTTTCACTGGGATCTTGCTTGTACTTTTCATTAGCTGGCATGTTTGACATTAGTCACAGTTATGTCAAGTACTTCTCAGTCACATTTGAAACCATGGCCGTGAATGTGGGCATGTAATTTGTCACAGTTACGTCAAGTACTTCTCAGTCACACTAGTCACATCACGAACATACTGACATGCAATGTTATGTATTGCTATTAAATTACATATTCACATACGTTATCAGTGAGATCTTCCCTGTATATGAAATGTGAATTTTTGGTGGCATTTTTTTCAAGAGGCACAATTAAAGGTACACCACAGAAAGGCTGCAAGGCGAAAGTGAACAGTAATGAAGGGACTACAATTGGTAAAAGATGGTGGTCTCAAACTCCGTCACAGAATGTGAACGCATTAGGGCAAAGTAGTGCCCGAAAAGGAAAGAAGCTGAAATATAGTGAAGGGATTACAACAGGTAAAAGACGGCGATCTCAAACTTCGTCACAAAATGTGAACGCATTAGGACAAAGTAGTGGCCGAAAAGGAAAGAAGCTGAAATTTGAGCCTCAATAACGACTGAACAAACAACCAACATTTTGCTACCGTTCCAACATTGCTGGAATTGTGAAACTGGGGGCAGTGTCAAAACTGAAAGACGAGTATTTTCAACATCTTCAGAAAACACCGTTCTGGTTGTGTGACAACCCTCACCACCGTTTACTGATAATAACACTGATTAGTGCTAATCTATGATTAAGCATGTTAATTGACTGATTGATTGAAATTCTGAACGGATTGATTGAGTGTATTAGTTTAATTTCGTGTCTATCTGTTTGACTGCTAAATTATCTGTTCATGTTTTGTGTTTTAAACTGTAAGTTAAAGGCCTTATTGGCGGCCGAATCTGAAATTGATTAGTGTTTTATGCTAATTAGAATTAGAGTAATGCTATAGTGTGCAACTTACACCTTACACCTTTTTGTGTTCACTTACACCTTACACTTATACCTTTTTTACCTTGCACTTACACCTTTTGTGTAAGTGGCACATGGTGTGCAACTTATACATTTCATTTATACCTTCCACTTACACTTACACCTTACACTTACACCTTTTGTGTAAGTGGCACATGGTGTGCAACCCACTTACACCTTTTGTGGGTTGCACACCTAAGAAAACTCCTTAGAATTAATGTGATTTTATGATATATTTAATTCAAATGTGTTTTGGTATGATTAAATTAGATTAAATATTGATAAATTATAAGAGTTGGACTTATTTTCACATTTGCCACCTAGTGGTCTTATCTAGGCAACCCCTCTCCACTTCATACATGTTGATACAACATTTCCTCAGCCCATTTTCTTGACAAAACCGACTAAGAAGAGAGAATTAGAGAGAAGGAAGTAACTTCAACAAAATTGGCTTGGAGGCTTAGGAAAATTGAAGAATTCTTTGCATATTGAGCTTCTACACTTGAAATTGAGGACCTAAGGTAGGATATTCATCATTTAATTTGTGAATCCAAGTTATTTCTTGCATGGTTCATGGAAGTCTAGTGAGTTAAGTCTAGAATTGGCTTATTGTGTTGAATTATGAGTTAATCCATGCATGCATGTACATATTGTGAAGTTTTGAGGTTGTAGTTCATAAATTCCACATGAATGTTCATATCTTGAGCTTAGTCCATGAATTCATCTTGTTTTTGAGGCAATTGAGCTCATTTGAGCAAGTAATCAAAGCTTTGAATTTGATTGAACACATGCATGTTACATTTGAAGTTGTTCTTGAAGTTTGGTTTGAAATTGGTTTTAATTGACTCACCTTTGGGCCTTGATTTTACAAATTGAGCTTTGAATCATGTTAGATTATGAGTTTTAAAGTGTTTTCCAAAAAATTAGCCCAAAAGGATCGAATTTGGTGTATTGAAAGTTGATTTTGAGCTTGAGGTTCAAATCTGGAATTTCTAAATTTTGGACCCAAGCTCGAGCGAGGAACTCCACGCTCGAGCGTACAATCTGAGATCATGCTGTCCGTTCCAGGGAGGAAAGTGATGCTCGACCGTGAAGTGCGTGTATCTAGTACTTTGCATGAGTTTACAGTTCGCTCGAGCGTGAGAGTTTACGCTCGAGCAAGGACTTGTGTCTCACGCTCGAGCTGGGGTTGAGCGCCCGTCGAACGTGAATTTTGAGCATCCAGTATTTTTACTATAGCTTGCAGTCCGTTCAAGCGACGGAAGTCACGCTTGAGCGGAGCTCCTTTGTCTGCATGTCCGCTCGAGCATAGAAAGCCACGCTCGAGCGAGACCCCTATTTTCTAAAAATTTTGAAAAGTGTTTATAAGTACATCTTTGCATTCTCTTTCCATCCTAGGCATTCCTAGGCCTAGTTTAAGGCATCTTAATGAGGATATTGATGTAGAACTACACCGAGTCTAAGTAGGGACTAAGTCTTTGATTCCCAAGTATGTGACTTAGTGTGTGTTCATCCTGTAACTGTGTAGGGTTGGCATCCGGAGATGCGCTCTAGCTTATCTGTAGCCCAGAACTCTGTGAGTAACAATGTTGTAAAGATATGTTCAATTGAGATTACTTTCTGAACGAATGACTGAACTGTTTTATGAAATAACACTGTTTACTGAATGAATGCTTGTCCTAATTAAGTAATCGTATTCGTGGCATCCATAGCAATTTCTTTATCGCATCAGATCGCCATCATCACAGAGATCGCTGTCGGTTTCCATGTTGGAACCACTATTGCTTATTGATATGATGGCCATCAACTGACTGTTCGGTCTGTTAAGACCTACTATACTGTTTGCTATTGGATGTACCACATATGACTATTATAGCTTTTGAATGACTGTTATGGCATGAAATATGAGCCACAAATTGAATGACTGATGTACTGATAATTGACTGTTTTCAATACTAAAAGGACATTCATCTTAACCTCTTTATGCATATGTCATTCACTGGGCTTTAGCTCACTATTTATATATATATATGTAGGTGTACAGGCACCGAATCGATGCTAGGAGCGTTGGGTTAAATTCCTTTTTTGTCAAGCCAACCACTGTGCCTCACCTTGAGGTTCCAAGCCTGACCGAGCCAAGGCTGTTTGAAGTGTTTTAGATTTCTCCCTTTTTGCATCTGTTTTGTAATACTGTATAGACTGAATGATAATTGTACTGTACTGTTCTAATAGGGATTAGGTCCCTGTCCCGGATGATTGTATATGGATGTATATGCTACTGTTTATGTGTATATGTGTGAAAAGTCTTTTTGCATACAGAATGTCACAGCTCATTGCACATCTTCTATTTACTGTTTTGGCTTCCGCCACCGAACTCAGATTATTGTTTCTTGTTAGCGGGCCTTGGTAATCATCGGATTCTTGGCGATTCTGATGCTAAACCCATAGGGGCGGGTTTGGGTCGTGACAGGTTGCTGTTCGATGCGATGTGAAAAACCAATCTAAACCAACATGAATTCCAAAAATGCGATGACATTGTAATGAGGATCATTCAGACATTTGTTCTAGAGAAGTCGGCTTTCATGATTGGTGGTAAACACATTGAGTTGACGAGCATCGATATGCAACTAATATTTGGAATTTAGGGTGGTAAGAAGAGTTTAAATGTGTCACGTGGGCCAAGACTCCCGACTGACTTCATCCAACGAAGATGTCCCAAAATAGCACGCATAAACTTAAAGACCATTGAGGAACTGTTAATGGATGCGTTACTTGGAAACACCGCGCAGGATCACCAGGATGTAGCAAAGTTACTGTGTTTGTACTTGTGTAGGAAGTTATTTTTTGCTACTTCAGGCGAGACCGTGGGATGGGGGTTCGTCCGGGTTGTAGAGGATCTAGAGAATATGAAGGCAAATGATTGGGCTGGAGCAATCTGCACAACTTTGATGGAGTCAATTAAGGGATTTTACTCTAAGCCTGAGAAAGTTACTGGATGTGTTACTACCCTACTTGTAAGTGCTATGTTTTTTAGTTTTTTCCACAATATAATTTTGATTTTGTTTGATAGCTTTGGCACGTGTATTCGTTTTGAAAAACTTTTACAGCTAATGTTTTTAACCCATGGTCACACAATTTTGTATATGTGAGCACACCAACTTGATACAAGCAGATCGTGGAGATGGATTTCCGAGGTTTATGAAATGGAATATCAGTAAGTTGGTCACAAAGATAAGAGCAGTGGACACTGAGCAGCCAAATGATGTTGAAGTATGATTTTCTGTATCGTTAGAGTAAATATTAGATGTGCCAATTTACTATTTTTGATTTTTGATTTTTAAATTGTTTGCAGGTTGTGGTAGGAGATCTGCACATCAGTCATTCTGAACGGTGCTTCATGAAGACGAAAAACGTTAAAGAAATTGGAGCAAAGGCTGAATGTTCAAATCGCAGTGGGGTTGGTGCTGAGAGTAATGATCAGTGTGCTCGGTGTGCATCTACGTTTGAAGAATACTAGAGAGCACTGGTTAAAATTGGTGTGCTTGAGATAGAACTCCAATGTAAATCTGATGTCATATTTGCATTACAAACAAAGCTGGCAATAATGAGGGTAGCGTACGAAGAAAAATGTTTCAAGTTAGAACATGAAATCACAGTGAACAATAAGTAGAAGGAATGTGACATTGAAAGGATGAAGCAGCTAGTGGACGAACTTAATAACAAAAACGCGAAGCTCGTGGAACAGTTGGAGGAGTACGCAGTCTACGAATACACCAAAACAGCTGCTGGTGTGTAGGAGATGAAGCAAACTAATGAGGAAATGTACCACTGTGAGGCAAACGTACTTGCCATTATGCCATTGTCAACATTGTTTCCATTTGATGTGAATGAGAAGACAGAGTTACAGGGGGTGGATACTCATATGACCCCGATCAACGACATTGGGCAAATGACATGTGATGTGGGTTTAATGGCTGGTATTAATCAAAACACTGGAACAACTGCGTTGCAGAACTCGCTTGTGAGAAACATTAAAAAGAAAAATAGGAAGGAGCATAAACTGCCAGAGTATGAATATCCGCTGGTTTTGGGGAGGCAGATGAAACCATCTGATAGTGGTGTAGTCAATGGGGGTGAGTGTGACAGTAAACAAGAAATGGAAGATGAGATCATTGAGGTTGACAACATTGTAGATCCAGATAGGACATTTTCTCGGTTCGACTTGACTAATCGTTTACCAATCTGGAAGTTGTTATCAACGTAAGAGAAAGACAAGCTTAAAGAAGCATATGAGAAAGGGGGTGACAGGTAGGTTATGCAACTTGCTTTTACCATTATGCATTTGTACATGAATTTATTGTTCAAAAAATGTATTGTAGTGTGCAAGTCTGGACTGGACCGCATGTGTCCAAACTCTGTGTCTTTCAATGACATATGGGCGATCGTTAAGGGGCTGACATTACGAGGCAATGTAAGTATGGTATTTCTAATTATTCGTCAAACTTCTGAAACTTCTTCACATAGAATACAATTTACGTACATGTATACAAGGGAAGGAAAATAAAAATTGTTTTCTTTTTCACGTAGGTCATTGATGCCTATGCGGAAATGCTGATGTACGAGCAGCAGATGAAGGCGCCTAAATCTGCGGATGACGAAAAATCATACATTTTCAGCACATTATGTTTGGTAAGACATGCAACTGATGAAATGAATATTGTCATTTTTAGTTTGTCATTTTAAATTTCCAAAATGAATGTTTGCAGCCTACGATAAGAGATGTGGCTGAAGATGTACGTGACAGGTACTTGGCATTGCATACCCCGCATGCCTTGAAGGCCAGATATATTCAATTCCCAATCCACTTAGATAACCATTGGACAATAATGGTTTATGACACTGAGGAGGGGTTTTGGTTACATTACAACTCTATGAAACCAAGACGTGGAAAGGAAGACAAACATTACTGGGAAGCGTTGTTGCTGGTTAGTAAACATCAATTACTTCTCTTGCAGTGATATTTGTATTTTATTTTGGACAACAATACTAATTATTGTAATATAAATTTGACAATAATGTAGAAATCCTACTTTGAGGATTACATAAATCGCAGACTGAAGGTGGGCACAGTTGAAACACAAGACTTGGTGAATGAGCTTCTAGTGGTTGATTATTGTCAACAACAAAAACCAGACTCATAAGTTTGTTACGTTTCTTTGCAACGTATGCCATTCATGTTTCCGTACATTGCACGTGGTTTGTTTTGACATTGTTACTAATGACTTAAATTTTCGTAATAGGAATGATTGTGGAATTATAGTATGCTTTATTATGAAGCAACTTGTGCGTCACCTAGATATTGACAAGTCAATGGGAGGGGAGAGCTGTAGAACAATGCGAGCCGGTATGGTGAAGTCATTTGTGAATGACAGGAGAAGGTCATTTGTGGTTGGCAATTGATTATCCTCTGATGGTGGTATATGGGTGCAGATTTGATATATTGGGTATACAATCACACTGTATTTGTTTTAGAATGGTATAAAAAGTTTACTAGTACAGGAAAAATTGGAAGTTTTTGATGTTTTTGGTTGCATTGTCAACATGGATTACTGATTAGTATATTTTGTTGTGAGAATAAGCAACAATGGTTAATTGTTTTTTTTTGGTATGCACTTTATTTTGTTAATAAGGCTTTATGTGTCATTCAGTAATGTCAATAGGAGTTTAAGAAATGTAGGAATGTCAGCTACATAAGTGTGAATGTGGTTGCGTAAATGTGAATGTAATTGGTAATGTGACTCATAATGTCAGGTTAATGTGAATGGTAATGCCATAAAACGATGTGGGTTGTTCATTTTTAATACAGAGATTGTGTTTGTGAATGTATGGCAGTGTTTGGTACTTGTATTAGGGAGTGTGGAATTGCAAATGTGAAAATGGTTGAGTAAGTGTGAAGTTGTATGTAAATGTGATGGTGATTGTGACAGGGAATGCGAATGTGAATGACAGAACAGGTCTGGTTGTATACCTGTAACATCCAAAAAGCAAATGTGAATGTATGACAGTGTTTTGCCTTTTTTTGCGAATGTAAAATACAAATGCGAATGTGGTTATGTGAATGTGAAGGGTTACGTTTATGTGATGGTGAATGTGAAGTTGGATGTGATTGTGAATGACATAACAGGTTTGGTTTTATACCTATAACACCCAAAATGCAAATGTGAATCTATGACAGTGTTTTGCACTCTTTTGCGAATGTGACATACAAATGTGAATGTGGTTGTGTGAATGTGAATTGTTATGTTTATGTGATAGTGAATGTGAAATTCGATGTGATTGTTTTTGTTAAAACAGGTTTGGTTGTCTACATTTAATAGCAAGATTGTGCTGCCGAATGCGTAATAGTTTTGTGCACTTTTTTTACTGAGTGGGAAAATAGGAATGTGAATGTGTTTGTGTAAATGATATTGTCAAATTTAATGTGATTGCGAATGGGTAGCTGTATGTGAATGTGAACGTATAGGTGAATGTGAATGAGAACGTGAGAAGGAATCTTGGTTGGTTTTGACAATTTAATATGTCAAGAATTTGTTGTAATTTAACATTGACTAACTGGTTGCACAAGACCCTGTCAGACGGAGACACTAATAACACCACTTATGTTACAAAAATAAACATCTTCTCACATACAAGGCCAGCGTGCAACACATTTTGTCTAATGTATTTTGCAGGTCTGAAACATACGTTTGCGTGACCAAATAAATAAACATGTAACACCAACATATAAATGAGTCAGTGTGAAAGAAAAAATAGCTGAATGATCAATTGTAAACAGTGTTTTCACTTATTAAAATTTGTCATCAATTGGCTTCGATACATGCTACTACGATAATACGATGCTGCTGTTCAAAACAGATTACAAAAGTTCCTGCTAAATGCCTATTACTAAATTGGTTCTTTACATGTCTTTCGGTTGTGGCTGCCCATGCGGCCACATCGACCGCACCTAATTTGACTTAGTTTTTCTCCTCAAGATGGTATTTGATTCTTCTTGGGTCGCCCTGGAGGACATTTAACTGTCGGTGGACATATGATAAAGTCGTCTTCCGAGAACGAGGGTTTGTCAACTGTTGGTATTGGCTGAATGTATCCAGAATAAGCGGTTTTATACTGATCGACAGTAAAAAATTGTTCAACAAATATATTGAAATCCCTTCCACTACTTTGTATTACAACCACCGCATGTGCACATGGGAATCCATTCAATTGCCACTGGAAGCAAGAACATGAACGCTTGCCAACACTGTTGGAAATGAATGGATCTCATATATGTCTTCATTTGACTGGCTAACAATCCATGTGCAACCATTGGAGTACGCCTCCCTAACACGGCTTTCCATTTTTGGACAACGTAACCCATTCCAATTAGTAGCCAAAACTTTACGCTCAGCCTTCATAGTCATTATTTGATTTCTGAGTGTATCAACCAACCTTGTGATTGGATAATTACGCGCATCAAGTATCCATTTATTAAACGATTCTGCAGCGTTCGAGGTCATCTCCCCATACCGTTTGCCCCTGTTCACATTATGAAAACATAATGAAAATGTTATCACATATTGGGTACTTGCAATGTTAGCACGTGTAAGTCTCGTATGAACTTGAAATATGCATTGGCCCAATCCTTCGGTGGCATATCTTCCAAGAAATTATTTATTCCAGATCGTCCTGTTCCTTTTAGCTTCGTCCAATGTTGTTGAAACGAAGCCTCGGTTGGAGCATACGCATATTCACACAACTTGGCCATTAAACCAAAACGTACACGGTTGTCAACCCATCGTAATTTGTCCCTCAAATTTGCTTGGAGATGTTGTAAGCAGTACGCATGGTGTCCAGATGAGAAAACAGCAGGCAAGGATTCAAGCAGCCCAATATTACGGTCAGATACGAAAGTTAATGTGCGAGCACTACTAACAACCTTTGTCAGTTGCTGTAAAAACCAAGTCCAATTTGCAGTTGTTTCAGAGTCAACAATAGCAAAAGCTAATGGGAATAAACCTGGCAGATTCAACAGGGTTACCGTTAGATGAAATATTTTTAACAAAGTTTACGTCCACATTAACAATTGTTCACAATTCAAATCGCACCACACACAATGTTAGTAAAATAACATTAAATTAGAAACAATCTTCCAATTGGGGATCACCCACTACTGTAGTGGACTTAAAAAAAAAGGTTAGCCACAATGTAATGCGTTACTATATGGAAGTATGAAGTAATCATTGTAAGAGACATACCTTTGTTGCCATCCTTCCCCGTCGCTGCAAGCAAATTGCCTTTAAATCTCCCTTTTAAAAAAGTGCCGTCAAGAAACAATACTGGGCAGATATGGTTTAATCCGTTGATGCAAGCTTTGAATGAAATGAAGAACCGCTTAAATCGGCCAGTAGATTGCTCAAAATCCAAGTTGACATAACTCCCAGGGTTGTAATGCATAACCGCATCCGCGTACCACCTAAGTTGATCAAATGAAGCATGATAGTCACCATACACTTCGCCTCTTGCCTTCTCCACACCTAACCATGCTACATGGTAACTAACATTAAGGCCGTACTCCTTTTCTAGGTCAAACATGACGTCAGTGGGACGTGTAAGTGGCTTATCACGTAACCGATCACCAATAACATTGCGAACCAATTCAGAGTTAAGTCTGTTATTCTTCCCAATGCGAACAATAGCACCATAACTACGCAAGTTGTTCAACCTCTTCAAGTAAAAATAACCATTGCATGTTTGAACCCTTTCGTGTATTAACCATGAACACCATTTTTGCTCTCGCAATGTGCACACTGCTGTAACTCGCACTGAGTCATTTTTAACAAATTTGAAGTCAAACCCACACTCAATAGCATATTTGGACAAAACCAAACAGAAAGTAGCAACACCCCATTCGAAACATTGGCCTACATGACTAATGCTGTGTGACCAATCAACTGTCATCAACATTTTCTCACTATGGCGACAATAATTGGGCAACAAATCTACGCTAGGTTGGGGACCTGTAAATGGTTCACTGTGAGGAACCAATTGATTTGCAGACATAGTCCCACTGAATTGAGTACCTCGATTCAAATCATCCACCTCATTTTGCGAGTCAATCGCAACATTGATACGGGTAATGCCAATGGACCTTGCAATGGAAAACATGTTTTCCATGTCCACATCATTACACATCATCACTTGATTCTCGTGACACGGTAATTTGTCAAATATTGAAATCGATGATGGTGTCACATTCACCCACCTATCACATAAATTTTGTATCAATCGTTTTAATGTCAATCCATTAACACCCCTGACAGCAACCGTGGATGAACCAAAGGGGCAAAAAAGCATAATGTCCATATCCTGCACAACAAAATGAATGAAACATTAATCGTGGCATACATTCTACAAAAAACAAAAGAACAAAGCATCGAAGATATGTGACATGAAATCAAATGTGAGCGCTGTAACATCAACATCGTACAACGTGGCCCAACCCACATTCAATCACAATTAATCACATTCAATTTTATATCTGAACAATGACAACTCAAATTAAATAACATACAAAGAGAAGTTAGATTAACATTAATATACATTCCAATAAATTCCATCAACCGATACAATTGTCACATTCAATTGTAAAAAATAGAAACCAAAGACTTTACGAAATGAAATGTCACACATATGTCCACAGTAAATACAAGAATTAGATAGCACAATACAAAAACCAAGTACTTCTTCATGTGTATGTGAGCCACATTCACATACATTTCAATAGTATCCACAGACAAGCAAATATGACATTGAGAAGGAAAAAAATGAAGCCCAATAATTTTGCGATTCGTAGCGTAACACATATGTTTTGAAAAAGTAGCACAACTGCAAAACACAAACTAAATACAAACGAATGTAACACAGACCATTACCACGTAACAGCCTTTGAGTCTACAGAATTGCACCAATGTACGGCTGCACCATTTCGCAGAACCCAGCAAAATTCTCACATTCTCAATTTCTAATCTAATAAGCTATCTTAAAATACTATTACGAAACGTAATGTGACATGTATGTGAACATTAAAACACAATATTATTACCATGGAAGTTGATGCAAGATTACCATAACAAAGTCTGCCAATGGATTACTATGACAAATTGCAAAATCCATACGATATATGAGGACATTGAAAACAAAACATTCGGGAAAAAACCAGAGCAACACTCACCAATTGAATAAACAGACAACTTAATCTCCTTCCCTCAAACAATCTGACTCCAAAGCGGCAAGATGAAATAACCAAACCATCCAACCCAATAAAATTTTGAAAACCTAACAGACTCCGCGATCATGGCGCATATCACGACACCAAACAATATGGAAACAAAACGGTTAAAATATTGCAACATATATCAAGGGTATAATAGTAAGCTAATTCTATTAAAACACAATAGATAGGACTTAATGGAATACTTTCTAATTTAAATAGGACTTCAAACTTAATAAGAAATTTCATAGGACTTAACCTAGCATAAGTCTCCGTAATAGGACTTATAAATAATTTTTCTAATTTTTTACTTTTGAAATTTAAATTTACCAATAAAAAAATCAACTTAAAAAAAAAAAAAAAGTGTTCAAGTCGCCAAAGAAGTGCTTACTTGCTTGAGGTTCATATTTTTTTTTTTTCAATTTTTCCCTTTGGTTTGGAATTATTTACTATTAGAGGCTTGCATTTTAATTTTCCCATTTTTCCCTTTATTTTGTGTTATTTACCAATATTGGTATTATTAATTTGGATGAAGGTTTTTTTCTGTAATTATGCAATGATTTTTGGTCAGTTATGAAATATAAATATCTTGATTTTGGATAAATTATAATACACCCCCGAGGGTTTTTTTTTTCTCCTTATTTTTCCCTTTTATTTTGTATAATTTATTAATGGTAACTTATAATTTGACTTTCCCATTTTACCCTTTTCTTTGGTAATATTTACCAATATTGGTGGTACTAATTTGAGTGAATGGTTTTTTGTAATAATGTAAAGATTCTTGGTCAGTTATGATACATAAAAATATTTTGATTTTGGATAAATTACAAATACAACCCTGAAGTTTGTTTGAAATATGAAATGTCCCTACAATACTATTCCTTATTAGAATTTTTAATTTAAAAAAATAAACAGAAAAAATTGTAAAAAAATAATTTGAATAAAATATGAAAAATTTTATTAAAACAAATGAAAATTGGTCTAAAAATAATTTTTAAAAAATCAAACCAAACAAAATAATTTGTTATGAGATTTGCATTTTGAAAATATAAATTTATCAAAAGAATAGCCCGTGCCTTGCATGGGTCTAAAAATAATTTTTTACAAATGAAACCAAATCATAGTTTAACAGTGATACCATATGATCATTGACATGTAATACCACCATTTGATTATTCTATCCTAATAAATAAAATAAAAAAAATCCACTCTTTTAAACTAAAATTTTATCTCATCTATTTATTCCATAATTTTACTTTATAATAGAAATTATAATTTCTATCATATATTTAATCATTGATTCTATTCAATTTTATAAAAAAACTAATCTTATCTTTGGAGAAAAAGTTCAGGTAGTGGAATGGAATGAAGTATAATGAAAAGAAATGATTAATTTTTTTTATTTTCTTATGGAATAATTATTATTTCTTTTACAATGCATTTTTTATTATTTTTTGATTGAATCAAATATAAAAAATATCATATTATTCTTGTTTGAGCCCTAGACTTTAAGCCAAGTTTGGCATGATTGAAAAAAGACAAAAAGTCAAAAAGTCACTATCCTATTTAAGTCACACCATCTTATTTAAGTCACATCACCTCTCTAACACATTACTTCAAATCCAACCCAAACTCAACCCATATTTCATAAAAAGTCAAAAAGTGCACTTATTTAGTCTTCCCAAACTAGGCAGAGTTGTTTGATATGGGAACCTTTATAATTTCACACAGAAGCTGAAGTGCATCACCTTCGGCTTTCTTTCTTAATTTTTTTTTATTTTTATTTTTGCCTCTTACTTTTGGTATAATTACCTTTTTGATCTATATTAAGAGAATGCCATGTTTGCTACAGTGTTTTATGGCTCCCCTTTATCCCCCTTCCCCTTAGATTAATAGATTTATAGATATTTCGAAAGAATGGTATAAGTTAGCTTAGTACAAAGGCTGCTATGTATGAATTTACTAAAATGTGAAGTGCCTAGAGCAAGGTCAGTGCAAACTTGATAAATAATTGCCCTTTATACTTTGAGAATTTTACAACTATACCTATATTCTCATTGTAATTTCTTTATGTCTCTGTGGGGTTGATTTTGGTTTACCATTGCTTCGACTTTTGCTACTTTTTTATTTTATTTTATTAAAAAAATTACAAATCAGTATATGTTTTCAAAAATAATTTTAAAATAGTGGTGAACTTTACTAACCTTAATAATCAAAGTTATAAAATTTTCCATGAATTTGTAAATATTTTATGAAATTACTATTGATTTGCAATTTTTTCTATTTTATTTGGGATTTAAAAAAAAAAAAAAGACTTGGAACTTCTCTAATGAAATGATTAAAAAAAAGGAGAAGATATACAAGGTTAAACAAGATAAAACATACATTTTAATGTAAAAGGGATAATAGTATTTTTTTTTTCCATTCATACGACTAATGAATTTATGATGAAAATAGAGTCACGTGTTATATGAATTAAAAATTTTAAGAAAAACATAATGTAATTATATCAAACTTATGGGATTCACTGTATTTCTTTTAAATTTTAAGGAGGTCAGTGTAATTAATCCAAAAATCAATATTATCGTAAAAAATTAACATGAACGCCAATTTGGAACTCTCCAATGGCTAAATAAACATTGCGTTATATTTTAAAATTACTAAATTTTGTGGCAAATTCGATATAAGATTTAGCTATAACAAAAAATTTGACAATATTTTTGTTTCTTCATCTCGTGATGAGACCTGTAAATGGCATTTCTATTTGTCATTTTGTGTGAAAAATAGAAGTAATCGCACCATTAGACCGATATTGCTTAGGCTGTGTAGGGTAGAATTCTCTTATATATATATTTATATATATTATATACAAGAGAATTCTAATATTTGATTTTTTACTATAATATTTTATTGAGTCTATCAAATAAAATGGAATAATATAATAATTTTTAAAAATATTTATTTTATGTTTGATTCACTCAAAAAATAATAAAAAATATATTACAAAAAGAAATAAAAATTATTGTATAGAAATATATAGGAATAATCATTTTATTCTAATTGTAGGAAAATATTTTCGAAAAATCAATTTAATGCAAATATATAAATTTAACCAAAAACAAATAAATTCGTATCATAGAGTTTGTACAAACAAAACTGTAAACAGACTAAATTTCTATCATAAAATTGTAGGAGATAAATTTTGGCAATAATTAATTAAAGCAAATAAAAAATAAAGTAAACAAAAAAAATTAAATCTTACAGAATTTCTGTAGATTGAATACAAGTATCATGACCCGAACCCGCCCCTGTGGGTTAAGGATATAACCGGCCAGTAATCATGGGATTACCTGCGGCCTTAAACCAAACCAACGTAATTTAACAGAGTTAATGGGGGCCAAACAGAAGCAATTTTAAAATTTTGTCCATAGAGCCGTGCTTATATGCACACCATAACATTCCAAACATTTACATGTTAATAACTCACAGCAAATATGTACTAACATAGAACACTGTACATACAGGCTCATACAAGTTTAAGTCAGCCGAACCCAAGACTTATACACAAAAGTGGTCCAATGCTTTCGCCAACATAACAAAACTATGACAAAGAGAGACAAAAGCGAAGGTGAGTCTCGTGCGTGAGATACATGGGCTGACTCTCCAAAAACCCAGTTGTTCCATACAAACTTCACTAGGGCTGGGTGCCGACCTCTATGGCTCACCTACAAACACATGAATGAACGTGAGTGAAAGCTCAGTGAATAATATCAAATAAAGAAAATACATTGGAACATTATACATCAGACGGCCTTGGGCCCACTTCATTCATGTCAAATTGGCCTTTAGGCCTTTCAAACTTTCATATCAAACTGGCCTTTAGGCCTTTCAAACTTTCATAACAAACTGGCCTTTAGGCCTTTCAAATTTTCATATCAAACTGGCCTTAGGTCTTTCAAACTTTCATATCAAACTGGCCTTTAGGCCTTTCAAACTTTCATATCAAACTGGCCTTTAGGCCCTTCAAACTTTCATATCAAACTGTGTCCACTTGTAGACGTCCCCGAACGTATCCCGGGGGAAAGGGGAGTGCGAATCCCCCCCCCCGTTCTGGTTCGATATTGGGTCACTACAGTTCGAAGGACTCGAATGTCACGGTTCTTAATCTTGAACCGAAGAGTCCAAATCCGGCAAATCGTTTTTGAAAACTGATTTTTTTGAAAGAAGTGTCAAACATGGACTGCTTTGCCAGATACAGAGTCGCCACCTAAATATTTTAAAATGGGAAATTTAGGAAACCCTGACTCGGTGCCAAAAGGCCACGTGTCCGTCATCACCAAAGTTGCCTCGGCTCGGGAACTTGGGTACGATTGGAGAAGGTCATTTCGTGAGCACCCTCGCTCGCCCGGTCAAAGACCGGCTTCTACTAACCGTGATATCTGATTTTGAAAACATTGTGAGTTCTTATTCCGGTTATTAGCCTAGGTTACTATGTGATGCGCACAGCATACAAGTATAGACTGAGTCGCCTGAATTGGAACTAAACATTTCATGTTTATTTGTTTGAAAATGGTTTGATGGCGCTACCCGTAAGTAGGCTAAAACGTGAATTTGCCACCCTCGGGTGGGCTTAGAAAACATGATTTTGCCACCATCTAGTGGGCTTAAAACAAGCATTTGATGAATTGTCCCAATTCAGATAACTCAACCTCCACTCACAGGCATTCAAGGCAGTTATATCACATAAGCATTTAGCCTCATGGTAAGCATGCTATTCATGGCAGCACTCACACGCATGCAAGGATGCTAAAGCATAAAACTCACCGAGTACTCCAAGTCAAAACAGAAGCTTGTTAGAAATCCAAGCATGATCCTAGACACACAGAATTGACTAATGCAACACATGCAAAGATGCAAATTATAGCAGGCTCGGCAATTCTAAACATGGCATGTGAAATGCTACAGCTAACATGTATTCAATTTGGAATTGAAATACAAATGCAGTTTGTATGATGCGCCGAGCCCGGTGCGTGCAAAACAGATGAATGATGCAAACATGTCATTACATCAGATGCTAATTGAAATATGCCCTATATCTAACCATCATAAGGTGTAAATAAAAGGGAAGAAAGACGTGGGGTTGGAAGACATACATCACACTCACCCACACTTATTACAATTATGCCCTCGCGCAGAGGGTCCGAATAAATAATACAGTCCCAAATGAAAGAATAATACAGTTCGAATAATACAATCCGAATAATAAATATACAAATTCCTAATTAATTAACAAATTAAGTAGGAAAAACTGTAAACTGGCATGCAAGCCAGGGGCTGCCTTGACTCCGCTCCGGATAATGAAATGATGCATGTTGAGCTGCTTTGCGCGGAAATCCACTGGGATGCTCTAATTAGCCTCTGTTTGCAATGTTTCTCGAAATGCGTGCCAGACTCCGAAAAGTTGTTGATTCTTCATTTTTGCTGCAACAGAGAGCAGGAAAGGGGCATAGCAATGTATTTCACAAATGTATGCATGCCTCGATCCTCGTGCCACAAATCACGCATATCGATGCATGATGGCCGAGGAATCGGATTGCACAACTCAATGTAGAATGAATGCACATGAATGCTACAACAAAACCTAACTCCATCATGGGTGATCCGGAGTGTCAGTGACTTGGGAATTGAGACCCGTTCCGTCACTCGGAGTACGAAACGTGCCTCGTTTCCCGTGCCCGGGCTAACTCCTATCCCGAACACGATGCAATATGCATGATATGCATGAATGCGACTAAAATACAATCCTAGCATGCACAATGCTGTGAAAATGAGATGCCTCGAAATGCGTGCATGCGGGCACGCAAATCGAGGAAATGATCCTAAGGCATAAAATGGCATACGCAATGCAAATTGGGCTTACACTAACATGAGAGGGCCTCAGCCACACTCACATAAGAGGCCGTGAGATGAAAATGAAGTGCCTCGAAATGCGTGCACATGGGCACGCAAACCGAGGCAATGACATAAAGGTATGAAATGGCATTCGAAATGCAGATTGGGCTTATACTAACATGAGAGGGCCTCATCCGCGCTCACATAAGAGGCCAATGGATGAAAATGAAGTGCCTCGAAATGCGTGCCCACGGGCATGCAAACCGAGGCAATGGATTAAAGCATGAAATGGCATACGAAATGAGACGTGGCACATGGCATATGGGAAAATGCAATTTTCAGCAGCCAAAATGATGCAAAAACAGCCCCCGAATTATAGCAAAATTACACCCGATGCCCGAAATGCTATGCTAAGTACCCGAAATGACTTGCAGCTATGCCAAACATGCACAATATGGACATGAAGTGTAAAAACGGATGCTAGGAAGCCCCTAAACTAGCATTTTTCCAGTGCAAAGCAAGGCCAAACAACAATCACAAGTATGGAAAAAATAGCATGCGAAAATGGGGGAAAAGAGGGGAACAATGAAGCAGGTGGTATACGCAATGCTCAAACTGAAAAATACAGTTCTACAACATTTAAGAATGACCAAAAATATGAACATTTACAGCTTACGATAACCCCCAAAACAGTATGTAGATATGCTCAACATAGCATGCAAAATATGAGCCAAAAGAGGGCTATAAAGAGAGGTATACCAAGAATTCACCAAACCAGAAAAGACCCTTAATAAAATATGACAAGAAGGACAAAATATGGATATTTTCAGTACTGATGATGGCCGAAAACAGAAGCTAGATAGGCCTAAAAAGCATGCAAAAATGGGGGTCAAAGAGGGATATAAAGGCAAGCACAACATGGAGACCCCCAACAAGGTTGGTCCCTTCTATAATGTTGTAAAGGGATACAAAATAAGCTTACTCACAGTTTAAGGCATGCTCCAAAACAGACTACACACAGGTCAAACAAATCATGCAAATTTACGGTAAATATGAGAGATTATGAAGCAAGTGCATGATAGAGAAGCCAAAAAGGATTGAGCCCTTCTTAAATGTTGAAGAGGGGCTCAAAATAGGCCCACTCTCAGTTTACCTTATGCTCGAAAACAGATCACTCATAGGCTAGAAAAAGCATGCAAAAACAAGGGTAGAACATGGATTCAAAGCAAGTAGCATATGGAGCATGAAAACAAGGTTGAGCCCTTCTTCAATGTTGAAGAGGGGCTCAAAATAGGCACAATATCAGTTCATGAGATGCTCCAAATCAGATCACACATAGGCCAAATATTCAATGCAAAATAATGACATATAAGAGGGATATTGAGACAAGTGGTATATAGAAGTGCCAAACAAGGTTGAGCCCTTATTCAATATTGAAGAGGGGCTCAAAATAGGCCTAAAATCAGTTAGGGTCGGAGCCCAAAACCACAAGAAAATAGGGTAGAAAAATGATGCAAAAAAGTGCTAGAAAAGGGAAAATAGTGACTTACCCTTGAAGACTACACTTTGGTTGCTTCTTGGCTTGAGTTTGCTGCTTCTTAGCCTCTGAAAAACCTTCCCTTGCTGCTGGAATGGAAGTGGTGAAGGTAGTGCTTGGTGTTGATGAACAAATGGCACCAAACTTAGGGAAAATGAGAGAGATGGAGATGGAGATGTGTATGTATGCTTGAGGGAGTTTTTTTCTAACCCTAGGGACTGAGTTGGGAGGCCCCTTATATGGACAAAAGGAGGGGTGTAAAAGTGGAGGGAAATGCACCCAAGCTTTCCCTCCCAAAATATCTCCCGGATGCCAAAGATATTTTGGAGAAACAAATTTATATAGAAAGTATGCACGAGAGGTGTGGTGGCCAGGTACTTTTATTGGAGGTGGCCGGCCGGCCACCCCCCATAGCCGGCCGGCCAAGGGCAAAAATGAAAAGTTGGATTTGCTGGCCGAGCTCTACATATTGGTGTCCTCCCATGTCTCATCTTCAAGGCCCTGTGGTTGGAAATCGGCAACTGTAAAACAAGAGAAACAACAAGCCACTTCTAGGAGAGGTCCAAAAATGAAAAGAAGAATTACTGGCCGAGCACCACTTTCTAGGGTCCTCCCACGTGTGTACAACACAAATATGTGGTTTTGGCTCGAAGGAAATGGCCCTAGGGTGTTCAACATTGGCTGGTGAGAAAAATCTGCCGGGCGCCGAAGAGCATAACTAGTTGCTGAGACAATTGCTAGGATCCCACCCCGGTGACCTTCCTTATGATAAAACAGAGGTACCGCCAAAAATGAACAAAACCGATGCAAAATGAATGCTCTGAGGAGGCCAAGCGAGGTTCGGGGCCCGAAAACCGGCCGTTAAGCACCGAAAGTGGTGTTTGGCCACGAAGTGGGTATCTAAGAGCCCAGTGTCCCTCGTTATGACAAAACAGAGGTAACTGCCAAAAATGAACAAAAACCGATGCGAAACGAATGCTCGGGGGCCAAACCGCGAGGTTCGGGGCCCGAAAACCGGCCGTTAAGCACCGAAAGTGGTGTTTGGCCACGAAGTGGGTATCTAAGACCCCAGTGTCCCTTGAAAGGGAGTAAATAAGATGCATGCCGAAAATCAGAGCAATCGGAGATGGTTAGGCAGTCCCGAACCAAGGCACACGGCCTGACGGCTCCGAAAACCGGGAACCGGGCTCCGAAATGGGCAAAATGGCCTACGGCCACGAAATGTAGCCCACGGCCACTGGGAGATAGTCTACGGGACCTCTCTCCTCAGAAGGAAAATCGAGAAACCGAAGTCCGTTCGCAAACCGAGACAAAGCATAGAAGAGAGTTCTAAGTCCGGAGGCGGCGACGCGACTCGAGACTTCGAACGAAAGACAATATGCAACATCACCGAGCGCTCAATCGGTGATGTCTGAGTCTTAAGGTCGGTCAAAAATGGGGTGTCTACACCACTATTCAGATTAATGAACTTTACAAAACTTACATAGAAGTAGGCAATTGGACAACAACATATTTCAGATATTACTCACAGTGATCAGCTTGTGGATTTGCCTTGGAGCTTGACCCTACATATCACATAACACATATGGGTCACAAATAATTCAATCCGTTCTTTAATTCACATATTCCTCTTTAGGCTTCATTCTTATCTCTTTAATTCAATTACAATGCTCAATGTATGCCTAAGAGTGCTTAGAAGTGAAAGAGAATGAAAAACAGAACATAGAATGCATTTTCAAAATTTCAGAAAACAGGGTCCCCGCTCGAGCGGACCTTTAAGGCCTGCAAAAGTGCTGGTTATGTCATTTTTATGCTCGAGCGTGGAACTTGGACACTCGAGCGGAAGTCCATCTTACATAGCTCCACGCTCGAGCGTGGACTTCCCCGCTCGATCGGACATCATGCCTGCAAAAATATACTGGGAGCACAAATTTCACGCTCGAGCGGCGGTTTCCCCGCTCGAGCAAATATCAAATTTTTTGGAAAATCCAAAACATGTTCTTGAGTTTCAACTTGACATTCAAAGGCTCTAAATGCATGATTTGGGCTTAAATTCCACATAAACATGTACTAACATGGTACAACTGTCGGGAGGCATAAACAATACCCTTTCCGTTTTGCATTAACACATAACCCAAACCTTTATAAGACGTATCACTGAAAATTACAAAATTCTCCGTACCTGAAGGTAGTGTCAAAATCAGCGCAGTGGTCAATCTCGTTTTCAATTCATGAAAGACTGATTCTCTTTCATCGTTCCACTCAAAAGGTTGCCCCTTGCGTGTCAGTTGGGTAAAAGACATAGCTAATTTCAAAAAGTCCTTCACAAACCTCCTGTAGTACCCAGCTAAGCCCATGAAACTACGGACTTTTATCACATTGGTCGGTGTAGGTCAACTCACAATCGCCTCTATTTTCTGTGGGTCCACTGAAATTCCTTCTTTGTTGATTACATGCCCTAAGAAAACAACTTCATCCAACCAAAACTCACATTTCTTTAGTTTAGCAAATAATTTCCTTTCCCGAAGTATTTGTAGGACAGTTCTCAAATGATGTTTATGTTCAAGTTTATCTTTAGAATATATCAAAATATCATCGATAAAAACCACAACAAATTCGTCAAGGTAAGTTTTAAAAATTCGGTTCATTAAGTCCATAAATACTGCCGGAGCATTAGTCACCCCAAATGGCATAACAAGAAACTCAAAATGTCCATACCTCGTTCTGAATACGGTTTTCTCAACATCTTCTGCCTTAACTTTCAGCTGATGATACCCGGATCTCAAATCAATTTTAGAAAACACCTGTGATCCCTGCAATTGGTCAAATAAGTCATCAATACGAGGTAGGAGATATTTGTTCTTTATTGTTACCTTGTTCAATTCCTGAGAATCGATGCACAAACGCAAAGTTCCATCCTTCTTTTTCACAAACAATACTGGTGCACCCCAATGCGAGGTGCTAGGTTGGATAAACCCCTTGTTAAACAAGTCTTGCAACTGTTCCTTCAATTCTTTCATTTCGGTAGTAGCCATTTTGTAGGGAGCTTTAGAAATAGGTTGGGTGCCTGGCATAGTCTCAATTGTAAACTCTATCTCCTTGTCTACCGATTCCCCTGGCAATTCATTTGGAAACACATCCGGAAATTCTCTAACAATAGGGATATCATTCAATTCAACATTCACAGTTTGTCCAGTCAACACATAGCACAAATAACCCTGGCACCCTTTCTTGATCAGTTTACATGCTTTCATTGCAGATATCAAATAAAGTGGAGGCACTACCCCATTACCCACAAACACAATCACTTTCTGTTCTGGTGGTTTAAACACAACCCATTTTGTCACACAATCAATGGTGGCACAATATTTGGTCAACCAATCCATGCCCAAAATTACATCAAAATGTCTAAAATTCCAGGGCAACAAGTTTACATATAGGATAGCATCCTCAACACGCATATCATAAAACCGGTATATAAATTCACACAATACAGATTCGCCAGATGGAGCAGACACACATAGCAGATATGACAATAATTCTAAGGGTCTATTCAGTCTAGATGCAAATGCACATGTCACAAAAGAGTGTGTGGATCCGGAGTCAATTAACACAAAAGCATCCTGATTACATATAGAAATAGTACCTGAGACAACTACGTTGGCATTCTGTGTATCGCCCGGAACAAGCGCAAAAACTCTTCCTTGCCTTACAGTATCCCCAGTGATAGCAGGTCTCATAGTATTTCCTGGTTTTGGGATCGATGCAGTGGAACTAGCAGCTATTCTCCCACTGTTCTGATTACCATCTCGGGCCATATGCCCTTGTTTACCACATTTAAAATAGGGCCCTGACACACGGTAACAAACCCCATGGTGCCTTTTGCTACAAACATTGCACATGGGAGATGTGTCTTGGAAAAAATTCGAAGTATTTGAGGAGCCCGTATTCTGCTTTTTCATAAATTTCTTCTTTGAAAAGAAGCCTTGCCTTTTGTTGCCTTTCCATTCTGTTGTTGGCTTAGTTTGTCTAGCTATGTTGGCTTCTGGTATGATGGCCCTGTCCAGTACCCCAATGTAGGTTTCCAGTTTCAAGACATTCAC
Source organism: Camellia lanceoleosa (assembly GCA_025200525.1). Taxonomy (NCBI): domain Eukaryota; kingdom Viridiplantae; phylum Streptophyta; class Magnoliopsida; order Ericales; family Theaceae; genus Camellia; species Camellia lanceoleosa. Next base: position 976,856 of record JANUSC010000049.1, on the reverse strand, counting down.
TCTTTCTAGGATGTCACTCCGAAGCCCACCTTCAAAATGTCTCGCCTTCTTATAGTCTGTATCAATCACGTGTGGCGCAAACCTGGCCAATTCAGTGAATTTGGACTCATACTAAGCTCTGATCATCTTGTCTTGTTTCAGTTCCATGAATTTTGCTACCTTCCTATCCCGGACACACTGCGGGAAGTACTTGTCATAGAAAATTTCCAAAAATTTTGCCCAATCAACATCCCTATGATTCTCATGCATTAACATCCACCATCTTCTTGCCTCGTCTTCTAGCATAAAAGTGGCTAGAAGCACCTTCTGTGTCTCCGAGCAAGGGAACACTTCAAATAGTTTCTCAATGCCAAGAACCCATGCTTCGGCTTTTAACAGGTCTAATCCACCATGGAACTGTGGTGGTTTCATTTTCTTGAATTCTTTGGTGAGAGCTATTATCTGATCATCATTCTGATTATCTGGCACAGGTGGTGCCGGAGGTGGTGGTGGAGGATGTGGTTGCTGCCACTGTTGTTGCCATTCTTGTTGTTGCCTCAATGTCTCTGCCATTTCCTGAATCAACCTTTCTATTCTATCCATTCTGGCAGTAGAGGACTCTTCTATTTCATCTCCTCTTGTTCTCACTATCTGATTAAACTTGCATTATACTTCATACAAAAGATGCACAAGTATGCATATACTAGAAAGCATACATATTCAAACAATTTGCAATGCAATAACTTATAATACATAGTTGTTCATATCAAAACATTTAAGCATATACTTGATGCTTTTAGATTCAAACTTATCACATGAATGCATCCTAGATCTTTTCTAGACGCTTATTGTTCGTTTGGACAAGTGTGTGAGTTATTAACTCGTGCTTTGATACCACTCTGTCATGACCCGAACCCGCCCCCATAGGTTAAGGACATAACCGGCCAGTAATCATGGGATTACCTGTAGCCTTAAACCAAACCAACGTAATTTAACAGAGTTAATGGGGGCCAAATGGAAGCAATTTTAAAACTTTGTCCATAGAGCCGTGCTTATATGCACACCATAACATTCCAAACATTTACATGTTAATAACTTACAGCAAATATGTACTAACATGGAATACTGTACATACAGGCTCATAAAAGTTTAAGTCAGTCGAACCCAAGACTTATACACAAAAGTGGTCCAATGCTTTCGCCAACATAGCAAAACTATGACAAAGAGAGACAAAGGTGAAGGTGAGTCTCGTGCGTGAGACACATGGGCTGACTTTCCAAAAGCCCGGTTGTTCCATACAGACTTCACTGGGGCTGGGTGCCGACCTCTCTTGGCTTACCTACAAGCACATGAATGAGCGTGAGCGAAAGCCCAGTGAATAATATCAAATAAAGAAAATACATTGGAACATTATACATCAGATGGTCTTGGGCCCACTTCATTCATGTCAAACTGGACTTTGGCCCTTTTCAAACTTTCATATCAAATTGGCCTTTAGGCCTTTCAAACTTTCGCATCAAACTAGCCTTTAGGCCTTTCAAACTTTCATATCAAACTGGCCTTTAGGCCTTTCAAACTTTCATATCAAACTGGCCTTTAGGTCCTTCAAACTTTCATATCAAACTGGCCTTTAGGCCTTTCAAACTTTCATATCAAACTGGCCTTTAGGCCCTTCAAACTTTCATATCAAACTGGCCTTTAGGCCTTTCAAACTTTCATATCAAACTGTGTCCACTATTCAGATTAATGAACTTTACAAAACTTACATAGAAGTAAGCAATTGGACAACAACATATTTCAGATATTACTCACAGTGATCGGCTTGTGGATTTGCCCTGGAGCTTGACCCTACATATCACATAACACATGTGGGTCACAAATAATTCAATCTGTTCTTTAATTCACATATTCCTCTTTAGGCTTCATTCTTATCTCTTTAATTCAATTACAATGCTCAATGTATGCCTAAGAGTGCTTAGAAGTGAAAGGGAACGGAAAACAGAACACACAATGCATTTTCAAAATTTCAGAAAACAGGGTCCCCGCTCGAGCGGACCCTTAAGGCCTGCAAAAGTGCTGGTTATGTCATTTTACGCTCGAGCGTGGAACTTGGACGCTCGAGCAGAAGTCCATCCTACATAGCTCCATGCTCGAGCGTGGACTTCCCCACTCGAGCGGACATCATGCCTGCAAAAATATACTGAGAGCATGAATTTCATGCTCGAGCGGCGGTTTCCCCGCTCGAGCAGACATCAAATTTTCTGGAAAATCCAGAACATGTTCTTGAGCTTCAACTTGACATTCAAAGTCTCTAAATGCATGATTTGGGCTCAAATTCCACATAAACATGTACTAACATGGCACAAACATCAAATTACAACATTTTGAAGCTCAATTTCATAAAACAAACCCATGCATGGCTCATTTTCTACCAAATTCATTACCAACATAACAATTTCATGCATTCAAAGCTTCTACTCCCATGGATTGTACATGCGTGTGACATATAACCTTCATTCTCACCTCATATGATGAAAAGATGGTCAAATACATGGATTTCAACCAAAATTCAACATGAGTCATGTAATTCAAGCTCAAATATGCAAATTCAAAACAATTACATACATGCATGCATATATAGTCTTCCAATTCAACAAAACCAACTCAATACATGCTCTTGATCACAAACAAACCTTGAACTTACAAGATCACAATTTCAAACTTACGAATTCAGGGTCAAGTGCTTACCTAGAGGTTCAATTCTTCACAAATTCTAGTTGAATCTCCAAGTTACTCAAGTTCCTCACTCAAATCTCCAATTGCTTCTCCCTCTCTCTCTAGCCGACCCCCCTATCTTTTCTTAGAGTTGAAATCAACCCAAAATGTAACAAAGGAGAAGAATTGAGGGTGTAGTGCCTTTTTACAATAAATCCCACTAATTCTAATTTAATAATAATAAATAATTGGGCACTAATTCATCAATTCAATCAATTTAATCTGATCCGAATCAGTTTTCAATTAAATTTTACCGTAGGCTCTAAAAATTACGCTATCCGCAATGGCACAATCAATTTCAGGTTCTGTGGCCGATAAGGCCTTCAATTTAATTTCCAAAGTAGATAATCAAACAGATATTCCTACGGTGAACAGATAGAAATTCAAAACCACATATTTTTACATAATGGCACACAAAATCATATTAAACACACAATCACACTTATATTAAGGACCAATTAACATATTACGGAACAAGGATACCACAACAAGATTGTGATTGAGGCTAGTGTTTGAACACCGTGTCTTTAAGATACAATTTATAGCGATTCCAATTTTAACCCGACCCTCTTGTATCTTGAACTCGGGTTTTGTGGTTTCGTAGTATTGTTCATGTCTTTTTCCCCTCATACTTCCTTGAGTTTGGCTATTAGATTGTAATGATTGCGTTTGGAATAGGTTGGTTGCTTGGTTTTCAAACTTTTGTTGTCCAGAATTTTACTCCTCCGCTCGAGCAGCACTTTTTGTTCTCGAGAGGGCTTTGTGAACTTTCAGTACTTTTGCAGGTCTACAAAACTACTGGGAGAGTGTATTCTATGCTTGAACTGCCTTTCTTGCGCTCGAGCTGCCTTTCTTGCGCTTGAGCGTTGGTCTGTTGTCTGCAAAACTACTGGGAGTGTGCATTCTGCGGTCAAGTGTCACTTCTTACGCTCGAGCAGAACAACTTATTGTGTCTGACGTTCGAAAATCACTTTTTGTGCTCGAGCAGACTGTGCGTATATCAGTTCGCAGTAGCACCCTTCTACGTCACTTTTTCATATCTTTTCTTCTCAAAATCCTAGATCTAGAGCCTTTCTCCCTAAAACTCCCCCTCTCTTTCTCTCTCTACATTTTCACCTAGTGTCTTTGGAAATAAGGTAGAGCACCTCAAGAGCTTCATTTTGATCTGAACAAAACTTGCTTTCGGTACCTTTGAAGTTTCTTCCTTGTTTTGCTCGTCTTCTAAACTTGAGGTAGGGACTTTCTACACTTTTTTATGAGTTTTAACTTAGTTATTTGTTGATGTGTAAAGAATATTGGAACTTTGGATGATTTTGAACAAACCTAGGATTTTGGTTTAAAATCAAAAGAGGGGTTTTCAAATGTATAATATAGTTATGGGAGTAGATGTGAGGCTGTATTATGATAAATTTGTTGATTTTGATACCTGGGATGGATTTTGGAAGAAAATGAAGTTTTGCCCTAAAATCTCTCAAATAGTTATTTTGTATAAATAATTGAAATTGGTGTTGGGAATATGAAATTAGATAGATGTTTATATAAATGGTGGAGTTGGATATGTATTACCTCTCACCTATGGAAATTTGGATAATTATCTGTCTTGGAGATTGTATATCGATTTAGAAATATCTGTTTTGGACTATTGGTGGAGGATAGCTATCACTGTTGTAAAAATTGCATGAGGACTAGGTGAATTGAAATTAATTTCTTATTCGTTGTCATTGAATATGACTATGTCTTTAATACATTATAAATGTATGATGTTTGAGAGAAAAAAAAGGATGCACTTCATGTTTGAGAGAAGAAAGGAGATGGATTCTAATGAATTAAGTTGGCCTGTGTGTCCAGGGTGAAAGTCCTGAAAACCGAACGTATACATGGGTAACGATTCCCGCGGATGAAATATCTGTAAAATAGTAAAATGAAAGTATTTGTATAATGGCTGTGTTGGTTAGAGACCCACTGAGTTGTACTCTCAGTTTGGTTGTCTGAATGAAATGCTCGACATGGCATAGTTTTGTGAAAAAGTTATAAATGATTTTATTGTGGACATTGGATAGGCATATCTTACTTATATCTTTGTTAAGATTCATACATTGTGTTAGACTGTTTTACTGGGATTTGGCTCATTCTATTTGGGAAAAACTATTTTCAAGTGTTGGTGATATGTCTCCGCTAAGATAGTAGCTTGGAGGCATTTAGAGCAAGAGCTTCTCTTTTGTTGTATTTATTTTGTATAGCCAAGGACTTTATTTGTATTAAGCTTATGATTCATTTTTGATGTACCCAAGCTTTGGCTTGGAAAGATGTAAGCCCTTGGGGCATGTGAATATTTGTTTAGCTTTCATTTCTTATCACCACTTGTCATACATGTTGTAGATTCATGATGAATTACTTATAAATGTATATCGCATGTATCACCTTTTGTATATCAATTTTGATTAATGAAAGCTTATCATTTCGATTATGTCATCTTGTATTGGTTGTTTGGAGTTGGATTATTGTAATTATTTCGGGGCGTTACATAATTTCGTTCTCTCCTATGGTGCTTGAGAACAATTGGCATCCTGTCTCCAAGATACAACAATCACCACAAGCAAAGATATCACTCTCTTTGATTGTACAATGAACCAAAATTTTTACTTTGCACTCAAAACACTAAGACTTATGGATGAACAATATATGAAAGAAAAAAAGGAATTTCGAAATACAACAATCACCCCGCACAGAAATTGCACAATTTTTTGTGTGTACAACGAACTAATTTATGTTATGCACTCTCTTTTATACTTGACTAGACTAATGTATGAATCCTACAACTTATTTTCAAATGAATTCCATGCAGATGGTATTTATAGAAGTATTCTTGACCTTTAGAAGGGTCATAACTCTTTCGCACCCTTTCATATGAAGAGACACCATGAAGGGTTGCATCTCTTTCATTCAAATGGAGTTAATTCCCATTCACTTCTAAAATTTTCCAACAATCCCCCACTTGAATGAAATTGATGACACAATGCAAATGAAATGCATACACTAACAAAGAGAGTACAAAATGGAAATATCCTTCATTAGAATTGGTAGCTTTTGGCCTTAAACCTTCCTCAGTGAAAGACTATTGGGCTTACTAGCTAATCAGTGGACATAATGCCTTGAACTGTTTAGTTGTTTATATAAGCCAAGATAATAGAATTCATACAAAATATCTCTAAACACAGCTTGGTTCTTTCGAATATCTGATGCATACAACACATCTTTGAGAGTGAATTCTTTGCCTAATGTCATCTTTAACACCACGTTCCCTTGTCCCTCAACTTTGGAAGTCAAAGAATTCCCCATATAGAGTTGTTCTCCATCTTTTGCTACATGATAAGATGAGAACATCTTTTTCTTAGAACAAATGTGGTGAGTAGAGCCTGTGTCCACCCACCAAGTTTTGGGGTTATCTACCAAATTCACTTTAGACACGACTCTTGATACATTCAAGTGTGAAACCATTGCACAAAGAATCTCTTCTTTAGTTAGGTTAGCTTAAGCAGGTTTCTTCTTGTTTGAGTCTTCTTTTTGCTACAAGCCTTGGCATGATGTCCCATTTTGTCACACACAAAGCACTTGCCATTAAAATTCTGACTATCTCCACTTTTAGCACTTTGCTTGGAGCTCTCTCCGGGATGCTTCCTTTACTTATTGTTGAACTTTGGCTTATGTTCCACAATGTCTGCCTTGGACTCCATGAGATAATATCCATTTTTCTTTTCAGAACCACGATTATCCTCTTTAATCCACAAGTGAACAATTAAATCCTCTAGTGACATCTCTTTGCGTTTATGTTTTAAATAGTGGTATCATTCCATATAATTAGAAGTGGCTTTTGAGTTTTATGACATAGTTTGTCAAGTTTGTCAATGTCATAATTATGAACATTGTTGGTTTAACCATGAACCATCATGAATTACAAAGAGTAAATAGTAATTCATGTAAGAGTTTATCTCTAGGAATAAAAGAGAAATTTGAATTTTCTTTTGTCACAAATATTTGTTTTGAATGATTAAAAGATTATTTTATTTAAAATGAGTTATTAATTTTAATAGTGACACTTGTTCGAAAATGAGTCACGTTATTTGTGCTAATTTTTGTATTACCACAAATGTGGAGGAGAGAAATAGAATTGTCTATTGATTATGATTCATGACTAGTTACCCATAGAAATTCGAACAAGAAATACTCAAATTCAAGAATTAGAATTTAATTTGGAGGTACACATACTCTTTCTTGAATGCTTTTCAAGGATTCATACACTCAAATGAGGTTTTTGAATTATTTGGTTCGTAAGCAAAAACTTTTTGAGGATATGATTTTGTTTAAGCATTAATTCTGACGTCATAATTATTCTGGGTTTTCTATTTCATAAATTTTGATTTAAAATTTTATTATTCAAGCACATCATAGTCAATAAGTCATGAATGTTATATTCTGATTTATATCAGAATTGTGCGGGTGTATTGATATTGTCGTGTGGTAATATCTTAACAAGGAAATTAATTTTTGTTAGAGTACTTAAAATGTGAGGGTGCTTGAAGGATTTTACCAAAGTAACAGTTTTGATTGTAGGTTCACAAAGAATCTCAACTATTTTTATAGGACAAAGTTGGAGTAGAAGCAAAAATGATTTCATTAACTTGTAAGGAATACCTCTATGTTTATTATTTGATTTGAAAAATGGGAGTGATATAGAGTAACGGTAAGTCTCGACTTATTCATAGACTTAATACCATATGACATTTGCTCTAAGATGTGAGTTTTGTTTGAGAACAATATGGTGGATCCACTAATTACTCAATGATATATAAAGAAGAATGTCAAACAGAAAATAGTGGCCACTAAACAAAAAGTTTGGTTAGAGAGCAAATGAGAGAAAGTTCATCAAGGGGAATGTGATTAAAGCTTATTAATTTCGAGTCACCATAATGGCAGCCCAATCTTCCTGACTAGATATCCCAAAATCTAGATTCAAAGAGACAATTGAATTATGGATGACTCACTAGAAATCACTAAGGGAGTTTATCTCCTAATCTCTCATTTCTATGATGAGATAATGATTATTTGCAGCTATAAATAGGTTAAACTTTGCTTTTAATGAGACTCATAGCTTGGAAATTCAAATAGGGTATGGCAGGATACTTTTAATGAGAGTCATCTATATGAGTGTAAACTGGGCTGGTTCTATGAGAATTGAAAATGCTAAATTCTCTAGAGCATTCATGAATCCAGGAATTGTCCAGAGCCAAAATGGACGCAATCGAATAGGTGCCAACAAGCCTATATAAAGGCTGCCTCCATTCCATATTTCTTTATTCCGAATTTTCGAAATTCCTTTCTTTCTTTCATACACTGTTCATCCGTAAGTCTTAGTGTTTTGAGTGCAAAGCAAAAACTTTGGTTCGTTGTACAATCAAAGAGAGTGAAATCTTTTACTTGTGGTGATTGTTATCTCCTGCAGACAGGACGACCATTGGTCTTGAGCACTATTGGAGAGGATGAAATTCTGTCTCAAAGATACAGTGTTCAAACATTGGCCTCAATCACAATATTGTATTCAATCTGCAAAAATTCTGTAAGATTTATTGTGAAAATTTATCTCCAACATTATTAAAGTGATACATTAATTGGAGTGATTGCTTATAAAATCTTAGATTATCTCCATAAACTTTAAAAATAAATAAATCAAAAGAAGTAAAAAAATAAAATATAAATCTAATAAATCAAAAAGAAATTTGGGAGAAAAAGTAAAAAAACATTAGAGTAAATTGTACTAGATAACGAAGATATTTAAACTCTAAAAAAAATTCACAATTTAAACCACAGTAAGGTGTTAACTTGTAACCTAATGATATAAGATCTGATTCCTTTATCACATTATTGCAAAATGTTGAGATCTTAAAAAATTTCACAATATGACTGACTATGATGTGATATGATAGGTATCAACTTTTCGATTTGTTATGCACACTCAATGATATAGACCCCAACTTCCTTACTATATCATTATAGGTGAATTTGTAAATCTAAAAATGTGAGTCTTTAACATTTTTCTCCCATTATTATGAGCAAATCTATAAATATAATGTTGCGATGTATTCTTGTTGGCTACATATTTTGTATAAGCCAATCGCAGCTTAACATGTGGCTTATTAAGGGTAATTTGGGAAGTTAATGCAAGTTTCCAGTTAGCGACAGACATGTGACAATTTATATTGGTAACAATGGATCTGCGCAGCATTGGAGCAATTAGAAGGCACAAGGTGACGTGGCCCAACAGTTACTCACAATTCAAATTCGAAAACAAGAGGGAAGTCCAACTGCAAGAATGGCGTAGTGGAAGCAAACTATTTAAGGCGATGACCAGTGATCGTGGAAAGGCATTTCGACGATTAGAAGACCACTTCGACGATTACCATTAGAGGCTATAAATAGAAGAGAAGGCCAATAGGGAAAAGACCCAAATTGAGATCTAGAAACAAGTTATTTACTTTATATTTTTCTTTCTAGTTTTTACATTTCTTGTTCTTTAATTCATGTATTGCACTTCAATTCTTAGGAGTAGTTCCAAGTAGTCTATTGCTATAAAACCCTGAGGAAGTGCAAAGGTATCATTGTAAGTTCTTATTTAATGAAATTCAGTTCATGAAACTATTTTATCTATCTTTATTTTGAATATCTTTAATTTTCTTCCTTAAGCAAAGCCGCCAGTAAAAGTCCTCTTCGTTGAGGCTGAAAGAACTTCAACACAATTGTCTGATAATTGGTTGATGTAAGGACTTATTGATCCTTGCTGGCATGCTTAAAATTACATTATTAACCTTTGAAAGCCAAAAAAGCCAACATATATTTTTTGGCACACCCAATGGGACCTGAAAAATGGCTAGACATTGAGCAAGAGGAGAAAATGACCACTTCGAAGAAGGTGTAGAAGGAACTAATATAGAGGAAAATGTTGAGCCACATCCCAAAAATGTGCCCGCTTTAAACAATCCTCTATAATTGGTTGAAGAAACCATTACTTCAGGGTATACAACCCAAGTCCAGAATATTGGGCAAGGCCAAGACGCTGGCCCTTCGATTGTCTCATCCACATAACTAGTTAATCAATGGGGAGGTTTAGTGGATATTATGGGACAATAGTTAATGTACACAATGGAGAGGTGGGTAGTATCCTTTTTGGATCGAATGCATACATATTAACTACCCATCATTAGACAAGCCGAAGAAAACATAAATCTGCTTTAGCATCAATTGGCTCGAAATAGACAGCCTACACAAAATAATGGGCAAAATAATGGTCAAACTAGTAATCAAACACCTAAAAGACCAGTACCAGTGCCTTAGTCATGGTATGAGCCCTTTCCTAGAATGCCAACAGGCCAAAACATGTCTATACCTACTAGCGAAGCCATAAACATTGGTGGAGTTGGATCAACACAAGGAAATGACAGAATATATACTAATCCCATGTTCGAAGCTATACCCAGGGGGTTGGATGGGATTCCTGCAATTGAAAGAGAAACAATGCTTGTTTCTCCTCCAGCGATTCCTTTTGTAGTGTCTTTTGTAGGCCAGTCACCTGCCCAAAGGGGTCAGCCATATCCTCAAGCTTACCGAGCACAACAGGGACAACCAGTCCCAAATATGCCTTTGCCTATACCAAAGGGACCCCAAGCACAAGGGGTTCCTTCAAATCTAGTGTTTGATCCCCAATAGTGGCTCAATTAGCACCAAACATGGTGCCTAGAGACCACATTGCTGATATAGTAAGAGAAATTTGTGGACCCATGGTTTGGGGGGTCTAGACTCCTGTCTATAGAAAGCCTTACCTAGAATGGGTAGATAGGCTGCATGAGTACCCAAGGGGATATAAAATACCAGATTTTGCCCTTTTTTAGGGGAATGGAAACTAGTCAACCATTGAACACATTGCCAGATTTACAAGCCAATGTGGTGAGTTTACCAATAATGACTATATGAAACTACGACTTTTTCCAAATTCTCTAACTGGGGTAGCTTTTGTTTGGTGTACTAACCTTACACCTGGTTCTATTCAAACTTGGCAACAAATGGAGGAAGTCTTTAGTGCCCAGTTTTTCCAAACAGAACCTGAGATTTTTATGGCAGACTTGGCAAGATTGAGCCAAAGGCTTGATGAGAAGGCGGCTCAATTTATTGCCACATTCAACAGAGCATGTAACAAATGTAGGGTCGTTTTACCTGAACCTGAATTTGTTAGATTGGCCCAAAATGGGTTAGAATTTAGGCTTCGAAAGAAGTTTGATTCAATAGAGTTTTGAGATCTAATGGAACTTACCTATAAAGTTTCTTGATATGAAACCCTACTTGAAAAAGAACAAGACCAAAGCAACGCATCCTATAAGAGCTGTTATAGGGGCCCTAACTTTGAAATTGATGCAGTAGAGATCATAGGAAAAGAACCTACGACCTATAAGGCATTAATTCAGAAAGATACTACAATTAACCAACAATTCAAAAGAAAAGACCTTCATAAGAAATATTCTTTTGACATAACAAAAGCAGATGACATATTTGATCATTTGCTCGTAGCACATTTTTTAAAGTTGCCTAGGGGAGTTAAGATCCCAAATTTTGAAGAACTTAAAGGAAAATTGTACTGCAAATGGCATAACTATTGGTCTCACTCAACTAAAAATTGCATTGTTTTTCGAGACAGGATCCAAGAACAAATTCAGAAAGAGAGGCTGAAATTTCCAACCAAGACTGAAAAGGCTATGGGAATTGATACCAACCTATTTCCAGAATTTGGAGAGCAACAACTAATGTTAGTACACTGGATTTCTAGAATCTCTCTTTGAAGGAATTAGAAGAAGTCAGTGTGCAAATGCATGTTGCTAGCTAGGCTACCTTCAGGAAGAACACAAAAGGTTTACTAGCTAGTAGACAAATCTTTGTAGGCCAAAGGGATGGCTCCAGTGAAGAAGCACTAGATGATGACTTTCTCGAAGCAGCTGTAATGCAGAGAACGTGTCCTAGATGCAGGTTGAGTTATAAATGGCTGAGGGGGCTCCCAACTGATGGAAAGCAGTACTACAAAGATGTGTAGAAAGACTGTAGGCCAGCCAACAATTATGGTAGGAGACCATTTCCAACTGGTTCTAGGCAGCAGCCACCATTGGATGGACTTCTAGACCCCAGGAATCTGTTAAGAAGTAAGAGACCTCTGCATGAGCTTAGGCCACATGACTACTACAGGACAGTCAGCCAATCTAAAAGAAAGCCTAAATTTGGCTCAAGACCAAGCACCAGAACTAATGATTGGCCCTCTAAGACAACTTAGAAGATAGTTTCAAAGATAAGAGTAGCAAGTCCACTAATCGGAGCAGTAGGAACATAGGTACCAGGGGTACCTGATTGGTTTGTCTTGCAAAACAAACCAAAAGTGATGCCTACCCAGGAAAAGGGTTTTTGGAGGAAGAGAAAAGATGATCAAACCTCCTTTAGTAGCCCCAAATAATTGGGTACTACTGAAAAATCCAAAGACAAGGGAACCAGATATGGTTCATGTAATCTCCAGGTCTCAGATAAGGAAGATCTAGCAAAAGTACACCTAGTACCAAAGAGATTTGAAGGAAAATGGAGAAAGTACTTCCTTGGCTTAGTTAAAAGGCCAGATAGAAGAATGAGAAGGTTCAAAGCCTGGTCCTAAGATCAAAAGGAGTACTAGCAGAGAACAAATAGCCAAAGTTCATGCTGAACTAAGAGCCAAAGAGAAATCCAGTCTAGTAGACCTCGAAAAGGCCTTGATGGAGAGTGATGACGAGAGATGAAGAAATTGAACTAGGCTAAGAAAATGAAAAGGAAATGTTTGAAGTTTTTATGCCAAAGTAGACCTTCATCGTTGAAAAGTCAATAGAGGTAGACCACCAACAAACTGCTTCGAAGGAACCTGCGAGTACTGAGGTACCATAATGCAGTATGGAGGATGCTTTCCAAGCATCAGAGCGAACCAATATAGAAGAAGAGCAAGCACAACGATTGGTGAAATTTGGCTCATTCCCTCTAATGCCAGTTAATATGGTTTATGTGCTGCCTCAAGAGTTTCAAGCTAAGGAGGCGAACCAAGAAGGTCAAGAGGGTGATCCCATTCCAGTTTCTAGTGAGGATTCACAAACTAGCATAGTCCAAGATGAATTCGAGGTGGCCAGGCCCATGGAAACAGATTAAAAGAGTGAAGAGGTAAGCATTAACCTCTTATATCCTTTCGAATACCCTATAGTATATATGACCCAACATGTTAAGCCCCCTGTACATTAAGGCTTATTTCGATGGAATAGAAATGACAGAGTACTGGTGGACAATGGGCAACAGTGAACCTACTTCCATGATCCTCCTTGAAGAAGTTGGGGAAAAGAAATCTTAGGCTAATCCCAACAAGCACTACCATTGCTGGTTTTGCTAAAGATAAATAGATGGCTCAAGGCATTTTGCCTATTAACCTAAGTATGGGAACTAAAGACTGCATGACAACATTTTTTGTCATAGGTAACAATGCCAAATATAATGCTTTGCTTGGCAGGGATTGGATCCACACAAACAAATGTGTGCCTTCTTCTTTGCATCAGAAGATAATGATAACAATAGGCAATGGGAAAATAAAGGAGATCGATGTAGATTCGCAGCCTTTTATTGCCTGTGCAAATTTTGCAAAAGCCAAGTTGTACACTGAAGGGGTGGTACCACTTAGTGTACTAAGGAAGTTTGCTATAACAACCGAAGTGATGGGTGATAAAGAAGTGGCACACTTGAAACATTTAGTACAGGAGAGTGCTAATGAGGAGTTCATCATCAAAGATGCCAATGATGCCTGGTTATAGGCAAAAGGATCAAGGTCAAGAAGCCAGACCTTTGACTTTAATCAAATTTTCAACATTGGACATAAAGGCAATAGTCCATAAGGTGCAGGAAGAAGAGAAAGAAGCCATGGTGATTGGATGTAGTCAGGGGAAACAAGAGGCCAGACCTCTAGCTCTTGGTATATATTGTGCATTGGACATTGAAACTAAAGTCCATGAAATATAGGAAGAAGAATGGACAAATTTTGTCTATGAAGAGGAGAGTAAGGATGTTAAACCAGAAAGGGTAGAAGTAGAACAAGATGAAAGGGTTGCTTTGAAGGTAGAGGAAGTCAAATGGGGAGCATCAGTGAGTGCTCAAGTACAAGATCTCATGGAAGAATTCAACCTAGGTGAAGGTTTAGTACAACAACCCATCCATATCAATGCTTGGTTAAATTCTATTGATAGGAACCAGTTGTTGGTTGTCCTGAAACAATATAAAGATTGTTTTGCTTGGTCTTATAATGAGTTGCCTAGTTTGGACAGGTCATTAGTGGAACATAGGCTCCCAATGAAGCCTAATTTCAAGCCACACAAGTAGAAACCATGACGGATGAGCCTTGAAGTGATTCAAAAGGTGAAAGAGGAGATTGTTAGGCTCCTTAAAGTAGGTTTTATCAGAATATCCAGGTATGATGAATTGTTGTCCAATGTTGTGCCTGTGGTTAAAAAGAATGACAAGTTGAGGGTATGCATTGATTTCAGAAACCTGAATTTGGCAACTCCAAAAGATGAGTACTCCATGCCTATAGTTGATTTATTTGTGGATAGTTCAGTAGGACATAGGATTTTGTCTATGATAGATGGGCATTCTGGTTACAATCAGATCTGCATAGTGGAGGAGGATGTTCACAAGAAAGCTTTTAGGTGTCCTGGAAATATTGGCACCTTCTAATCGGTTAAGATGCCATTTGGATTGAAGAATGTTGGAGCAACATATCAGAGGGCAATGAACACAATCTTCCATGATCTCATTGGAGGGTACTTAGAATGTTATATTGATGATATTGTTGTGAAATCCCAGTCCATGGAAGAGCATCTGGTTCACTTGACAGTAGCCTTTGAAAGAATAAGAGAGTTCAAGATGAAACTCAATCGTCTCAAATATGTTTTTGGTGTATCAGCTAGAAAATTCTTGGGGTATGTAGTACACAAGAAGGGAATACAGATTGATCAGAACAAAGCCAAAGCCATCTTTGAGGCCAAACCTCCATCAAGTAAGAAAAAATTGTAAAAACTCCTCCGTCAGGTTAATTTCCTTCGAAGGTTTATTTCTAACACTGCTGAAAAAACTAAAGTGTTTTCTTTTTATTGAAGTTAAAAAATGAAGAAGAATCTGTGTGGAAAGCAAAGCATCAAGCTGCTTTCAAAGGGATCAAAGCCTATTTGGCTAAGCCTCCAGTATTGATGCCACCAAGGAGGGACAGACCTCTAAAGCTATACATTGCTGCAACAGAAGATTCATTAGGAGTTTTTCGAGCTCAGGACAATGCAGAAGGCAAGGAACAAGCAATATATTACCTTAGTAGGTTTTTAAATTCTTGCGAATGTAAATACTCAGCTGTAGAAAAACTGTGTTTAGCATTGTATTTTGCAGTAATGAAATTGAGATATTATCTTTTGCCTACTATTGTCTTGGCAATTGCAACCACAGATTTGGTTAAATACATGTTATCTAGACTCATTTTAAGAGGAAGAATTGGCAAATGGATTTTAGCTTTATTAGAATTCCACTTGGAATATGTTCTCCAAAAGGTAGTAAAAAAAATAAATTTTGGCTAACTTCTTGGCTAATCATCCATGTCAAACAGAAAGTCAAGAGATAATGGAGCTTGGCATAATTGATCTTGAACCATGGCAAATGTGGTTCGGTGGCTCAAAAGATAATAGTCTAGTTGGGATTGGTATTGTAATCAAGTCACCACAGGGGATAGAAACCACACATGGTTTTAGAATTGATGAAACTATTTGTTCTAACAACCAAGCTGAGTATAAAGGTTTGGTAATGGGGATTGAGATACTTATTGGATTACAGGCTCATGCAGTAGATATATATGGAGATTTCCAATTGGTAATCAACCAAGTCAAAGGAGTTTTTAAATGTCAAAGTGCAAGCATGTTACCATATTATGTTGTTACATTACATTTGCTTTCTTAGTTTCAAATAGCAAATGTGACTTATATCCCAAGATTCATGAATCACAAAGCCAATGATGTAGCTGAGAGGGCTTCGAATTTCAGAAGAAGGTTTGACACTCAAATAGACATAAGTCAAGCAACATATCAGAAGCTAATACTACCTTTGGCTAAAAGGGGTATAATGGTAGAAGTTAACCAGAATGACTTGCAAGAACATGATTGGAGACAACCAATCATTCAGTATTTAATTGGTCCTTCTTTGAAAGCCAGCAGAAGGCTTAAGTTGCAATCAATGCAATTCATAGTATATGGAAATGCCCTATACAAAAGGGAACCAAAAGAGGCATTGACTACCATGGCTGATGCATGAAAGCATTTGTGGTGCCCATTAACTTGGTGTGAAGATGAGGTGGTTTCTTCAAAGACATTCCTATTATTGGCCAACCATCCTTAAGGATTGTATAAAGTATGCAAAGGGTTGTCAGGCATGCCAGAAGCATGGCATGATAAGACATGTGCCAGTAACTGATTTGCATGCAGTAGTGAAGCCTTGGCCATTTAGAAGATGGGCAATGGATATGATAGGGAAAATATATCTACCTTCTTCAAAGCAACGTTGTTTCATTCCGGTGGCCACAGATTACTTCACTAAGTGGGTTGAAGCTAAGCCTTATAAGGTTGTAGATCAGACTGAAGTGATTAATTTTATTGGAGTTGATCCATAGGTTTAGCATTCCACAGACCATAACTGTGGATAATGGGACTGTGTTTGATGGAAAGATGGTAAGGTCTTTTGTAGCAAAATTTGGAATTAGTCTTATTAATTCCACCCCTTATTATGCACAAGCAAATGGCCAAGCTGAATCATCTAACAAATCTTTGAAAAACGGAATACAAAGAGTTGTAAAAGACAATCTTAGAGATTGACATAATTTATTGTTAGATGTGTTATAGACTTATAGGACTTCTCTAAGGTCAAGTACATGAATCACCCCTTATACCTTAGTGTATGGGCAAGATGTAGTATTGCCTATGAAATTAACATCAAATCCTTGAGAGTAAAATACTGAGACCAGTTAACTACTGAGCAGTATCATCAAAGCATATTCTTAGAGTTAGAAAATGTGGATGAAGTTAGAATTTTGGCATTAAATAGTATCATTTTCCAAAAGAAAAAGGCAACCAAAAATTATAATAAAAAAATCAAACACATTAGCTTTGATGAGGGTGATTTGGTATGGAAGACAATACTTCCAATGGGCATCAAAAGCCACAAGTTTGGCAAGTGGTCACCTAATTGGTAGGGACTATACCAAATTCATAGAGTCCTACCTGGAGGAGCCTACCATCTGAGAAATCTAAATGGTTATGTGTATCCTAAGAAAATCAATGGCAGATATTTAAAGCCTTATTATCCAACTATGTGGGAAATACAAGAAGCGTAGGATCATCATACAAAGCATAAACAGAAGATCAGAACACATTTGGGTAAGTAAAAACATTTCATTTCATAAAGAATTAAGTACACATAGCCATAAATTAGCCCAAAATTTAGTACAATGTCTTAATTGTTCCCTTACAATTGATTCTCTACTTCTAAGGGATGGGAACAACTGTATCGCTGTAGCCATCTCTTACCTTCTATCAGCTAGCCCTTAAATGGTAGTCTGTAATCTCTCAGCATTTTGATCCAATGCTAGGTTGACTACTACTAGCTCCTCTTCCAGTTGTGTCTTCCTCTGCAAGAGTTGGGTTCGAAGCTGAGAGGCATAGGAGTGTTGTCCCTTCAAGTCAAATACTTCAACATGAATTTGGAAGAAAAACTATTTATCCTTTAGTAGCTCCTCGTTTGCACTTTTAGCCATATGGCATATGTTAATGTAAAAATCAATGGTAGCTGCTGCTTGGGATAAGTGGTTTGCGAAGGCCATGTTGGGTTGCTTAAAGATTTTACAACATTTGAGGAAACCATTTTTGATAATGGGCTTTCGTGGGGCTTCAAATGGAATCCTCGAGAATGATCTAAGCAAATCCAAGCAAGTGCCTAGGTCCACCCAAGGCAAAGAGGTTTCTGCAGCAGTGGAAGAACTCTCAATAATCTCCAAAAAGAAGTCAGCAAGGATTAATGGCTCAGTCTCACTGCTTGTTGCTCGAGCTAGTAAAGATATATCAAATAAACTAGCTAGCTGGGCTTCGAAGATATCCATCTCTTCCTCTGACATTAGCATTACAGAGGAATCACTAGTTGAAGGAAGAGATGGAAGCAGGGGGATAGGAGAAAGAGTGGAGGATTCGCCAGCAATATCTATGGTCCTCGCTACCAGCAAGTCAAGAGAAGAGGGACTTGAGCTGGATGATAGAGAGGGAATTATTGCGCTGCTAGTGTCATCTTTGAAAGTACCAGCCGCCACTGAAGAAGAAGTGACAACTGGGCTTCTTTTAGGTGATAATTGGGTAGATAGGACTCTGGGAGAAGTTTGCAGAGGTAAGGCAATTGAGATCAGGGGCAGGTTCGAGGGATTGAAAAGGCCAGAAGAAAGGGAATATGGGATGCTTGGCCTTAAGGAAAATAGGGAAGAAGGTATGGGGAGTGTAGAGCCAGGAAATGGAAGTATTATCTGGATGGGTTCTACACTCATTGCCACTTCAGGGTTAATTTTTCCTTTTCCTTTGAAAGCTGTCCTTAACTCCAAGGAAGTCAAGAGGGGCCCTTCATCCCTAGACAAAGTAGAAGAAGGCAGTGTTAAATTAGGAAGGGGTATGTTGGCTACTGTAGACACCCCATTTTTGACCGACCTTAAGACTCAGACGTCATCGATTGAGCACTCGATGATTGTGCTTGTTTGTGCTCGTTTCGAGTTTCCGGAGTTTTCGGCTGAGTGCCTTGCCTCCAAGCCTCTGAACTCTTTGTGTTTTGGCTTGGTTTGTGGACCATGCCTTGTTGACCTTGCTTGGAGGGAGAGAGAGGTTTGTAGACCACTTTTTGTGGTCGTAGACTACTTTTCCCTGTTGTAGACTAGTTTTCGATTTCCGGAGCCTTTGGCCGAGCGCCTTGTCTCGGGACCTCTTAGCGTTCTTCTCTTGGCTTGGTTTTTGGACCATGCCGTGTTGCCCTTGCCTAGAGGGAAACAGAGGTCTGTAGACCACTTTTTGTGGTTGTAGACTACCTTTCTCTCTCGTAGGCTATTTTATGTGCTTGTAGACTAGTTTTAGAGGCTTCCGGCTATATGCCTCACCTCGCGGAC
Source organism: Camellia lanceoleosa (assembly GCA_025200525.1). Taxonomy (NCBI): domain Eukaryota; kingdom Viridiplantae; phylum Streptophyta; class Magnoliopsida; order Ericales; family Theaceae; genus Camellia; species Camellia lanceoleosa. The sequence goes on along the minus strand of JANUSC010000049.1, from coordinate 957,796 downwards.
TCTTGTCTTGCATCCTTTTTGGTTTATTTTTGGCACAAACCTTGTTTTCCTTTGCCTGGAGGTTAGAACAGGGGTGTAGACAAGTTTCTCTCCTTGTATACCACTTTTTGTGCCTACCAGCCAGTTTTCTGGTCGGCCAGTTGGTCTTGGTGGTTTGTGGACCACCAAAAGTGGTTGGCAGCCATGCCACCACCTTCCTTTCTTTGTGCAGACCACCCCTCCCCCTTGCCGACCACTTTCTCTTCTTGTAGACCACTTTTTCTAGTCGGCCGACCAGTGCAAGTAGCTGGCCGACCACTTCAACTGGTCGGCAGCTTTCCTACACTTTCTGCAGATATTTTCCATGCCAGTTGTGCCAGCTATTGAGCACAGAAAGCATCCTCCATACGTGTATGGAGGGATTGATTCAAGCTCTTAGCTTGTTCAACAAGCTGGATGCTTGATTTTCTATAAAAGGGAGCCTCTTCCCTCTTGTCTCAGGTTTAGAAAATTGCTTAGGGCATATACATATATCTCTATCTCTATATTGCTCTATTTGCTCCATATTTGTGCTTGAAAGTGTAGTTTTTTCACACTTTTGCACACAAACACCTAGTGAAACACCACACTCTTGTTGCTGAGGCACCTTGAAGCTGGTTTTGGAGTTTTTGGATTGCTTTTGGTCCAAAAAGGTTGCTAGAGTTGCTGCTTTGAAGTTATTCTTCAATGGTGAGTTTCTAACCCCTTAAACCTTTGTTTTTTATTAAGCTTTTGGCCCTATTTGCATGATGTTTTAGGCTTAACTTTCAACTGCAAAAAGTTCTGATTTTAAGTGCTTGAAATGTTTGTTTAAGGCCTCTTTGGTGTTGGGGGGTAGTCTACCCCCTTTTGTGCCTTGTTTGGCTTTGATTTGTGCTTTCACTTTAGGCCTTTGTGATCACCTTTATTTGGCTTTTCTACCACTAAATTCCAGAGAAATTTCAGTGGTGGAAAGTGTGTTTTGAGGTCTCAAATGGGTGGGGGTTGCCCCTCATCCTCTTCTCTTGTGTGCTTGTGTTGATGGCTCATCAAAGTAGTATGTTTGTTAAGCTTGTTTTGGCTTGTTCTCAGCCTATTTTTGGCCTTATTTTAGTATGGCATACCTCTATTTTGGCTTTGTTTAGGCCACCCTTGCATGCTTCTTGTATGTCTAGTGTAATCCTATTTGTGGCTTATCAAAGTAGCATGTTTTGGCTCCATCTTAGCATGTCTTAGGCATTATGTCAACATGTTATAGCTTTGTCTAGGGTTGGTTTGATTACCTCTTCCATGCTCCTTGCACTTGTGGTGCAATTCCATAAACTAGCCTAATATGCATCATGCTTTGGACCATTATTTTGGCATGATTTTGGCTTAACTTCAGCAAGCTTTTACTCATGATTTACCATGCTTAAGCTCTATTTTATGTTGTTTTGGTCATGCATGCCTTGCTTTGTATAACCATAGTGCATTCTAGTTCACTAGCTTTGAATTCCCAAGTCACTAGCATGCATTGCTTGGGCTATTTGCATGATTTGGCATCATTTTTTATGAGATTTCAGAGCATGTTCCACTGCCATGTCCTCACATCTATCACTCTTTCAATGCTTTGGAGGATTGGTGCTTTATGCCTTAAGTATGAGCCAATATGTATGCCATCTTGCCTAAGCTTTTGAGCTGCCATATTAGTGTGTTTTTGGTGTTGTTTTGCCATGATACAACTCTGATTTTTGTTGGTGAAGTCATCTCATGCTTGGTTTTGGTAAGTGTAGTGTAATCCTCCTTATTGGCCTTGCATACTCCATGCTTCATGCCCTTCATGCTAGCATGTGTTAGCTCTACTCCACACATGTTTTAGCATCATTTTGACATGCTCTAGGTCTGTTTTGAGTTGTCTTGGCCATATGATTCATGTATTGCATATCTGTAGTACAATGGGCTTGGCTAGCCTTGTGTGTTCATGCCTCTAGCATGCTTCATTTGTGACATGTGCATGGTTTGGCATCATTTAACATGTTATTTCAGAGCATATAGCATTGCTATGTTCTCACTTCTTTCACTCTTTGAATGCCTTTAAGGGTTATGCATTATTGCCTTGTTTGTGAGCCTTTATGTATGCACGCATGCCTAGACTTTTGAGCTCCCATCTCAGCATGTTTTGGTCTTTGTTTTGACTTAATTGAGCTCTGTCTATGGTTGGTTCAATCATTTGTGCCATGTATTGCAAGTCTCTGGTGTAGTCCCTTTTAGTAGCCTTGTGCCTCAGGCCCTCTTGCATGCTATACTTGTGTTGATTGAGTGATTTGGCATCATTTCATACATGATTTCAGTGCATTTAGTATTGTCACACTTCCATGTTTGTCACTTCTTAATCATGTTTGAGGGTTGTGCTCTTATGCTTAGTTGATAAGCCATTGCATGAGCATCACCATCTTGCCTTTCATGCCATCATTTCATAGCATTCTGGCCACTATTTTTGCATGATTTAGGTCTGTCCATATTCGATTTAAGTCCATTGAGCATTGTTTTGCATGCCTTTTGTGAGATGCTCTTTCCTAGCTTTGATGCCTTAAGCTTCTAAACTTGCCATGTATGCATTGTTTGCATGGTAGAATATTGTGTATGCCATTCTCACATTGGTAGAATAGCATGTTGTTTACATGTCGTGGCATTGCATTTTGTTTGCATGTTGTTTGCATGTGCATACATTGCATTGTGTTTGCATGCCATTAGCATTGATAGGTTGATCATGCTTATGTTGTGTTGCATTGTGTTTGGATAGGGTGTTAATCCAAACACGAGAAATGACGGACGTTTCATACTTGAAGTGATGAAACGTGCCCCATTTCTCGGTCGTCGACCCTCTTGATCAAGCATGATAGAGGTTAAGGCTTTTATTTGTTATTTGTGCATTCATTGACATTGAATTGTGCAAAACTGGCTTCTCGGCCATCATGTATTGCGATGCTCGGTTGGTGGCCCAAGAGTCGAGAATCGCACTCCCTTGAGCATGAAAAATGATAGGGAGGGTGGTTGTGCACACATACCTTACAAATACACTGTTGTGCCCCTTCTTGTTCTCTGTTGCAGCAAATTGGAGCTTGGCAGGATTTTCTGATCGGCAGACTAGAAAAAGTAGCTGGCTGACCACTTTTTCTGGTCTGCAGCATACTTAGGTGGTCTACAGGTGGTCTACAACTCCATTAGGTGGTCAGCAGCCTTCATGGAGGTTCCCATGTTGGAGTAGAAGCTATTTGGAAGTTTGTGCAGTGATCTGAAATCAAATGCAAATAGAGGCAAGTTGGGGCATAGTGATGGATTTCCTAATGAGGCGATCGAGCATGTATGCACTTCTCGCCCCGAGGCTCCTTTTAACTACTTTGCATAGCTAGTTAGCTATTTGGTTCTGTACTTAAGTAGTTAATGCGCTTAACTAATCAATTTGTTTTGTAATAACTAATTAGTTAACTTGTTAGTTAATTAGCTTCGTTTTGTAATAATTAGTTTAATTAGCTTAGATTAGCTAGTTAGCTTATTATTCGGACCCTCCGTCGAGAGGGCGTATTGTTGTAATAAGCGTGTGTGTGTGTGTGATGCATGTCTTCCAACCTCATGTCTTTCTCCCTTTTACTTATCAACTTTTAATGGTTAGTTTAGGGCACGTTTCAATTGGAATACTTATGTTTGCATGCATGCATCATTCATTTTGTCTTGGATGCACCAGGCTCGGCACATCATACAAACTGCATTGTACTTTAATACACTTTCTTGAATACGTGTTTCAAAACATGTTATCGAGTGTTGTATTCATATGCCATTCTAGATAGCCGAGCCTATTTTAGTTGCATTTTTGCATGTGTTGCATTAGGCATTGTTGACATAGCTAGGATCATGCATTGATTACTAACTAGTTTCTGTTTTGGCTTGGAGTACACTGTGAGTGTTTACGCTTTAGCATACTACATGAGATGTGTATGTTGCCATGTTTAGCATGCTTGCCATGAGGCTATGTGCTTAACTGCTATAATTGCATGAATGCCTGTGGATGAAGGCTTCATTGCTTGAATTGGAACAATTCATCAAAATGTGCGTTTTAAGCCCACTTGAAGAGGCAAATCACCATGTTTTCTAAAGCCCACTTGAGGGTGGCAAATCCGCGACTTAGCCTACTTGTGAGTAGCACCTTCAAACCATTTTAAACAAACAAACATGAGATGTTTTGTTCCAACTTGAGCGATTTAGTCTATACTTGTGTGCTGTGCGTATCACGCAGCAAGGTTAGCTAATAAACCAGAATAAGAACACATGTGTTTTCAAAAACAACATATCATGTTAGTAGAGGTCGATCCTTTGATCGGGTGAGCGGGGGTGCTCATTTCAGGACCTTCCCCTCTCGTACCCAAGTTCCCGAGCTGAGGCAACTTTGGTGATAACGGACATGTGGCCTTAGGCATGAGTCAGGGTTTCCTAAATTTTCCAAAATAAAATATTTAGGTGGCGACTCTGAAATCTGGCAAAGTAGTCCATGTTTGGCGCTTTTTGATTAAAACCTATTTTCCAAAACAATTTGCCGGATTTAGACTCTTTGATGATTTATCAGTCTTACATTGCACTTTGTGAGATTAGATTCAGAACCGTGAGATGAGTTCGAGCTATAGTAGCTAAGAACTACAATTCGCGCCCTCGCGCGCGGAGCGGAGTTCGGGCGGTCTACAGCTATTGCTGCATTTTAGAATACAAAGGAAATGTTAGATTAATGTTAAGCCTTGAAAAAGAAAATCATCAAAGTCACAAGGGGCTAAGGGAAATTACCAGCTTCAGTGGTTGTAGTGGTAATGATGGGAGAATTGCGAAGGGCATAATGCTTAGTAGTTTTACTTTTCCTCATAGCTTTCTTCTTTCTTGCCTTAGCAGCAATAGCTTCTTCCTTTAATATTTGTTGCTGCCTCCTTTTTCTGACCTTTGAAAGACAATAATTTCTTTGGTCTGTTCCTTCTCCACTGCTTTGGTAGTTGCCTTATAAGTGAGGTCCATGACAAGCTCAATAGAAGAGAATGTCTTTTTTTTCCTCTTCAGTGGAGCCTCCTCTTTTTCCCCATCCCCTGAATGGACCTCAGGTGTTGTCTCTACAGGGTCAGGTTGCAGTTGGAGTTTTGTTTTCTTTTGTTGCTGCCTACCCTTGAGGATATTCAGGGCCTGAGTCCTTTGAGAAGAAACCTCTTGTGAAGTTTCTGCACCAAGAATTGAAGCTATAAGTAAGTAGATAAGGCATCATAAAAGGAAAGGGGTAAGAGAGGCAAAGTGTGTACCTTTCTTCAAGGTAGCTCTGGTGACTCTAGGAGGAGGAGATGAGGTAGCCGGAGCAACGGTGGAGGTAATGATGATTCCAGTTTCCTTGGGCTTAACTTGGGATGGCACATCTAGCCCTTTCAACAGTTCCTTGGGAGCAATGGCCAGGTGCACCTCCATGTTGGCTGTCCACCAAACTTGAAATCTCTTTAGGGCTTTGCCTTGTGGGATGAAGGAGATGAATTCAAATTCTTCCAAGTCTTCGACCAGTTTCAAGTTTGCTTCATCTAACCTGGTTTTAGGAACCTTTAGCTCTTTAGTTGTAAGATCTAAATTGGAAAGGTTGCAGAGAGGGATAGGAATCCCTTGAGTGAGCCCAAATTGTCTACCATATTGGGAAGGGTAGTAGGCTTCAGAGATGCACTTGTAAACTTGAGGATTCAAGGTGCCAATAAAGAGCTCTCTTGGAATAAGAATGGAGGACCACATGTCTCTATGTAAGGGTTTGGAGCATTTTTGTTGGCCAAAAAGGTTCTCAGCCATGTTGGCCCTATGTTAGCTTTGAAGGAGCATAAGAAGGTAGAAAGAGGGGAAGCAGAGAGTTGATTGAAGAAAGTGAAATAATAAGCAAAGCCAGAAGGGTAGAGTGAAACTCTGGCATATTTCTCTCCATAGGTAGTGGGGTCTTGCACTAGGAATTTCAAACATCTGGAGTGCAAGTCAGTAAAGTATGCAAAAGCCAAAGTTGGAGTACCCAGAATGGGCCTCCTTGATTAATGTCTAGAGGTTTCCCACAAAATTGGGAGCAAGCCCTATAAACATAGCCTAGAACATAAGGAGCCAAGGCTATCTTCTTCTTCGAAGTAAGAGCCTTGGCAAGAGGGACAAACTCAAGCATGATCCTCTGAGATGAAGTATAAAAAAGGAATTTGCATAGCCAATATAGAATAAATGAAAAGAACTCTCGGTCGATCACAAGACCTTCCTTCTTATTTTCAGTTTTTACAAAATCACTGAAGGAAGAGTTCAAAGATGGAATGGTGAAACTGACCGGAGGGTTTAGGTAATCAAGGATGAAGGTATCACCAATTAGTGAGAGCCGCAGGAGATGGCAGATATCAAGGACAGTGTGAGGCATCATACCACAATGGAATTGGAAAAAATTAAAAGCCGAATTCCAAAAGTAAAAGGCAACAGGAATCAAAAGGGGGTCTTCAAGGATAATGAACCCGAAGAGATGAAAAGCATTGAGGATGCGGAGCTCTTGTTGGTCCCATTCTTTCGGAGGAACAACTCTATCATACCATTCCTCTTATTCTATCCTCAATTGGGCCAACAACGATGAGGTTGGTTCATCCTCCCGCTTCTCCAGTCAAGATTCCCTTCATAGCTGAGTTGGTGATCCTCTAAGCGAGGATACAAAGTAGGAAATAGGGCAGGGGTTTCTCTGAAGATAGGTCCAAGGATGTATTCTCCCTGAGCATGGTAACGGGGAACAAAGATATGCCCATCAATGGTACTTGGCTCACCAACATTGTATTTATCTGTCTTGTCATTGAGGCACCACCTCAAAGCCACAAACGGGCTCATACGCTCAATAATTGGTACTTTCGAGGAGGAAAAAACCATGAGTGAGAGGCTAAAAGGAGGGTGAAGGGAGTGAGTATGAGAAGGGTAAGAAGTTGAAGTCAACAGCGTAAAAAGGAAATATTGGACAAGTGAATAGGTAAGATTGTGAGAAATGGAGGTTTTAAACCTTTCTATCCAAAATTACCCATTCAGCCTAACAAGTCAAATTGACCCAAGTTAATTAAATTGGTTATTTTGGACATATGTGGGATTTAAGGTCTTTATTTTAGAACAAGATGGGCCTTAAAAGCATAACAAAGGGAGTTTCCTTCAAAAGCAGCATTTTGTGAGGGAAATACATTTCAAATGCTCAGCTTGGCTTTGAAACAAGTGATTGGCTTCGAAGCCAGTGTTTTCCTAGAATCTTTAAAGATAATGCTTTAAACTCAAGCATAGTTAGGATTTATTCAATTCGAAGGTCTTCAAAGTACAATCCTAGGCTTTCTAACAAAGAAGAGTTCCTTCGAAGGAATATTCTGTGGCCTTTTAAGGAAGGAGAGTGTACTTTTTGAGCTTTGTCTGTAACTTTGAGATAAATAGTTATCATAAGGCCATTATTGGTTGCAATAATGCTAGATCTGCAAATTGGCAAAATGAGACCCATGCCTTTAAACTTCAGAAATATGAAAGTACTTTTTGGACTTTCTATTAAGATAGAACCCTTCAAAGGGAAAATCTTGTCATTTTGCAAGAGAAGCTTTGTGCTTCGAAATACTTATGTTAAGCTTCGAAGCAATGTTGGGCACTTTGAAGTTGCTATGGATAAAGTGAGGGATAAGGTCATATTAACCATACAATTGGAATATAAAAAAACAATTTTATTGATATAAGTATTTACATTGAGAGAGCCTATTTGGTTACATTCTTAATTCGTAAAAATAAGGAATGGCCAAAGTTACAAGGTCATGAAACTTTGTCAAGCAAAATTCAATAAATACATGTTCTTTTTCTAATCTCTTTTCTATCCTATCTAAATGTGGTTTATCTAATTGATGAGCCCTTATTTAGAAGAAGAGTTGCTAGGCCCTCATCTTGAATTCTGTTTGCCTAAAAGCTTTTTCCACTTCGTCAATCCCACACACATGATTCATATCAAAATCTTCACCATACTCTGAGTTAGGCCTCTTGAAATCTTCATATTCTTCAAGAAGATTTTCTGCTTCGTATTGGGTTTGGATGTGAGCGGCAAAGGTCTTCTCCAATGACTCTCTAGTGGCCAAAGCACTTTTGTGCCAATTGAGCAGCAAGGCGAGTTGATCTAGAAAAGTGTGAAGCTCTGCTTGGGCCACAGGGTTGAGAATATGACTTCGAGAGACAATATCACAAGCCCATGAAAAGTTCTTGTGAGGGGTGTCATCTTAAAGTACTTCAAAAGATAAATGAGAGAAAGTAGCAAGCAAAGTTCAAGCTTTATACTGCTGAAAAGTAGTTAGAGGAACTCAAGCCTGGTAGGGATCAAAATGCTAGCTTTCAAAAGGGTGAGCTTTAATTCCTCAATCCAATGAGGATTGTGAGGTAGGAAAGGAGCAGTTTGGTTCTCTTCAAAAGAAGGTGGAAACTGAGGCTCATTCACACACTCTAACTAGTCAGAGGAGCAAAGTTTTGCTTTTTTGGCTAAGAGTGAGGGACTCATCCCTAGAGCTTCGATTGGATGAGGAGTCTTTTGCACTATTTTGGTCGGCAAGGTGGAGGTATACCATGCCGAAAGCAAGTTGTCTTCGAAGCAGCGAAGACGGTTGAATGGGGAATATGGATACACTATAGAGATGTGCGAGTAGGGAGGAATCACAATAGGGTCATTGAATTCAACAAATCTGTGATGAATTCGCTCTCTCATTTGGGGTTAGGTTGGTGTTGGCTAAGCACCCCAACTGGTATTTCCAGCAGAAGAGGAGGCAACTTCATCCCATGCAGAGGTTTTGAGAGCATATGAAGAGCTTCCAAGTTCCATGTTGGCAAATGTTTGGTCTGAAGGCTCGTATTCTGCAAAAGCCTCCATAACTTGTATAAATGGAGGAGGATAAATGTGGCTAATAAATGCATGTAGGTTCTTTCGAGATTGATCATCATTGTCCAAAACCTCCTCGTATGCTTGATCAATGAAAGAGAGAGATTAATTAGCCATTGAAGATGTTTCAGTCCCTTCATATACATAGGTAGTGGAGGTAGCGTTCAAACACAAGGGAGAATTTAATGAAGTTCAATGTTTTATTGCTTGGAGATGGTTACACTTCACAGATAAATAAAAAGTCCATGCACGTCCTAGGACGTGGGCGAAGCACACTGATCCACTAATATTACCAAGTATTGGCTATATTAGTACGGGGGATATTGTTGGCTACATATTTTGTACAAGCCAATTGTAGCTTAACACGTAGCTTATTAAGGGTAATTTGGGGAGTTAATACAAGTCTCCAGTCAGCGACAAACACGTAGCAGTTTATATTGGTAACAATAGATCTGTGCAGCATTGGAGCAGCTAGAAGGCGAAATGTGACGTGACCTAACGGTTACTCACAATTCAAATTCAAAATCAAGAGGGAAGTCCAACTGCAAGAATGGCGTAATGGAAGCAAACTGTTCAAGGCCATGACCAGTGATTATGAAAGGGCATTTCGACGGTTAGAAGACCACTTCGACGGTTACCATTAGATGGTACAAATAGAAGAGAAGGCCAACAAGAAAAGAACCCAGATTGAGATCTAAAAACCAGTTATTTACTTTATATTTTCCTTTCTAGTTTTTACATTTCTTGTTCATTAATTCCTGTACTGTATTTCAATTCTTAGGAGTGGTTCCAAGTAGTCTATTGCTATAAAACCCTTTGAGACTGAGGAAGTGCAAAGGTATCATTGTAAGTTCTTATTTAATGAAATTCAGTTCATGACACTATTTTATCTATCTTTATTTTCAATATCTTTAATTTTCTCCCCTAAGCAAAGCCACCAGTAAAAGTCCTCTTTATTGAGGCTGAAAGAACTTCAACACAATAGTCTGATAACTGGTTGACTATTAAAACTTATGTTATTGATCCTTGCTGGCACGCTGAAAATTACATTATTAACCTTCAAAAGCCAAAAAAGCCAACAATTCTCAATGGATAAATCTAAAATAAATAAAGGATAATTCTTGGTTTGGGGACACCACAAATAAACAACTTACTTGCTACAAGTTATCACATTACAACTCTTTTTTTTTTTTTGTATATCTTTTCATAAAAAAATCGATAAATTAAAAAATAAACAAACTTGAAATACTCATTCAGTAAACTAATAAAAAAGAAAACACAAGGAAGTCATGTGAAATTGAAACAAATTTGGTAGCAACAAAACAAAGGGGTAATTCATAGAAAACGAAGAGGTAATTTCAACATAAAAAACAAGCTATAGTATCATAGCAATTCTTATTAGAGTAATTCTATTTACACACTACAGAACCTCTCAATATAGATTATTTTCATAATTTTTTTTTTTCACTTATAACCCTTTATCAAATTATCATTTTGGACATAATTCTATACCTAGACTCTTTTCGGCACCTCCATCTACCACTAGCCTCCACTGCCTGCTTCCACATCCGGTCACCGTCACCAAAACCCAGCTACCATCGTAACCCCTACAGACTCCTTACCTCGCCGGTGACCCCTTACAAAACCTCACCCACCCACCGCACTCTGTAACTCACTTCTGTGCCCGATCATAAACCCTCTCATTTCTTCTTCTTTGCGTCTCTCTCTCTCTCTCTCTCTCTCTCTCGATGATAGAAAAGCCTCTCCATTTTCTCCATTTGTCGCCGCCGCCACCGCCACCACCACCGCCACCGCCACCTGATTCGGTATCTTGACTCTTCATTGCTGTGAATCTTTAGCCCATCCCTCTTCCTCAACAAATGACCTTCCAACTCAGCCTCCTCGTCATCTTAAACCGCTCTCCTTCCACTATCTCCCTAAACCCTAGATCTAGGGTTTTTAGATTTGAAAATTCATCTGACAAATGAGACAAAAGGACAAGGCAATAGCAGAGGTCACCGGTGAGTTCTAGATGAAAGGGTGGCATAGGAAGAAATGCTGATTGTAGATACTCCATTTTTGACCGCCCTTAAGACTTGGGTACTACTGATTGATCACCTAATGATGAATGTTTACGCTTGTCCAAACGCTCGATTTCCTCAGTAGGAAACCTCAGTTTTTAGCCTTAGAAGCCTATAAACCTTGTGCCTTGTTTTTGGAACAAATTAGTAGTTTTTCAAGCTTGACCATCCAAGGGCCTGTAGACCCACTAGTAGCCTGCCGGCCAATATTAGTGTACAACCACCCCCTATTAGTGGCCTGCCGGCCACTTGTGTAAAAAACCAGATCTTTTTGCCAACTATGCCAGTTGTTTCCCAGATGCATTTATTGTGCCAACTATGTCTGTATGGATATTTTCGGGATAGATTCATATATTTCTATATATAGATGACTCTCTCTAAAAAATTAGGGTTAGAAAAAATTTGTGGAGCAAAGTCTTGGAAAATATTTCTCTGTCTCCTTTGTAACTTTTATACCCTTTGCCTAGACACTCTAAACCAAACCTTGAGGGTTCTTTGTTGAGGAGTTTGAGCTTGCATTTTAGCTCTTGAGAGTGTGAAATTGGTGGTTTGTAATTCAAAGGATCACTCATCTTCAAGAGGTATACATCCTAGCTCTTTTGTGCCATTTCTTTCCTATCTTTTCTTATTGTTTTGAGGCCATTTTTCACCTGTTTTGATGGGTTGAAACTTGTGGTTTAAGGCCATTAAAGGTAGAGAGGTTGGCCACCCTTCTTTGAACGTTGTTTCCTACGCTTTACCCTTGTGTTTCCCACCTTTTCATTATCTTTTTTTGAGCTTTCTATCACTGAATCCCATAGGTTTTTCAGATGCTAAAATGTGCTTTTGAAGTCCAAAAAATGGAGGGGTTAGCCTCTCTTCCTTTGGTTTGTTTGCTAGCTTAATTGCTTCATTATTTTAGCTTGTTTTTGTAGATGTTTTTACCTTAATTTCAGTGCTATTTCAGGACTATTTTAAGTTGTTCATGTCATTTATGCTTTGTGTTGCATGCTTGCAGTGTAACGGTCCTCATAGTTTTGGTGTTTTAGGCATTAGACACCAACCTATTTGGGTTGATAGCATTTATTTCAAGCTTTCCATACTTGTGTTCATCCTTAATCATCTCTGTACTTCTCTTATTTCTTGGCTTTTTCTTTGCTTTGAGAGTCGTTTCAAACTGATTGTTTGTTTAAGCCTAAGATAGAGATCGTTGTGATTAATGGTTTAATCTCTTCGGAGGTTCATTACCAACGGCATGACATCTCTCTCATGCCCAAAACAACCCTTTGTTTGACACTTCTTTCCATTAGTGGACTTAATCTTCATTATTGGACTAACAGGCTTAAGGAATGGAAAGGTAATTAAAAGAGATATTAAAATTGAAATAAAATGGAACAAGATAATAAAATGGTTTGGGTTTAGTTGGATGTTAATTGAACCTGTTAAGTCTTAAGTCGTTTCATACTTGTTAGTGATGAAAATGGTTCAAGAGTCAATGTCAACCATTTCCCTTGATCAATATCATGATAGGGAGGAGGTTCGTGGGCCTTTCATTATACATTTATTGAGATTGTTTTCCTTGGTTCATAAGTCATCACATAATGAATCTGCATCAATTGATGGCTTGCGAATCAAGCCTACCCCTCCTTTGAGTTGTTTGATGATAAGGAGAGGCAGGGTAGACAGACATCCCCTGAAAATGCTCTATTTGTGCTATGTTTGTTATCTGTTGCAGCAAGGCAGTACCACAAACTAGTGGCCGGCCGGCCACCTTTTTCAGCCAGGTAGTGTCCCTTTTTCTTGTAGAATAGAGCGGAGGCTGAGGTGAAAACAGTGCAATTTTCTGACTGCAAAACAGAACCCCTTTGGCGCAAAACAGAGGCATTTTCGGGTAGAAACCACCTTCATGCATGAGCATTCTTTACTTCTTGGGGCTGATTAGTTAGAGTACTTAATTACTTAGTTTAATTAATCCTATAGTGTAACTACTTAGTCCTTTATATTATTATATTTGTGTTGTAATTAATTAATTAACGTAGCTAGTTAATTTTGTATTGTAATTAAGTAATTAATTTTGTGTTGTAATTATTTAATTAGCTAGGATAGTTAGTTAAATTTGGCGTTGTAATAATTAGTTAAGTAGCTTAGCTAATTTATTTATTCAAACCCTTTTATGCGAGGGCCAATTTGTACCAATTTGTACTAGTTAGTTAATTTGTAGTAATTAACTAGGGCATTTATTCGGACCCTCTTGTGTGAAGGCAAATTGTAATAATGTGTGTATGTCTTCCAATTCTACGTCTTTCTTCATTTTATTTAAACCGCTTATTGTGCATCATTCTAACTCACATTGTTATTTATTACTTCTTTGAAAACATGCTCAAACCGCATACTATCAAATTGATTCACATGCCATGTTGGTAGCCGAGTCGATTTAAATTGCATATCGCATGTGTTGCATTAGTCATGTTGCATTACTTAGGGGCATGCATTTTTTTTTCCTAATTCTTTTGCTTTGTTTGGCTTCCCTTGGAGTACTAGGTGAGCAGTTATTGCTTTAGCATATCGCATACATGTGATTGTTGTCATATCAAGCATAATACCATGAGGCTAAGTGCTTAATTGATATAAATGTTGAATGGTTGTGCATGAAGGCTAATTGCTTAAATTAGGATAATTTGATGAATGTACATATGGGATCACTTTTTCAAGTGATACGTATTCAAAACAATTTTTAAACAAACATAAGATCAAAGTGTTCTAACTTTTGCAAATTAGCCTATACTTGTGTACATCACATAGTAAGCGTAGTCTAATAATCGAAACAAGAGCATATAATATAAATAAGAATCACATCACGATTAGTAGAGGCTGATATTTGATCGAGGGAGTGGGGTGCTCAATTCATGACCTTCCCCTCTCGTACCTAAGTTCTTGAGCCGATACACTTTGATGATGATGGATAAGTGACCTTTGGCACTAGTCTCGGGTTTCCTAAATTTTTCAAAAATATTTAGGTGGCGACTCTGTAATCTGGCAAAGTAGTCCATTTTTGACATTTTGATTCAAAATCGATTTTCTAAAAGAATTGCCGGATTTGGACTCATTTGTGTTTATGTATTTCACATTGCACTTGTGAAATCAGATTCAGAACCATAGGAGTCTAAATTGTGGGGCTATCGTATCCGAAAGGAGCACGAAAAGAAAGCTACACCAATGAAGTTGTAGAGGTGGCTTCGGTGGAAAGGAGTGACGAAGGTGGAGAAGATGACGAGATAGGGAGGTGATAAAGTCAGTGGGGAGGGAGAAAATGGGGTGGAAAAGGGTTTGGGAGTGAGGCTGGCGGTAGTAAGGCAAGAGGAATGATGGATGGGGAATAAATGAAGAGATTCACTAGAGAAGAAGGAGGAGGAGGCGATGACTAGTGGCGACTAAGGCTAGGGTTAATGCTGGTGGGGTGGTTGAAGAATATGGGGATATTTTAGGTATATTTAAAAATTAATGTTGTGCATTGAGCAAAAATAATAAAGTTAAAATTATGTGTGGTATGTATTGAGATTATGTGTGGTGTGTAAATAGAATTTCCCTTCTTATTACATATACTAGTAAGAAACACCATGTAAGGCTCGAGCTTTTTAAGGTATATATTGTAATAAATAATTATAATTGAAAAATAGTTGATATTTTAATAATAAATCTTTAGTTTGACCTACAATAATGTAATTGATAAGTGTTATTTATTTTATTTATTACACACTAAATTATATAAAATCAAAATATTTTGTCAAATGTAATATGTAACTAGAATATTTATAAAAAAAAAAAAAAAAAAGACAAATCACTGAAGGCAACATAAAATTCATCTAAAATGGATTTCGAAAAATCAAAATAAACAAATTAATTTTTTTTAGCTTCTAAAAAACTAAAAAAGTCATTAAAAAAAAAAAAACCAATCCAAACATTTTTTTAGTCCAAAACAAAAGTTTTGGGTTTATTCTGAATTATAGAAAATGTTGGCTCTAAATTAAAAAATAAAAAATTAGTGAAACATTTTTCTACAACTTTGGGTAGTAGAAGAGATCCAATATATATATATATATATATATTTTTATAAGTTAAGATCTCTTAATAGTATTATTAGAGAAATTTTAGTGTTTTTTTTTTATTATTTTTTTTTTTATGTGAAGAGCTGAAATTTTCCTGGAAAAAAAAGAAATTTCTTTGTGATGAGTTGAAAATTTGTAAAGAGAAATTTCTTTGTGAAAATATTAAGATACCCCAATATATAAATGCTACATGTCATTTATTTTATAAAATTTTAATATCAGGGATCTAAAATTAAAAAATAAAAACATTTATATAAATTTCGTAGAATTCCTACTCTACAAGCAAATAGGTGAAAAGAGAAGTTAGTGGTCGATCTACAAACAGCGCAACGTAATGTTTTATATGCATTGTGATTGATGTAAAGAGTAGTGTTCATAATTTTGTATTGAGTGATTGAAAAATATGAAAAACATAATAATTTGTGACTGACTAGAGTTATAGCCATGTAGTGAACCTAGACCAATGAATAATTTTTTCAGATAAAAGAGGGGACATGATGATGATAGATAGATAAAGACAAGATAGTGGCAACCAGTTGCGCCACTCAGACACGTACTAATTAGTCTTATTAATTAAATTTATTTACTTGTAGGTCTTATTAATAAATTTATTCATAAAAATAAAAAATATTGATAAATTTTTTAAAAAATTTAATGATAATAAATCTTAAAAATAGTCAATGAGCCCTTGGACTTTTCTTACTGACGGTTCACCCATTCGTGGACTCACTTTTTACACTAATCTGACGGTTGATTAACAACTCAACTTTATACAGACAGAAACCATCCAATTGCTACACACCACCAAATCACATACACCTTGAGCTCGGATTTGGCTTCGATTTGGGACTAGCTTTGGGTGGGTCACTTTATTTTTTTATTTTTTATTTTTTAAATCAAAATAATAATAATAAGTGGGCCACTTATTCTGACACTCATTTAAAACACTTTTCTTTTTGGATGGTGCTACAGTGCCTAGTTTTTAGTGGCTCAACTTTATCTAAATGATGGGACTTTGGTGATGCCGTGATGATAAAGAAATTATAATTTTTTTAATACTAAAGTTAGTTATTATTGATAATATACAATTTTGTAATATTTAAAAGATAAGTTTGATTATGGTGTGTAATTTACACCTTATATCTTATATCTTACACTTACACCTTACACTTATACCTTTTGTGAAAAATTAAACCTTACACTTACACCTTTTTTGAAGTTGCACACCATATGCAACCCACTTACACCTTACACCTTACACCTTACACTTACACCTTACACTTACACTTTTTGTATAAGTGACACATGGTGTGCACTTGCACACTTAAGAAAACTCCTTAAAAGATTTTGTAAAAAATTATGAGAGTTTGTAACTAGTACTAGTAATTGATTACAATCTAAGAACATATCTTTAACATAAAAGTAATGATAAAAACTCATAAAAAGGAAAAAATTTACTACTTCTCATAATTTTAAGATATTTTGATTTTAGACTCACTATACTTCTAAAATAAGAACAGTAGACTTTGACCGTTATCTGAACGTAGTCAGCATAGGGTTCTAACATTGGCAAGCTTCTAATTTACAGATGTGGCTAACCTCAACTTTCTTTCCTTAGATCAGGTTTAGCACGAATCAGTTTCGTTTCCTACCTCAGACCCTAATTTCAGAAGCTATTTCTTTGATTATGTAGGACCTAAGATCAATAACTTGACATACTGTAGTACTACACTTTTTTTGGTAAATAATTTTTTTTTTATTGAACAAAAATTTAGAAGGAAAAGGGTGTCTATGCACCGTTAGATTGCTAGAGTATTGTCTGTTTTAAGAAAGTCTGAGAACCAGATTTATTTCTTAATTTTAAATATATGGTGTAAGTAATTTGTCCCACTATTTCTTTCCCTTAAGGCCTTTATATAGACACATTGTGGACTTCAAGTACGAACTTCAATATAATGTATAAACATAAAATATTGTATATATTATATTTTATTGTTGTTAGAAGACAAACAAAAGATAAGCAAGCATGTGGTGTGGCCACATGATGATCACATATTATTTATGAACAAGAGATTCCTGGTGGTGTAGTTACATGAAGGTATAGCCTTTTTAGCTCATGGTTTTGCCAAACTCTCATGGTTTTGTCAATCCATTGCATTCTCTAAATTCCATATCCCCTCGTCACCAATGACATCACTAAGATTATAATTCTCATCATATTCTTCAAACATTTCATCCCATTCTTCTAGATCTTGCTCCATCAGATATTTTTCTAAAAATTTACATCCTATTTTAGATAAATATGTTCCAAAATCTACCTGTTCCAAGTAATCATATACTGATTCATAAGATAATCCTAGAACAAATATTTTTTCTACCAAGGATAGTGATATTGCAAAGGTGGTCCTTCCATAATAAACTATTTAAACCCAACCCTTGCTAATTATGTAGTTTCATGGTATACTATGAAGAATCCTCTTAACCTTACTTCTATTGGATCTGTTATAAAAGGTGTTTGCCAATCTTTGAACCAATCACATTTATAAGGGATCACGTCATTTTTATGTTTTATTTTTATCAGATACTAAGCTGCATTTAGAAGTCCATCTTTTACCTTCGTTTGTGTAGTTGTAAATGTGATGGATGCCATGCTTGGATATTCTTTGTAGACTTCATACATTCTCTTGAACATGAATTATTAGAATCAGGTGAGCTAAGAGAACATGTCTGTGGGTAAGATGAAACGCCGAATGTATTAATTATTCCCAATTTCCACATTTGAACTAGAGGATCTTTTGGGCTGATGACCTTATCTGAATTGAATGAAAGCTTTTAACATTCTGTAACTCTGCAAGGTTGTCCACCTGTTAAAGTAGAACCATTGAGTTTCCAGATATGTGACACTTTCTTCATACCACTTTAGAAATAACTTAACAAAAGTACATTCTCTTATTTTATTTTTAATATCATAAAGGAATTGAAGAAACAAATATAATACTTCTAATCGTAAAAAGGTTTTGGCAACTAGATAGGTGGTCGTAATGAGTTCGTTTACGGAACGACTCTTCCATGCTGCCTGTATTTTTCTAATAATTTTAGTGCTGTCTTGTGTCACGAAGTCCAACACTTCTTCAAGCAGGAGTGTTTCTTCTCTAGCGGTGTAAGTCCAGTAGATGTTGAAGTCATCTGCAAATTCTCGAGTTAGAGAATCTGCTAAACTATTTTTATTACTATTAATCTATTCTATATCAAGGGTAAATTGTTTTAACCAGAGTTGGCATCGTAAGAGCCTCTCTTGCACCTACATGTTAAATAATTTATTTATTTTTTTTGATCAGCAAAGAAAAATTTCATTAATTAACATGTTAAATAAATTCTTATTTATGAAACTTAGTAGGCTTTTGCAATCAGTTCTTATTAAAAACAATTTTGGAGCCAAAAATATTAAAAAAATTTGTATTCTTTTTATTACGGCTAATAATTCTCTTTCTATAGTGGGATAATTACATTTAGCTTGATTAAAACTTCCACTACAATTCCTACATAGTTGAATATTTTCTTTTATTTTCAACACTGTGCTCCAATGATTGTTACTTGCATCGGTTTCTAGTACTAACTTATTATTTTCATTAGGAAGTGTTACGGTAGGCAAATCTTTACAGTTTTCTTTTAAAAATTTTACTAATATGGAGTTGGCTGAGTTCCAAGTCCAATCTCATCCTTTTTTAGTTTCTTTTGTAAATGTCATTTTATTTTAGCTAAGTCTTTTATAAAATATGGGGCATATGTTAAACATCCTAAAAAAAATTCTAATTGTTTTCTATCCATGATTTTATTAGGAAATTTATTAATTTTTTTAAGAACATGACTTTGCATTTTTATTGATCTTGCATTGATTTCAAATCTGAAAAATTCTATTTCCTTTTGTGCATACATACATACATTATTCCATGTTTTTCTAATTTTTCTGTTATTATTTTGATATTTATTCTATGTTATTTTATGGATCTAAAGAAAATTAAAATATCATCTATCTATATAAGACAAATATTATTTAGTTTCTTAAGATGTTATCCATTTTTCTTTGAAATATTTGAGGTGCATTTTTTTTAATCCAAATGATATTACAACCCATTTCTAATCTCCTTGTGGCATACTAAAGGTTGGTGGTGGTATACTTTCTTTATCTATTTTGATTTGCTAGTATCCACTTTTACAGTCTATTTTGGAGAACTAGGAGACACCCTATATTCTGTGAAAAAGGACTTGCTTATTTACAACAAAATAACCATATCTTTTTGTATTATCATTTAGTTTTTTATAATTTATTACCATTCTAACTTTTGCTCTTTTAATCTCAACATGGTTTCTAACTATAAATGCTAGACTATTATGTGAACTTTTACTATCTCTAATTAATTCTTTTCGTTTGAGATCTTCTATCTCTTTTCCGAATTTCTCTATATCATTATAAATATATACCATTCGTTTTACTCTAATTATTTTATTAGGGTCAATTAGGTCTAATTTAGATATACTTCTATCTTTGTGATAAAATTTTAATGGATTTTCACTATATAGATTTTTGCATCTTTCTTGTTCTCTTTTTGAATTTCTTCTTTTATACTAATTTCTTTAATACTTAGTGCAGTTTCGCGCCCTATTGGGGAGATTACCTCATCACCACGCTTGTTGTGGATGAAATCAATGTTGTGATATGTAACAACTATTTTTAGTTTTGAGACTTTAATTGGTTTATTATTATTTGTGTGACACCCCAAAATATATTTACTTAATCTTTGAAAAAAAATTGTAATTACAACATTTTGTTGGGCCATAGTCGAATTTGGAGAAACTTTTGTTTGCTAGAAAACCTTGTGGATGGCATGGTTTCACCACATGGCTGCACAGTGCTACATAGTGTAGCATAGTGCTGCATAGTAAGGGTCTTCTCACCTATAAATAAGTGATTTGCATGGCAATGAAATCACATAAATAATAAACGAGGAGTATATGAGAGAG
Source organism: Camellia lanceoleosa (assembly GCA_025200525.1). Taxonomy (NCBI): domain Eukaryota; kingdom Viridiplantae; phylum Streptophyta; class Magnoliopsida; order Ericales; family Theaceae; genus Camellia; species Camellia lanceoleosa. The sequence goes on along the minus strand of JANUSC010000049.1, from coordinate 937,685 downwards.
TGAGCCGAAGTCAGAAGTAAGAGTAAAGGATCCACTTTGAGGTGAGTTGTATTATATTTTGAGCTACCATAAGCTGTTTTATGTAGATCTATTTTTCAAATTATATTACTTTTTTAAAAGTATATTGTTTGTTAAATGAACCTTATTTGCTTACAAAGGAAAACCTATGGATAACACTATTTATTAAATGTGTTTTTGAACAATTATTTTGTAAATGCCACCACAAGGTCCCATGCATTGGGAGGACTTTAATATCTATTGATGTGAAGCCTCTGAAAATTGTATTCTCTTTAAAAACCCTAATGTTTGAATTATTTTCTTAAAACCCCTCAGCTCCTGGAATTTATTTCGAATCTTGTCGGTTAGCATTTTATTTTTTATCGAAATAGGAATATCCTAGCCAAATTAGGTTCCTTAGCCTAATTTAATTTAATTCTACATAAGTAAAATTCTAATACATGAATTTAATTCCAAGCCCTCACTTCTTTATTCAAATTCTAGAATTACTCCAAAACTAGTACATGCACTTTTATATTATAGGTACCATCAATCAAATTGAGATCTATATCTATATACATTGGAAGATGTGTCCCTAGTACCTAAATTGAATAAAAAATAAACACCATCACCCTTCCCAATGGCCGGCCACCCTAGGGAGATGTGAGGAACCTATTTTCAAGAATTGTAATCATGGTGTTCTAGAAACCCTAACACCTAGCACTGCTAGACCTAGGGTTTCAATACTAGTTTCATTTCAACTTGGGATCAACTAGATATTCTCTAATCCTATGATTAAGCTCCCTAATCACTCCGATTCCATTAAACTCCAAGTAAATCCTAACTTTTCTATCCAATTCCAACTAGTGGGCCTTTATGTCTTTTTACACCAAAATTTGCCTATAAATACCACCACCCCCCTAGCTTGGCAAACACAAACAACACACTCACACACACATTCGGCCTAGAGGAGAGGAAGGAGAGCAAGAGAGAAGTCTTGAGAGGAAGAGGAAGGAAGAGGAGAGACATCTTGTTCAAAGCTTAGCAAGTAAGCCATAACACAACCTTCTCTTTCATTTTCCTTTTTCAAATACATGTTCTTAAGGGGTTCTAAATATTGTTTTCAGATGTGTTATTGATGAGTTACTTGTGTTAAAAATGATAAGAGTTGAGCCATGATTCTACCTCTCTTGTATTTTCCCTCATTTCGGTACAAAACTACCTTTTTCATACCAATCTCTCAAACTTTCCAAAGGCACACCTTCAAGCAAATTTTATGAGTTTAATATATGTTAGTTAGCATGTTTTCATCACAAAAGAAACGAAAATTTTCCCTTTAGTGGATTCCTTTTCTCACAAATCTTTTTGTTTTGGGTATTATGCCTTAGAATCTGTTTTCGCAGCCAACTTTCAGAATTTCTATAAAAATGTAGAAAATTATTCTGGACCTCTATTTTACATCAAAATATTCCTTAAGGAGTTAGCTTTCAACTAAAATTGGTTTCATGGAAAAAAAGTGAGCGGTTTGTAAGAAAATCAAATTTTCGTAACGGTCGACGAATCTGGACAGCGCTGGAGTGTTTTCTAAATAACTTAAAATTTAGAAAAGCTATCCCATTTCCAAAATATGTTCTGGAAACTAGATTAAATTCTCTATGAACAATAGAAGGGCTGAGTCCAGTAAAAATTCTAAAAGAGCCCTTTTCATTCTAATCCTTATGTGATATTGAATCTGGAAATTCTGTTGTGCATAGATGTTTTATGCTCTTGTGTTCATGACAATGCTTATTAGCTTATGATCATATCTTGGCATGATATTATATGTGTTATGGTTATGTTCTTTGTCTTCTTCATCTTAATGATGCATGCTTATGTGGATATTATTATCTTGTTGAGTTGGTCTAACCTTGATTTAAAACATTTAACTCAACGGAAAACTTAATTGGGATGATATTGGGTTTTCGATCACTTGAGTAATGAAAAGATAATAATGTGTGATGTATGGATTGTTGGGATGCATTCCCTATTTGGAAGTTAAAGTCTTGCACAAGTGGTTTTCGAAACCTTGAACAGAGCGGTTGTATTCGGACCCTAGGTGGTTTGGTGTGAGGAGGGATTTGGGCAAGGCCCATTATTACGGTCTTTTTTGAGGCCCTGCGGTTGGCACTATGCGGTATATAACCATTGGTAGGCATCCGAGGTTAGTTCTGCAACAAAACAGCAAAAGAGGGGGCATACCGAATAATCCACGTCCGATTCTTGTGATCGGGAGGACGAAATCTCTTTGGGGAATTTCTAGTTTACTAATACCTAACCTTGTAACCCTTTATTTATTTATTTGAGTATCATGTTTTACTACTTGATGTTATATTTGTGATTGTGTATTTGACTGGGGAAAAAGGGACGAGGTGTGTGTGTGTTTACTGGGCATTCAAAGCTCACGACGTATCATGCCAGGTGTCGAAGAGGAACTTATAGCTAGAGACGACGAGCCTGAAACTTTCGAAGACTTTTGGCTATCTTAGAAAAGTTAGAAATTTCCCTTTTGATATTTTGTAAGGTTTATGTGAAGTTTTAAACTTTCTTTTTGGGATGTAATGTAATGGAACAAGCTTTTGAAATTAAGGATATTCGTGGTTGATATGTACTTATATTCTAATATTTATATGTATACACCTTATCGTTGATTATGAGATCTTGTGGCAATACCTTTTAAGATCTGTCAAAAAGGGTAGTGCGTTGCCTAAGAAAACCGGACTTAGAAGGAAGGCTAATTTGACTCCTCTGGAGATCTGGGATCTTACTTGGTTATTGACCATAGGTCTCATTAGTGACTTTCCCTTGACTGCAACCAATAGTGTAGATTCGGGGCGTCACAATTGACCCTCTGTATTGTCACTTTATGTAACCTTCTGTTCTATTCTGTTGTCACTTTAAATGACTCTCTGATTTCTGGTGTGAAGCAAAGTGTTGTGCGAAGCTATGTGCTACGCTATTGTGGGAGCCACCTTTAGAATTCGTACATGCTATCTCTTGAGTCCATACATCTGTTTTGTTCTGTTTTGTACCGTATCGTGGTTATGATTATCTGCTTATATGATTTCTACATTATGCTTCTGTTATTTAAAATGATTTATATATTTATGTTATTGAACAAATCTTTATTTAGCCCAAATAATTATCCATGGTGAATTTTATACCTTTGCGCTTTCAGTATAGTGATTCCGGTTTTGAGCCAACCCTTGTTGTATCCCGGACTCGGGTTTGATGGCTTTATATTGATGTTTACATCTTGTTTTCCTTGCATTTCTTTAAGTTTGGCTTTTGGATTGTTGTGGTTGCATTTGGGATTGGTTGGTTGCTTAGTTTACAAACTCTTGTTGTCTAGATTTTTGGTCCTCCGCTCAAGCGGGCTTCGCGAACTCTCAATACTTTTGCAGGTCTGAAAAACTACTGGAAGAGTGTTTTCTACGCTCGAGCAGCGCTTCCTACGCTAGAGCTGGTAGGCGCTTGAGCAGCCTTTATTGTGCTCGTGCGTTGGTCTGTTGTCTGTAAAACTACTGGAAGTGTGCATTATGCGCTCGAGCATCATTTCTTACGCTCGAGCGGAACAACTTATTATGTCTGACGCGCGAGCGTCACTTCCTGCGCTCGAGCGGATTATGCGTATATCAGTTCGTGAAAATGACTTTTTACACACTTTTTCATATCCATTTCTCTTAAAACCCTAAAGTTGAGACCATCTCTCTCTAAAACTTACATTCTCTTTACATTTTCACCTAAATTTAGTGATCTCTTCACCCTTGTGCCTCTGTTAAAAAGGTAGAGCACGTCGTGGGCACTCTTTTCATCCGAACAAAAGTGGATTTCGATGTCTTTGAAGTCTTCCCTTTGCTTTGCTTGTCTACTCACTTTGAGGTAGGAATTTTCTACACTCTTCTATGAGTTTTAACTTAGATATTTGTTGATATGTAAGGAACATTGGGATTTGAGGTGATTTTGAACAAACCTAGGGTTTGAGTTAAAATCAAAAGAGGTTTTCTTTTTTTTTTTGAATGTACGTATTGGAAATGGTTATGGGAGTAGATATAAGCTTGTGTTGTGTTAAAATAGTTGATTTTGGTGTTTGGGATGAGATTGGGAAAAAAGGGATTTTTTTCCCTAAAATGTCTTAATAATCATTTTGTGTAAATGATGAAATTGGTATTGGGAATATGAAATTAGATAGATGCTTATGTAAATGGTGGAATTAGATATGTATTATCTCGCACCTATGAAAATTTGAATAATTTTTTTGCTGTAAAGATTGTTTATCTGTTTAGAAATATTTGTTTTAGGTGCTCGGTGGAGGATAGCCATGATTGTTGTAGTAATTGCATGAGGATTAGGCAAATTGAAACTAATCTTTTGATTATTATCATTGAATATGATTATGATGTGTATACATTGTATATGTATGATATTTTGGAGGAGAAATGGGATGCACTCCATGTTTGGGAAGAGAAAGAGAACAGACTCTATTAAATTAATTTGGCCTGTGTGTCTAGGGTGAAAGTCCCAAAAACCGTGTGTATACATGGGTGCTGATTCTCGCGAACGAAATTTTCGTAAAATGGCAAGTGAATGTATTTGTATGATAATTATGTTGGTTGGAGACTTGTGAGGTGTATCCTCTGTTTGATCGAATTAAGTGAAGTGGGTATACCTAATGAACTGGGATAAAATGAATTGAGATGTAAGTTTGGTATAATATGGTTTTGGAAAAGAGTTGTAAAGGATTTTGGTCATCGGACATTGAACACGTGCATGTTACTTATATCCTTGTTAAAATTCATATATTGTGATAGATTGTCTCTACTGGGCTTTAGCTCACCCTACTTGGGAAACCATTTTCAGATACTGGTGACATGCCTCCACCAAGGACCAAGCTTGGGAGGATTGTGGAGTTGAGAGCTCATTTTTGTTTATTTTGTATTTATTTTTTTGTACAAGCCTAAGGCTTTATTTGTATTGAGCTTCTAACTCATTTTGTTATAACCAAGCATCGTCTTGGAAAGTTATAAGCTCGTAGGGTATTTATTTCGTTGATCATTTAGTTTGATGCCACATGCTATAGATTCAGGGTAAAGCTTATGAATGTGTAATGCATGTGCTCCTTTTGTAAATTGACTCTGATTAATGAAAGCCTAATACTCTGTGTATGTCATTTTCTATTAGTCTTTACTGTTGAATTATTGTATTTTTTTGAGGTGTGACAACTTGGTATCAGAGCGTACCGGGTTTGAATACTTTGGGTACGTGGGAAGTGGTTAGTACCATAATAGGTTTGTCTCGCTTGCTAGAGACTTTAGTACGAACGATATGTACTTATATGATAACATGCTTATGTGATTATATGGGTATGAGATTTAATTTCTAAGATGTTGATTGAGTCTACGGGTTGCTAGAAGTTCTATTAGAAGAGCAATTGATCACTTCTATTTCTAATTGGAACTCTGGCAACGTTGCAGGATATAAGTATGAAATGAGCCTTTTGCAAAAGTGAGCCTTTTGCTTCACAAGCCTCCTAAGCTAAGTCCTTGGCGGAGGTATATTACTGGCACTTGAAAATGTTTTTCACAAGTAGGGTGAGCCAAAGCCCAATAGAAACAATCTAGCACAATATATGAATTTTCAGTGAACAGGGCCTCCGCTCGAGCGCAGGTTTCCCCGCTCGAGCGGACAAGCACACAAAGGCCCACGCTCGAGCGTACATTCCGCCGCTCGAGCGGACTGATGAAAGGTGCAAAAATGCTGGATGCGCGATTTTCCCTCTCGAGCGTTAAAATCCGCCGAGCGGATCAGAAACAATGCAAGAAAATATCGAGCATGAATTTCGCCGAAGCGGCACTTCGCCGGAGCGGACGTCCAAAATCTGGAAAATCCAGATTCGACCTCTGAGTTTCAAACCAAGTTTTGATGCTCCAAATTCGATCCTCTTGGGCCCATTTTCTGGAAAACTCTTTCAAACACATAGAATAACAAGTTTTAAAACTCAATTTAAGAAATCAAGGCCCAAGGGTGTTTAACTCAAACTCAAATTCAAACCATTTTCAAGAACACTTTCAAAACATGACATGCATGATCTTTAAACCAATCTCAAGCTTTAAATCTTGCTCCAAAGAGCTCCATAGTTGGCAAATGAAATGAAATCAAGGACTTAATATGAATATGAGCTTGCATGCACCAATTGACCATGAATTCAACCTCAAGAACCAACAATTCCAACATGCATGCAACAATTCTAACATGAATCAACCTATGTGAACTCAAACATGGTTTAATCCTACAACTGAGCAAGAACCATGCAAAATGAAGCTCCAAGATGGCAAGAAGATGATGTATTCACTTACCTAAGTGTTGATTCAAGGTAGGAAGCTAGATTAGGCCAAGTTACACTTCAATTCCAAGCAATTCAAGCCAAAATCTACAATTTGAGTCCAACTCTCACTCTTCTCCCTCACTCTCTCTTGTTGGTCGGCTAGGAGCTCAAATGAGCTGATGAAATGTTTTGATCAAAATGTAAACAAGTCTCTAAGTGTGTGTGATGTAGTGGCCACTAAGTGGCAATTCCGTAAATAAGTCTAAGTTTGCAATTAACTCGTTTTTAATCTAATTTAATCATTCCTAATCAATTTTCAGATAAAAATATCATTAAATCACAAATATTATGCTGATTACAAAACATCAAACGGTTTCTAAATCGACCGCCGATAAGGCCTTCAATTAGCAGTTTAAACATACGAATTCAAACAGATAATGAATCAATTAAACAGATAGAAATGCAATTCAATAGGTTAACTCATTCAATTTCGTTTTCAGTTTCATTCAGTCTGTTCAGTAGTTCATCCAGTTCACTTATCAGTCATTATCGATTCGGTTTAGCGAAGAATCGATATAACTTCGGTGGTTATCTGATGTCGACGAGGTTATTACGCCTCTCCTTATAAGGAGTTTAGTCCTCTAAACTCAAATTACCTTCAGTCTGGAAGAAAACAGGGTCCAGCGGGAACAAATCCGGATATCGCCTAGCCATGTCATCTTCCCTTTCCCAAGTGGCATACACACCACCATGGTTCTCGCTAACTTTCACTAGCGGAATCTCTTTGTTTCTCGGTTTCTTGATCCGCTTTACAATCAGATAGGCCGTTCCTCGTAAGTGTAGCCCTCACTCAACACAATACGGGTAGGCTCAATCACATGAAACGGATCTCGATGATAGTCTCTCAACATCGAAATGTGGAAGACGTTATGCATATGCTCCATTTCAGGAGGAAGTGCAACTTAATACGCCACCGGATTGATTTTCTCAATAATCGTCACGATCCGACATATCTCGGTGCTAACTTGCCTTTGACTCCAAAGCGAGTCTGGCCTTTCATTGGTGTCACTTTCACAAACACGTGATCACCCACTTCATATTCTCTATCTCGTCTTCTGACATCTGCGTAACTTTCTCGCTTCATGCGGTTTTCGGTCTCTTTGTATCAATTTTACTTTCTCGATCGTTTATATACAATCTCGGGCCCAAGTAAGGCCCATCTCCAACTTCGCCAGATTGAGATCTACATTTCTGCCATACAATGCCTCGAAGGCGCCATTCCAATACTCGAATGGTAGTCGTTGTTGTAGGTAATTCAAATTAACCAAATGGCTTTCCCAATTTCACGAAAATCCAAAGACACACATTCGCAGAGGTCCTCTAGAGTCGGATGGTCCTTTCGACCGTCCATCCGTTCGAGGATGATAGGCACTACTCAAATTTCAATTCAATGCGGTCTGTAGGCTCTGCCAGAACCTCGATGTAAACTTCGAATCCCTGTCAGAAACAATAGATACAGGCACTCCATGCAATCTCACAATTTCATCAATATAGATAACAGCCAATTTGTCCGCATTGTAAATTGTCTTGACAGGTAAAAAGTGTGCAGATTTAGTCAGTCTATCAACAATAACCCAAATAGAGTCCATACCTTTCCTGGAGTGCAGTAATCCGACGATAAAATCCATCGTGATATGCTCCCATTTCCACTCTGGTAGGGGTAAGGGTTGCAATAATCCGGCAGGTCGTTGATGTTCAGCTTTGACTTGTTGGCAGTGAAGGCATTTGGACACAAAGTCGGCAATTTCCTTCTTCATTCCTGGCCACCAGAAATTCTGTTTCAGATCTTGATACATTTTCATATTCCCTGGGTGAATAGAAAACTTCGAACTGTGGCCTTCTTGTAAAACTCTCCTTTTTAATTCAGTGTCATTAAGACTGATACTGTCTTGAAATTTCGTAACATTGTTCTCAAATTTGAACCGGTCTCGGTTTTGAATCCCTTTCTTCAATAACCTTTTTCAAGAAATCATCTAGTCGTTGTTTTTCTTTAATTTCCTCAATCAATGCTGGTTGAGCAGAAATAGCAGCTAAGGTTCCACCTTGTTCTTTCAAAACAATATCAATTTCAGACTTTTCCAGATCAAGAAGCAACTCTTTCGTCGATCAACAAGAAGGCTAAGTTCCCAATCGATTTTTGGCTCAATGCATCTAGCGGTGTTGGCTTTTCCGGATGGTACAAAATCAGAGGTCATAATCTTTTATCGTTCAAGCCATCTCCGCTATCTCATATTCAGTTCTTCGAGTGAAAAGTACTTGAGCTCTTGTGGTCAGATACACTTCACGATTGCTGCATACAAATAGTGACGCCAAATTTTCAAAGGCAAACACTATCGCAAAGAAGTTCTAAGTCATGGGTCGGGTAGTTCTTTTCATGCGGTCTCAACTGTCGAGAAGCATAGGCAATAACTCTCCCATTCTGCATTAAAACACACCCCAAACCCTTATGAGAAGCATCACTAAAAACAGTATAACCATCCGTACCTGAAGGTAGAGTCAAAATCGGTGCAGTCACAAGTCGGGTTTTCAATTCTTGAAATGCTGATTCCCTTTGGTCAGTCCAGTCAAATGATATCCCTTTCTGTGTCAACTGAGTCAGTGGTAGGGCAATCTTGGAGAAGTCTTTGACAAACCTTCAGAATAACCAAAACCCCAAAAAGCTTCGGACTTCAGTTACATTGGTTGGTCTAGGCCAGTTCACTACAGCTTCAATTTTCTGCGGGTCAACAGAAATCCCATCTTTGCTAACAACATGTCCCAAAAACATTATATGATCAAGCCAAAATTTACATTTAGACAGTTTAGCATACAGTTTCTGTTCTCTTAAGGTTTGCAGAGCAAGTCTCAGATGATGTTCATGTTCTTCTACAGTCTTAAAATAGATCAATATGTCATCAATAAATACCACAATAAAATCGTCAAGGTATGGTTTAAAAATTCTGTTCATGAGGTCCATAAATGCAGTAGGGGCATTCGTAACTCCGAACGGCATAACTAAAAATTCAAAGTGGCCATACCTCGTTCTGAAAGCAGTTTTATCAATGTCTTCCGGTTTGACTTTCAATTGGTGATACCCCGATCTAAGATCAATCTTGGAAAACACTTGTGCACCCTGTAACTGGTCAAATAAATCATCAATACGTGGTAATGGATATTTATTCTTTACAGTTACCTTGTTCAATTCACTTAATCAATGCACGCCTCATGAACCATCTTTCTTCTTTACAAACAAAACAGTGCACCCACGGTGAAATCGGGTCCGATAAACTTCTTGTCTAACAGTTCTCGCAATTGTACCTTCAATTCCTTGATTCATTGGAGCCATTCTATAGGGGCTTTAGATGCATTTGGGTACCGGAACCACATCCACAATAAATTCAATTTCACGTCAATCAAATCCTGGCAATTCATCCGAAATACATCCGGGAATTCTCGACTATAGGAATACAATTCACATCGGTTTTAACATTATCATTAGCAGTGCAGTCACCAATACGAACACGATATCCTTTACACCCTTTCTAATCAATTTAATGCCTTTTACAGAAGAAATCGATATGGAGGAGGTACTACTCCACCATTAAACACAAATTCGGGCAAACCCGATTGGGCGGAAAACTACTTGTTTAGATTACACGTCTATAGTGGCATGATATTTTTGTAGCCAATCCATCCCCAATATTACATCGAAGTGGTCTATGTTCAATGGTAGTAAATCAATAAACAGATGCATATCCCCAACAATAATCTCACAAGCAGGATACATATATGCACATGTCATGGATCCCCCAACAGGTGATGATACAGCTAACAAATAGTTCATGGGTTCTAAGGGTCTATTTAATTTACGCGAAAAAGCATGCGACACATAAGAATGTGTAGACCCCGAATCAATCAATACATAAGCATTCTGAGCACAGATAGAGAGGATACCTGACACAACAGTCTCAGTGTTTTGCACGCCTCCTAAGATTAGGGAAAACACTCTACCGCCTCATAGGCTCTTTCCCGGTAGCTTTGGGGTTCGGTTTTGGTGCTACATTTGATCTTCTGTCAGCTTTTTACTACTAACCGGTGGAAGCGAAGGGCGGTCTTTGATTCTGGCCCACCTTGCCACACGAAACAAGCTCCAAATCGGTAGCAAACCCTTTGTGCTTGTTGCCACATATGGAACAGTGGAGTAAACCCACTGGGTCAGCTAGTAGTCGACCGTGATTCTGCTTTCTTATTCGCTGGGTTATGCTTACCTTTCTTAAACTTAAAACCCTGTCTTTTACCTTGCCACTCACTTGTCGGTGTTTCAGATTGTTTCACTGCTGCAATATTTGTCTCGGCCATCAATGCCCGGTCGAGAACACCTACATAAGTTGGCATCTTCAAAACATTTATCCGGTCCTGGATAGCAACACTAAGGCCGCCTTCAAACCTCCTGGCCTTCTTATAATCGGTATCCACCATATGTGGTGCATACCTAGCAAGTTCGGTAAATTGCTTCTTATACTCGGCAACAGATGTTTTGCCCTGTCTTAGCTGTTCAAACTCAGTCACTTTTCTGTCCCTGATGCACTGGGGAAAATACTTTTCAAAGAAGGACTCCTTGAACTGAGCCCAAGTCAGAATGGTATTTGCATCACGGGTCAACATCCACCATCTTCTGGCTTCTTCCTGAAGGGTGAAGGTTGCTAACAAAACTTTGTTTGCTTCAGAGCACGGAAAAACCTCAAACAACTTTTCGGTCTCAAGAACCCAAGCTTTAGCCTTTAACGGTTCTAAGCCTCCCTTAAAATGGCGGTTTCATTTTCTTGTCAATTTCGAGTCAAGGTTGCAATAATGTCCATCTCATTAGCATTCACATTTTGTACATTCGTTAGGTTGCCAGGAGGAGGAGGTGGGTGTTGGTTGGTTGTTGTTCGAGTCTTTCAATTATCCCCCATCATTTGTTCAAGTCCGCCATTCGCCTCAGAGGATGATGCTTGATTTCATTTGCATTATCCATTTCACTATAGCTTTATAGCTTATCATTATAAACAACAGTTGTACAATTAAACAGCTTTAACACTTTAACATATAATCACCATAAGCACACACTTTTCAAATTCATGAGATGCCCTAATTGCTTTTCTAGGACACCCTATAGCTTTTGGACACGTGTGCGGTATAACTCGTGGTGTTAAGTATCGCTCGATACCACTCTGTCACGACCCAAACCCGCCCTATGGGTTTAGCATCAGAATCGCCAAGAATCCGAGATTATCAAGGCCTACAAAGACAAGAATACTGAAGAGAATGTAGTAGAGGCTGAAGCCAATACAAGAAGTAACTAGTGTCCATCGAGTCAGGAAAATCAGTATGTCAAAAACATTTTATGCATTCATCTGATCCAAAACAAGACGGTCTATATACATATATACAACATGTACAACATTCAAGACGGGGAACCCCTCGATAACAAAGATAAAGAAATGGCTATACAACAAGATACAAAACAAGAAGGAGACCTATGGGGACACAAAAACACCCCAAGCCATGGCATGGCGTCTCGAACCTCACAGGTGAGGCACATAGGTGGCCGACAAAGCGGGGACCAATCCCACGCTCTAGCTTCATGCGGTGGTGAGCACCTACATATATATATATAAACAGTGAGCTAAAGCCCGATGAATAACATAAAAGCGTAAAGAGGTTATGAATGAATGTCCTTACGAATGAAATCAATTCATTATACAAGATTTCAATCTTTCAAGATTTCACAATCAAGATTTCAATCAATCACCATATGTGGTACATCCATTAGCCTATAAACAGAGGGTCCAAAAGGGCCACTGCATCTAACAATAATGATGGCCATCAATCAAGATGGTTCCACAAGGAAACCAACAGAGCTCAGAATACCAATAACATGAGGTGCTAAGGATGCCACAATACGAAATGCAGACATACATTCATTCAATAAGCAATATCAGTTCAATAAGCTTCGATTCAAGATTCAAAATATAACCATTTGAACATATCTTTACACAACTGTTACTCACGGTGATTGGGCTATCAAGAGCTAAATGGCGTCCCCCGAGAGTCAACCCTAGACAGTCAATAAATAGAACACACACTAAGTTTACAGTTTGGAAAGGATGATAATTAAATCCCTAAATTTCTCGGTGTGGTTCTATGTCTACATCCTCATTAAGATGCTCTAAACTAGGCCTAAGAATGCCTAGGATGCGATGAGGATGCAAAAATGCACTTAGGAAGCAATTCCAGAATTTTCAGTGAACAGGGCCTCCGCTCGAGCGCAGGTTTCCCCGCTCGAGCGGACAAGCACACAAAGGCCCACGCTTGAGCGTACATTCCGCCGCTCGAGCGAACTGATGAAAGGTGCAAAAATGCTGGATGCGCGATTTTCCCGCTCGAGCGTTAAAATCCCCGCTCGAGCGGACTGTAAAACAATGCAAGAAAATACTGGGAGCATGAATTCCCGCCGAAGCGCAAGACTTCGCCGAAGTGACGTCCAAAATCTGGAAAATCCAGATTCGACCTCTGAGTTTCAAACCAAGTTTTGATGCTCCAAATTCGATCCTCTTGGGCCCATTTTCTGGAAAACTCTTTCAAACACATAGAATAACAAGTTTTAAAACTCAATTGAAGAAATCAAGGCCTAAGGGTGTTTAACTCAAACTCAAATTCAAACCATTTTCAAGAACACTTTCAAAACATGACATGCATGATCTTTAAACCAATCTCAAGCTTTAAATCTTACTCCAAAGAGCTCCATAGTTGGCAAATGAAATGAAATCAAGGACTTAATATGAATATGAGCTTGCATGCACCAATTGACCATGAATTCAACCTCAAGAACCAACAATTCCAACACGCAACAATTCTAACATGAATCAACCTATGTGAACTCAAACATGGTTTAATCCTACAACTGAGCAAGAACCATGCAAAATGAAGCTCCAAGATGGCAAGAAGATGATGTATTCACTTACCTAAGTGTTGATTCAAGGTAGGAAGCTAGATTAGGCCAAGTTACACTTCAATTCCAAGCAATTCAAGCCAAAATCTACAATTTGAGTCCAACTCTCACTCTTCTCCCTCACTCTCTCTTGTTGGTCGGCTAGGAGCTCAAATGAGCTGATGAAATGTTTTGATCAAAATGTAAACAAGTCTCTAAGTGTGTGTGATGTAGTGGCCACTAAGTGGCAATTCCGTAAATAAGTCTAAGTTTGCAATTAACTCGTTTTTAATCTAATTTAATCATTCCTAATCAATTTTCAGATAAAAATATCATTAAATCACAAATATTATGCTGATTACAAAACATCAAACGGTTTCTAAATCGGCCGCCGATAAGGCCTTCAATTAGCAGTTTAAACATACGAATTCAAACAGATAATGAATCAATTAAACAGATAGAAATGCAATTCAATAGGTTAACTCATTCAATTTCGTTTTCAGTTTCATTGATGCTCAAGAGTTCATCCAGTTCACTTATCACCATTATCGATTCGGTTTAGCGAATGTCAAGATATAACTCGGTGGTTATCTGATGTCGATCTGAGGTTGTTCTGATTATGCAATGGGGTTTAAATGGTGGGCCTGGGTTTGCTTATGGTGGGCTGTGGCCCTTGTGGGCCTATCCATGTCAACTTTCATTTAAAAACCCCTCTTTAAGTTTTAAACCAAAACCCTAGGTTTGTCTAAAATAACAAATAATTAAGTTAAAAATCATAGGAGAGTGTAGAAAGTTCCTACCTTAAGCTTAGAAGACCAAATGAGAAAATGGAGAGACTTCAAAGGTGCCAAAACTCAACTTCAATTGAATGAAAACGTAGCCCTCAAGACGCTCTACCTTTTTATCAAAGAGAGTACGGTAGAGAGATCCCTTGATCCAAGTGTATTTGTAGAGAGAAGTTAGATTTTAGAGAGAGAGAGAGAGAGAGAGAGAGAGTCGATCTAGAGTTTTTGAAGAAAAAGATTTGAAAAAGTGATGTAAAAAGGTGCTGCTGCGAACTGATATACATGCAGCTCCCTCGAACGCAAGAGTCGTCGCTTGAACGATCAGACACAATAAGTTGCTTTGCTCGAGCGCAGAATGCACACTTTCAAAAGTTTTGTAGACAGAAGACTGTTGCTCGAACGCAAGAAGCCTCGCTCGAGCAAAGAACACTACCTTCCCAGTATCTCTGTAGACCTGCAAAAATACTAGGAGATCATAAAGCTCGCCTGAGCGTAAGAAGCTTCATTCAAGCAAAGAGATCAAATTCTGGACAACAACAGTTTGAACCAACTAGCAACCAACTTGTTCTAAACACTCCCAAGACATTCTAATACTCAAACTCAATTAGAAATAAGAGAAAAAGATAGGTTCAACAATACAAAATCATGAAACCCGAGTCCAGAATGCAACATGGGTTGACTCTAACCCATAATCGCTATATAAAAAGTAAACAATTTGAATCACACTGAAATTGGTCCAAAAATAAGCTTAACAAACCCTAACATTTACTCAAATTGAAATCACAATTTTTTGAGAAACCAACCCTTTTTAAAATGATGGGGGAAATACTATGTGCACCCTTTTCAAAAGGGGTATATCATATATACCTTAAAATTAAATAAAAAAATAACATAATTTTATATTTTTTTAGTCACAACTAAAAAAATAAAAATAAAAAGTCATAACTAAATATAATATGATAATTAAAAAATTTATGAGTTATAATTAAAATAATATCATAACTAATAAAAAAAAAATCAGACATAACTAAAAGTGTATATTGTGCACCGCATTAAGGAGTGTGCATGTTTAAATTTTCTAATAATTGATGTATTAATGTAAAAGTTAACTTTTGTATGTCAATTCTCACTCAAATTAATCGGTGATCCCATATCTTCACATTTTGGGGAACTACGTACATGTGGAAGAAGTGGAAAAAAAATTACTTGCATCACACTGTTGTTTTTTTTTCTTTTTTGGTATTCTACCACAAATACACTTGTACATCTATGTGTTAGTAATTTTTTTTTTATCTCCTATCTGCATGTAATTCTTCCTCACATTTTTGGCCCTGGTCTTGTACGGAACATCTTCCTATGACCTTGTTTGGGAAGTCGGCTATTTTAATTGACTATTTGGTATTTTTAATTTTTTTATAGCTTGGTTAAAAAAAATTATTTTTAGAAAATTGATTGGCTTTTTTATAATTGATTTGATGTGTGTACAAAATAAAAAAAAATAAAATAATTATAAATTAGATGTGCCATTTTATCTTATTAATTATTTTAACTTATTTTATCTTTTAATAACTTATTTTAGCCCTAACACTCTTTTCAAACACTCTCTACATATCTTATCTTATAAGAATATGAAGAGCTACTTAACACTGTAACAGGAATTAAAAAAAAAAAAAAATTACACAAATATGGGGGTGGACGAGTGAGACTTGGGCCCATAGTTTTTCATTTGCATATCATTATAAAATTATTTGTAATTTTTTTTCATCTACTCCACTGTTATAAGAATAATAAGGCTATTTTGGTGAATTTACACTTTGCTTACTATGTCTTCCGTATACCTACCGAGCTGCTTTTCTGATGCATGTAGGCCATATCTTTAATTTGTCTTGGGAACGATGATGGTTAAAGGAGCTTCTTTTCTGATGCTTGGACGCCACGAGTCCGGATTATCTGCGGCGTTCCCTGTCGCCCTCAAAAACGACGTCGTTTTTACTATTTTTTTTTCCTCATTTGGTTTTCAGCCCCTTTCCGTTTTTGAACCCTCTGAGACAGATGAACAGAGAGGCGACGATCTGGACGACAGAGGCGACGAACGGAGAGGGCTAAGCCGATTTCCCAGCGAAGCGAAGAGAGGCGGCGAGAGGCTGAGCTGATTCCCACACTTGTCTCTCCAACCCAAATCCCAGGTGATTTTTTTTCTATTTTTCCTCATATTCTTTCTTGGGTTTTCTTTATTTTTCTCTTTTTCATCTTTGTTAATGACTAATCGAGTTTGTAGGTTTTTTTTTTTTTTCCTTTCCTGTTTCCTGTTTCTAATTTATCTGTCTTGAATTGATTTTGAATTTGTGGGTGTTTGTTTGTTTGCGATCACTGGTAGGTGGTTTAGGTGTGGTGTAATGTTCATGTATATAAATTTATATATTTATGTCAATTGAACGGTATATGATTTGTTGAAATTTGTGATTTTTATATGATGGGTGTGATTCATTTTGATGTGTTCTGATAATTCTTGAAGATTTTGATCTGGGTTTTGAGATTCAATGCTAGAATTATCATTTTGGATGGTGATAATCCTCAATTGTTCTTAAAATTTTTGTCTTGCAGATGGATGGAATTGGGGGAAATGGTTTGTTTCCAATGGCCATTTAACCCTTTCATTGTCTTTAATGTGGAGTGAAACACATTAGTGTTAGCTAATTTTTACTTTTTGTCATCAATGACAAGACCCAATTCCGGATTGATTTTAGTTCCTCTTTTACTGTTGGGTGTAAATTGAAAAGTAGTCAACCATTGCTCCTGGTGCTTATTCTTCTTTGTCCAGTTTAGTTGCTTCTGTGATTTTTAATTTCCAAAAACACTTTGAAAATAATACACATTATGTTTCTTAACTCCTACCTAATGAGTCTCTTCTCAACAAGCTCTCATGATCAGTATGCTCTGATGCGACTCCAGCAGACGACTCTGGCAGCAAGGTGAGGGGAGGCAGCGGCGAGGCAAAGGGATGCGGCGACCGATAAGGTCCTTTTCGTCCCTATTGTGTGCTCTCACGCACTCACATGCATGTGCATGCTTACATTTATATGTGAATAAAATTGAAATGCCAAAAAAAAATATTAATAATAATAATTGAAATGCCATGCTATAAATTTATATCTCATTGATGATACACTAAGTTGGCAGTTAGTTGGAATGTTCAATGGAGAAAATATATGACCTCTCTCTTTTCTCTGTTCAGAACAATCACATAGAGGCTCATGAAGAGCAACCAAAAAAGACAAAGTTGTTTTTTATTCATGTGGTGGAGCACTGGGATGCTGAGTTCTATGCTAAGGTCAATGATGATATTTATGTTAATATTGGTATGTGGTTCATTTTGTTGGATTAAATGGTGAAAATTGTAATGTGCCTGCATTATTCTGTGTCTCACCTGCAAGACTGCATGAGTCTGCTTTTGATATGAAGAAAAAAGAAAAGAGGAAAGAGCTGTTTAGGGCTATGAAAGAGCCCTTATTCAAGTAGAATCTCATTAGAGAATTTCAGTTTTTTAAACAAGTTATTTTCTGATAGGATGCCAACTCTAGTTAACAATTTCAATAGCATTTTTATTCTGGAGTTACCTGTTTCTGGTTAGAATGGTCTAAAATATTGGAAGTATCTCTCTTATATAAGTATGATAGAATAAACAAAATTAGGTATTTGTTTCAATTTTGTGTTTAGTTGTAATAAACTAATTGTTTCATAAAATGCTCTTACATTTAGGTGGCATGCTTTCCCACCACTGCTGCTTGGGATGAAAGATTGCAAGACAGGTCATCTTCAATAATTTCATGATGTTAGAAAGACTGAATTGGAAAAGGTGCAAGTGAAGGGATTTGAGTGAAGGGATTTCAAGATTTATTTACTGTCCAAAATTGTGACTTTGAAGGGAATAGATTTATAAATGTACATTGGAAGTCTTTTTATAGTATGAGTCTACATACATAGATTTATAAATGTACATTAGAAGTCTTGTTTCACATAATTCTTATTATAGACAAAGCGTTTCATACAATTGATTGTCATATTTTTCAATGTGGATGCGCAAGAAGTAGTTTCTCACTGATTCTTCTCATCTATGGAATTTATAGCTACAGCTTCCAAACCAACCAACAGTTTGTAAAATAAAAAAAACTTACAACATAATGTTTGGTTCATTGAAAATAATTTTGGGGCCTGGGAGGTGTTTTGGGAGGGGAAGTATGAAAAATGCAAGAAAGTTAAGAAGAGAAAGCAATGTAGTGTACAAAAACATACATCATCTCACTTTTTCTGATATTGAGGACAAGATCCTAACAGTCTGAAAGTCCCAACCTCTTCAATTTTTTATTCAACAATGATTCTTCCCACTAAAAACACCACCACTAATAGCACTAATGCATTAAAAAAGTAAAAAAAAAAAAAAAAAAATACAATTCCAAGACCAAAACATCACATCATTACTGGCGGGACTCACTGCCATCTAATTAGTGGGAGCACTAATTAGTGCTCCCAAGCATTTTTCTTTTTTATTTATTTTTTGACAACATGTAATACAATGGTAATTCATCCCACACCAAGCAAATAAAGGACAATTTATCCAAATCAATACATGATCTTGGTTGCCATTGGGTTGGTTCATAAAGGGAAAAAAAGAAGAGGCAGTAACAAACACAAAATTTGGTCACAACATAAATTTGATACTAAGGCCTCGTTTGAGAACAGGCTAATTTAGTAATTTTTTGACTATTTGGCTAAAATATGAGCTAAAAAAAATTAGTATGTTTGGGATGTCTTTTTAACTTTTTATGAAAAGATGTGCAAAAAATAAAGAGAAGAGAATCTTTGACTTTTTGGTATGAGTGGTTGACTTTTTGATTTTTTTAGTGATTTTTTGGCTAAAAAAGTCACTTGCCAAACGAGGCCTAAGATTTTTTTATTCCAATAACATTTCTAGAAAAAATGAGAAACAAGTGTCATTCTCTCCAAATAAAAAAGAAGAAAAAAAATGAACAAAAAAAATTTGAACATCAACTCCCATCAAATACAAAATGAATTTTAGGGCTAGTTTGGCATAACCTAAATAAGTCAAAAAGTTAAAAAGTCAATATCTTATTTAAGTCACATCATTTTATTTAAATCACATCACCTCTCTAACACATCACATCAAACCCAACCCAAACCCAACCCAAATCCACCAATAAGTCAAAAAGTGCACTTTTTTAGGACAACCCAAACCAACCCTTAATCCCCATCCACTATTATCAAGTATTGCCATTTGCTAGCTCACATCCCTGAAGCTCACATCATCACCATTATCCACCCCATATCATTGTTTCATTGCATCAACCAAATTGCAAGCAGATAAGAAGTTAAAGAAGACAATTTTAATTTGTATCAAACAATACCATTCAAGCCATAAATAGATATTCCAGCTAGAGATATAAATCAATGGTAAGTTAGAAACCCAACAAAATATCAAGTAACTCATAATAATCACAAACCCAACAAAGGTATAAGCAGAATCATCACCACCCAAAAAGATTAAAACTAAGTGCCAGAACTCATTTATCTGTGAGATGTAAATGATAAATCCTCATATACAAGTCCTCATTAGGAAGTAGCGAGGAAGGAAAGAAACCAAGTGCTGCTTATTAATTTAAACAAACTAGCATAGGAATAGCATAAGAATAGCCTAGCTTAAGAAAGACATGGATGATATGATATCTAATGAGAAGCATCTAGCTGAAAATTATATGTATCTTAGCAAATAAAATTTACTAGTTGTCCTGCAATCAAACAATAGTGTCATTTCTGTTCAAAAAATAAAAAATAAAAAAAAAATAATGTCATTTCTTTTAGAACTTTCAACAAACACCTACAAGTCATGAATACAAAATTCATACAAATAAACCAAAACTTACAACAACCAAACAGAAAATAGCAGAGAAAAATATATGAAATCTGGATTGTATATAACAACAATCATATAGACGTATATATGAAATATATATGAAATCTGAAATATATATGAAATATATAGACATTTATATATGGAAATATATGAAATCTGATATATATATATATACGTATATATGATTTTTCATATGTACGTATATACATAACAGCAAAAAAAATTTGAAATGACCTCATCATGACCGCAATCTCGCCTTGCCGTCGCATTGCCTCCTTCCGCTATTATTTGTCCTTCGCCGTCGCATCCCTCCACCATCTCTCTCAGTTCGTGTTCTCTCCGTCGTCTTCTCTCTCTCTCTCTCTCTCTCTTGTCTCTGTTATGTAAGGGCTAAACAGATAGATGAGACGACAGAGAGAGATGAAAGGAAAAAAAAGGGGGGGGGGGAACTCAAATTTTTGGGGGAAAAAAAAAATCATTAAACAAAACGACGTCGTTTTATCTAAAACGACGTCGTTTTGGCAAGGGTTGCAGGGACTGCCGTAAGATATGGCGGCCGATGATCTGGACTCTGGAGGTCACGTCTTTTATTTGTCTTGGAATAAGGGTTTTAAAGGTTTCGAATAAAGTCATACATATTAATTAATATTTTAATAAATAATATAACATAATTTTAAAAATTTTAAATTTTTATAATTTATATAATAAATAAAATTTATAATTTCAAAATAATAATATTATATTGAAACATTAATTTATGTAACAGTACTAAAATGTTTGAGAGAGGTGGCTTTTGGAGTTGCCACGAGAGAAAAGGCAAGAAAAGATGAAAGGGAAAAACAAAACGAATTTTTTTTTCTTCTTTGGGTCTTTTTCATCTGCCCATTTTCTTGAATAGATTATTTAGGAAACTATATATATACACGTACGAGAAAGATAAAAAAAAATTGTCAACATATAAAGAAATGCAAGTGACACTTACACACCTACAGCCTTTCATTTGCACTCTACCATAGATACACTTGTACTCCTATATATTTGTAATTTTTTTTTATTTCTCTCACCTAAATGTAATTCCCCCTAGATTATTCTTATGATTTTGCTTTCACAATGGTGTGAATTTTTATTTTATTCTCATAATTTATAAATTAACTATGAAATACTATTTTTTAAATGTCTATTTCTTTTATATTATTATAAAACTTTTCATTTCAAAAATATAATTACAAATATCACGTGTTGTGTGTACCACCACTAATATATAGTAGGGTAAATTACACTTACACTCTTGAGATTTGGGTTTAAAATATATCACCTCTTGATGTTTGGAAAATTACACTAACTCCTTGTCATTGTAATTATTTAGCCGGAATTAGGATATTGAACTCATACACTATCTCATTTCTTACTCTGCTTTACTTCATCTGTTTTTTTATTATTTCCTTTCCTTTGCTTTAATTTTTTTTTTTTTCGTGTAATTTTTTCTATTTTTCTACTAAGAGTTATTGCCTTTTATATAAGTAGAGGTTTGTTAAATAAGACTATTAACCACAAAGGGAAAAATATAATTTCCAAAACATCAAAAGATGGGATGTAATTAGATCAAATCTCAGAAGTGTAATTTACCGTATATAGTTTGTATAGAAGATAGATAGATTAAGTCTCAAAAAGTCCTCAAATTTATAATTAATGTGTTATCCTTATAAAACATTGGCCTCGTTTGGTTTGATTTCCATAAATTATATTTTGATTTATTTTTTGAAAAAATAAAAACTAAACTAATTTGATAAATATAATTATTAAAAAAATATTTTTAAAATTTTAAATTTTATAATTACCATCAAAAAAATTGAACCTATATGAAAATCTTGAGTAATTTTTTTTATATACTTTTTTTAGCAAATTAAATTTTAGTTTTTTTTTTTTTTTTAAAAAAAAAAATTCTAAAAATTAAACCCAACAGAGCCATTATCTTTATATTAGATATGGACCACATTATATCAAAGGTGGCTCAATCAAGAAAGAAAATCTAAAAAATTTCAGATGTTCAACTTCAAGTCTCCAAAAACTCTAGGTCATTATTGCATTAAGCTAATGAAATTACAAAACATGAGATAGTAAATAAATTATACTACATTATGAAAACAACTCAAATATTTAAGAGAATTTGAAATTCAAACCAGAGCCAGCAAATTTTTCTTCCATGAGCTTGTTTATGCGTTCAAGCATGGAAGGAGTAAGATAATTAGCCCAATCACCCACCTCACCTTTCCTAAAGAACATACTACACGGATTTCCCCTTCTAGTTTTTTCATTCTTGTTTACCTCCAAATCTTTCAAGTTGTTAAAACTACACAACTTTAACACTTCCTCAATCACCCCTTGGCTCTCTTCTTCTGCAGAGAAAGGTAAACCCATGAACTTAGCCAACACTTTGAAGTGAGAAATGGGGTCTTCTTTCATATCTTCATATTTCAAAAACAACACCTTGTCTGGTCTCTCTTGGCTTGCCTTCCAGTACTCCAACACGTGATCCCAGAAAGGCCCATATGAAGACACACCACGACAGAACATGTCAAAACTTTCCTCTATCAAGCTTGGATCGAAAGGTGTATTTGAAAGCTTAGCAGCAAAGTGTCTGTATGAGATGAACATGTCTAGAAGGTTTCGACAGAGATAGACAACGCGACAATTAGAGTCTTTAATGGAAATAGGCAATGCAGAGTATGGCATATGGGTTCCTAAGACTCTAGGGCTAGGCAAGTCTTCAAGCTTGAGAATTGGGTTCTTGCCGTAGACGTCAACTTCGAGAAAAGGGACGAGGTCGTGAGGGTTTGTGGTGAGCAATGGGCTTTCACTGACAGGGTAGTTGTTACGGTTTGCTATGGTGAATGTGAGAGCTTTCAACCATGTTGTGCCTGATTTTGGGAAGGTGGCTAGGATTAGATCAGTGTCTTGTGCTTTGAAGTGTTCCTGAAATTTGATGCTGCCATGGATGAATTTAGATCGATACCAATGCCTTTCATAGAAACAGGGATCAATACCTTCTGGGAGTTTCTCCATGGGAAGGGTTTTGAGCACTACTTCCATCTCCTTCTCACCCATTCTCTCTTCATCTCCACAAGTTTGATATGTTTCTTTTAGTTTCTCCATGAGAGAGAGAGAGAGTGAGTGAGTGAGTGAGTGTAAGTGTGTGTGTGTGTATGAAACAAGGTAAACAAGGACAATAATTATTTGGCAAAATTTGAGGGATTATTGCATACATAATTATAACAAAGAGTTCGTTTGGGAATAAGTTGGCTTTTTAATTTTTTGGTTATTAAAAATCTTGTGTAAGATGAATTTTTTGATTTTTTGATTTTTTTGAAAGAAAAAATAAAATGATTATAATTTAAATATGATATTTTATCTTATTAACTTTTTAACTAATTTTGTGGGTGTTTGGGAAGTTGCTTTTTTAATAGATTATTTTAGTGTTTGGCTATTTTAGTAAGCTAAAATTTTTGGCCTTGTTTGGTTTGTTTTTTAGAAACAAATTTTGGAGAAAATTTTCTAAAATTTTGTTTGGTTTAGTGATTTTGGAAAAAAAAAAAATTCAAAATTACTCTCTCTTACATATCAATCAATCACCTTTCTCTCACCTCTTTCATTCTCAATCACTTTTTCTCTCACACATATCTATTTAACTACAACAAATATTAAATCATCTCAAACTCCCATACTCGAAAACTATTTCCAAAATATATAACCAAACAAATCAAAAAAAATTCTAAAGTCTTTCTCTAATTTTTTTTTTTTTTTTTTTGAAAATTTATCTTCCAAAATCAAATCAAACACACCCTTTAGGTGATTAGATTTTTTTTTTTTTTTTTTTTGTAGTTAGATGTGTTATTTGTGAAACAAAAAGTGAAATGATTATGAATTTAATTTAATATTTTGTCTTATTAACTATTTTAATCTATTTTATCTTTTTATAGATTTAATCAAAAAATAGTCTAAATCTAAGTTGCTAAACACCCATTTTATTTTTTTATAACTAAAATAATCAAAAAAAAAATATCTCCAACTCTGTAGGCTAGACGAGTGCAGAGGCCTCGTTTGGGAACATGCTAATTTAGTAATTTTTTGACTATTTGGCTAAAATATGAGCTAAAAAAACTAGTTTGTTTGGTATAACTTTTTAGCTTTTTATAAAAAGATGTGCAAAAAATAGAGAGAAAAGAGAATCTTTAATTTTTCGGTATGAATTATTGACTTTTTGACTAATTTAATAACTTTTTGACTTTTTAACTAAAAAAAAAGTTCCCATACGAGGCCAGAGTATACACTAGGCAAGAATAAAACCACGTGAGGCTTCATTTCTAACGTTGCCTATCTGAGGTAGCTTTTTAACTTTTATATTTAATTGTAAATTTTTTTATAATTTAATTGATAATTGTGAGAAAAAAAAATAATTAATTCATATGTAGAATGTAATATTTTATTTTATTTTATTATTTTAGTTTTTTTTATATTTATTGATTATTTTAATTAACAAAAAAAATAAGAAAGGCCTCAACAGACACTACTTGTAAAGTGATATACATGTATGTATATAGAGCAGTTCCCCAAACATAAAAAAAAAAATCCAAAATTACCTGAACTTGAAATGAAAGGGGCAAATTCAAAGAGATGATATGATCCCACGTACAACTTAGATTTTACATTATAAATTTAGTACTTCTGATATTTTTTGAATTTAAAGTTTGTTTAGCATCTCTTAAATAAGTAAACTTATCAAAAAGTTATGTTATATTTTTATTTTTTAGACATTTTTTTATAAAAAATTTAAAAATATAATTACTTAAAACATTACATTTAAGGTAGTGTTAAAGCATCTCCAACGCTTACTCAAATTTTTCTCTGGGTAGTGTTTGGGAAGCAACATCCCAAATTTTTTATCTCATAAAAACCACTAAAAGACAAAAGTTTTGCAAAACAAAAAAAAAACACATCCAAACAAAATATCACATCCAACTCCATAATCATTTCACTTTTTCTCTCACAAACATCACATCCAACCACATAAAAACCCAATTATCTTTCAAAACACTAAAATTTTTTTATCTCATAAAAACCTACATCTACTAAAATTTACATAAAGACTCACTTCCCAAACACCCACTAAATCTGAGTCAAAAAGTATCCATTTCATCAAATTTGATAACAGATGCTCCAACGATTCACCAAATTCTCAAACTTGTCCCGGGACAACCGGGTGGTCGACCGGCCAGTTGACCGGCCGGTTGACCGGTTTGCCCAAAATTTTTTTTTTTTTTTTTTTTTGAATTTTTTGAACCTTTTTTTTTGAACTTTTTCCGGGTCGACCGGTGGTCGGTTAAACAAAATTTTTTTTTTTTTTTGAATTTTTTGCTGAACTGTTTGAACCTTTTACGGGTTGACCGGTTGGTCAACCGGCCGGGCAACCGGTTAGTCGACCGGGTCCTCCTCTCCAACGGTTCGGAACAGTGTTTTGATGAATTCATTATTTCGTCCTCAATCTGATGAAACATTTGTTGAAAACTCAATCTGATATCACGTTTGGTGAACCGTTAGAGCTGTGAACAATAACCTTTTCATCAAAATTTAAATTTGATATCAATTTTGATGAACCATTAGAGATGATCTTAGTGTAATTTATCTTTTTCCATATGTATGTACATACATACAATTTTCATTGGATACCCTCTGCAAAGTAGACGTGGCCACTCACTTAACTCAACTGTGCAACAGACATTATGATTGATTGATAGTACTATCTTCTACAAAATAGACGTGGTCACTCACTTACTAATAATTTGCCCATTTTAACTCAACTGTGCAACAGACATTATGATTGATTGATAGTACTCTCTTCCTTTTAGATAATGTTATAAAAAAATTACACTGTGTTTGGTTTAAATTTTTTAAATTAAATTTTTTAAAAATTAAATTTTTTATTTTTTATATTTTTTTTATTTTTAGTGAATATTTTTAAAAATTTAAGCATTTTTTTTACTTTTTTAAATATACCTTACTTAGATATATTTAAAAAGTAAAAAAATTGTGAAAAATTATTTTAAAAATTAACAAATACATAAAAATACGAAAAATATACTAAATTTTCTTATTTTTTTTATATATTTTTCCTATTTATTGAATTTTTAAAAGATTTTTTCACAAAAATTATACTTTTTATGTGTATTTATATTTAGTGTGTCTAAAAATTAAAAAAATTGCTTAAAATATTCAAAAAATTCAATAAAACAAAAAAATACAAAAAATAAGAAAGTACAATTTTTTGAAAAACTGTTTTTAAAAAAACGAAACCAAACAAGCTGAATTTGTATATGGATGCTTATTAATCACAATTTATTATTTTTTTTTAATATTCTCTAATCATCAATACAAATTTGTGAATCTCGTAAACTCAAAAAAAAAAAAAAAATATTAATTGTCAATTTTTAATGACATGCAAAAAATTATTTCAAAAAATTATTTTTAACAACAATTTTAATATAACTTATTTTTAATAAGACTTGATGGAAATTAAATCTAACTATTAAGACTTATTGATAATTTATCCCCAAAGTGTGATTTCAGATTTATTAGGGGGTGTCAATGTAATTTACCCTTTTTCATGTACGAACTATTTTGAGAAGTAGATTAAAAGTTAATTTTTATTTTTTTATTTTTTAAAAAAAGTTGCAAAGAAAATAAACAGGTAATATAATCTAAAAAAGTCAAAAAAAAAATTAAAAAATTAACTCTTAATCAACTATCCAAAATAGCTATGTACATAACATTTTCATTGGATACCACTGGCAATTAATATTAATCAAATGTTATGAGTTTTAAATAATCTATTAAATTTTTTACCAAATCTCTTATATAATTGTAAAATTTACATAAATTTACATATGTGTGTGCCGCGTATCCACATGAAAAATTTGATAAAAAAATTAATAAATTATTTAGAATCCTTAACAGAATTAATATTAATAGACGTGGCACCCTCACTTTCGGATAATTTTTCCATTTCATTTCACTGTACAAAAGACATTGATTGGTTGATAGCACTATCTTCTTTTCGGATAATGGTATGAAAAAAATATTGATTGATAGTACTATATATATATATATTTTTTTATCGACTATTTTACCTATAAAAAAAAAAAAATACAAGCACGGCCTAAAGATATTATGGGTGTGTTTGATTAGACGGACTAGATAAGAGAAAATTAGAATCCATCAGATTTGAATCTTAGGACTGTGAATCTCCTAGATTATTTGGTTGGATTGAATGTGTATCCTATGTTTGTTTTCTCGTAAAATTAGATGTTTGGAAATGACTATTTTTAGTGAATCCAATATTTGGTTAGGCGGATTTGATAGGATAAATGAGCAAAAGACTATTTTATCATTTTTTAATTTTTTACTAAGTAATAACAATATTAAACATATCTTTAATATTTTAATTATTTTTAGCTAGATTAAATAAAAATTTATTTTATTTTATTTTTTACACAATTAAATAAATTTATTTTTAAAATATTAAATAAATAAAATATCAATAAAAATATATGCTATTTTTTAATTAAAATTTTAAATATATTTATTTTAAAAAATAATAATAATTAAATAAAACATGTATTAAAATTTAAAAATGAAATTAAATAAAATATAAACAAAATTTTAAAATAAAACATTAATAAAATATCTATAAAAAATTATTTTAAAAAATTAAATAAATAAAATATCAATGAAAAATTAAATAAAATTATTATATTTTTAAATTGAGACATTTAAATTTTATTGAATTTTATCAAATATAATATATAATTAAATAGTAGAGAGTCAAAATAGTTATTTCACTACCTAATCCCAACAATAAATTATCCCATGGAAATAATCTCATCTCCCCAGGATACAATAGTCCCTCATATGAGGGACATGGAGTCCAGCCGGACTCCATGTCCGGCGGACTAAAGAAAAAAACAAATACCGGATTATCCACTACCAATGAATTACAATCCAAATAGTAAATAGTCTTCCTTTATCCGCCCAATCAAACACACCCTACTTGTAGAGTGATATATATGTATGTATACAAACACTACAAGAAAAAGCATTTTTGCCGACCACTTTTAGCTACCAAAACTAATTTAGTCGCCAAAAGTCAGGGAATTGGCTACCAAAAATAATTTTAGTCGGCAAAAGTCAACTTTTTAGCTACTAA
Organism: Camellia lanceoleosa; assembly: GCA_025200525.1. NCBI lineage: Eukaryota > Viridiplantae > Streptophyta > Magnoliopsida > Ericales > Theaceae > Camellia > Camellia lanceoleosa. Next base: position 909,344 of record JANUSC010000049.1, on the reverse strand, counting down.
TTTTTTTTAGTAGAGGAATGTTGATTATTGGCTACCAAAAAAAATTTAGTAGCTAAAGATATTACAATTGGCGACTAAAAAAATTTTTAGTAGCTAAACATATCACAATTGGCGACTAAAAAAAATTTAGTAGCCGTAGAGGTACCTTTAGCTACTAAATGTTTGGTAGCCGAATGAAAATAAAAAAAATTAATTTTTAATCTTTCCCGACCAAACTTTTGGTCGCCAAAAGTGAAGTTTCGGTGACCAAATTTATTTTAGTCGCTATAGACCTACTTTCGGCTACTAAATATTTGGTAGCCGAATGAAAATAAAAAAAATTAATTTTTAATCTTTCCTGACCAAATTTTTGGTCGCCAAATGTCAAGTTTCGACGACCAAATTTATTTTAGTCGCTATAGACCTACTTTCGGCTACTAAATGTTTGGTAGCCGAATGAAAATAAAAAAAATTAATTTTTAATCTTTTCCGACCAAACTTTTGGTCGCCAAATGTCAAGTTTCGGCGACCAAATTTATTTTAGTCGCCATAGACCTACTTTTGGCTACTAAATGTTTGGTAGCCGAATGAAAATAAAAAAAATTAATTATTTATAGTTATATTTATATTTTTTTTATGAAGAGGTTGTACACCACCATCCAAAAATATTAATTTTAAAAAATTAATTATTAAAATAATATGAATTTCTTATTTTGTCCTTTTTTTAAATCCATTAATAATAAAAAATTTACAATTATGACAATTGATATTTCTAAAAAAATATACTATGAAAAGGTAATTTTGATAAATTAATATTTTTAAAATGGAATAATTGTATTATAAAAAGAAATTAAATTCTAAAAATAGACTATTATTATCAGATGAAAAGTACAATTAAACTATTTATACTTTTTACATCATCATATTTCAATAACACTAATAAATTAAGAATAAATCAAAATTCACAAATAACAGACAAAATATCCCAATTATTTATCATTTCAATAAATTTTTCAATATTATTACCAGTACTAATAAAAGAAAAAATATCCCAATTATTTGTAAGACATATTGATATTATTTCAGATTTTAAATTTTTTCTTAATTTTTTAATAATTAATTTTTTCAACTTTTTAAAATTATTTTTACGTTATACACGGTTAACAATAATTTAATATTTGTAATTTATAATTTTATTACTTATATTTTTATTTAAATATAATTTTAATATATTTGTTACTTTTATTTAAAAAAATTTTAAATAATGAATTTTTTTTGTAACTTTTAATATATTTTTTTAATTCATTATTTACCGACTAAATTTTAGTTGGCGATTAGTCTTACAAAATTGAAAATTTGAGCTTCAGACTTCGGAGGGAAACTTTGGAGTGCTTTAACTTGAACTACTTGACATATTATTTCTTTCCTTTCCATTGCACCTGTGTTACATGGACCATTATCCCTCCCACCTATGGTTTAGTAGTTCATATTCAAACCATGGGTTTTCATTCAATAGTTGATATCCGAAACACCAATGGTGTGGAAGTGTGAATGAGCAAAATGACCAATGGTGTGGAAGCTTCTCATATTTGATAGCAGTGGTTTTCGCTTCTCATATCAACGGGAGATCCAATGGTGATGTGGTGTTTGATGAAATGCCTCAAAGAAGAATTCATCTTAATTGCAAATCAACTTTACATAGTGTTAGTATGATTTGATATCAAACCTTTCAGGCTAGAGTCAGTGGTTAGAATTCATCTTAATTAATATATTTTTTACCGACTAAATTTTAGTCGGCGATTATAATTACAAAATTTAAAAATTATGCTTCAGACTTCGGAGGGAAACTTGGGAGGGAAACAGTATTTTCATTGGCTTCAGATTTAATTACAATATTTTCATTGGCTTCAGATTTCAGATTTTAGTTTTTCTGTCTCTCACTCTCTAGGGTTGTATTTTCTTTATTTTGTATATTAAGAGAGAGAGACAAAGAGACTAGAGATGGGAGTGACGAGCAAAGCAGGGGGTTGGGCATTCAAGGCCTTCACTCATTTATCTGTTTGTCTATCTGTCTATCTATTTGTCTATCTGTTTGTCTGTCTCTCTCTCTGTGTCTCTCACACATCTATCTCTTCTCTCCTTTCTCTATTTCTCTCTGTCTCTTTCGTTCATCTCTCTTGTCTCTATCTCTCTTGCTCATCTCTCTTCTCTCGCTCTCTCTCTCTTCTCTCTTTATCTCTTTCTTTTTCTATGTCTTTCTCTCGATCATCTCTTTTCACTCTCTCTTTTTTCTCGCCTCTCACTCTCTCTCTCTTTCTTTTTTTTTTCTTTCTCTCTCTCTCTCTATCTCTTTCTATGTCTTTATCTCGATCATCTCTTTTCGCTCTCTCTCTCTCTTTGTCTATCTCTTACTCATATCTTGTTTCTCTGCTCATCTCTATCATCTCTCTTCTCGCTCTCTATCTCTCTCTCTATTTCTAAATTTTGTAATTTTTTTCATAAACTAAGTCATAAAACTCCAATAAATTAAAAAGTATAAACAATAAATAAAATAAAAAATATTAATTTAACAAGCGATCTATTTTTCACATCTCTTTCTCTCTCTCTCTCTCTATATCTCTTTCTCTCTTTATCTCTCTCTCACTTATCACTCTTCTCTCTTTCTTTCTCTCTCTCTGGTCTGCTCTCACTCTTCTTTCTCTTTCTCTCTCGTCCAACTCTCTTCTCTCTATGTTTCTTTTCATCTATCACTCTCTCACCACCCATCTCCTCTACCACCTTCACCATTACTGCAAACACCATTCCACCACCACTATTACTTCTACTGTTGCTACTTCACCTCTACGACTACCATTACTACTACTATCGCTACCACTCTACTACCACCACTACTACTACTGCTACTACTACTACCATTACCTCTCTTTCACCCCTGCCACTCCATTTACACTACCACTATCACAACTTCACCACTAATCTCTTTCGCCATCACCTTTACCACCACCACCACCACCACCATCATCTCTTATCCACTACCTTCATTGACTACAGAAAATTAACTTTTATTTTAGTAAAAAATATTTTTCATTAAAATATATATTACCCCTACTTCTACAAAATATTTTTCATTAAAATATTTTTTAGTATTAATTTTTTCGTTCTTTTTTTTTTAATTTTCTTTCTTTCTTTTCTTTCTTATTTTATATATATCTATATATATATATATATATATGATATAACAATATAAGAAAATAAGATTTTAAAATATATTATTATATTTTTCAGTAAAAAAAATATTACGACAAATATTTAAGATAATTTAATATTTTTAAATTTATAATTTTATTACTTATATTTTTATTTAAATATAATTTTAATATATTTGTTACTTTTATTCCTTATATTTGTTACATATATTTTTTTTTCTTTCTTATTTTAGTGCCTATTTTTATATATTTTTTTTATTATTTTTACTTTGACCGACAAAATATTAGTCACCGATTATAATTAAAATTTTTAAACATTGTGCTTCAGAGTTCGGAGGCAAACTTGGGAGGGAAATGTAAGTTTCATTTTTATGTCTCTCACTCTCTGACTCTCTCCCTCTTTCTCATTCTCTCACGCCTCTGCCCTTCTCCATCTCTCTCTCGCCTTTGTCTCCGTTGGCGTCGGGTACGGGAGCATCACCGCCATCACGCCTCTGCTCTCCTTCAGCTCTCTCTCTCTTTCTGATAGCAGCTCTGTTCTTGACACTGGTGAGTGTTTTTCCCCGATTTTTAGGGTTTTAAATTTAGGGATTTTGCCTCAATCGCAAGAACGCTCTCTGTCGTTGTTGTTGATTTGCAGTAGTGAGCATGGGAAACAAGAATGCTTCAATGATTTTTCTGGTTGCTTTATTGATCCATCACTGTTTTGGGTTCTCTCTGTTTTTTGCCCTTTATTTTCTGATTGTCAAGACCGACAGAGCAATAGAGGGCATGTGGTTCTCTCTGTTTTTTGCCCTTTATTTTCTGAATCTTGAAGATGAATATGTGATTTCTTGAATCACTAGCAAAATTCGATTATAGTTCTTCTCCCAGGTTGTGCTGAATTTGCTTGAATATTTTTCCACTCTTCTTTCTTTTGTTGTTTGGCATGTTCAATGAAGTTTATGCCTCAAAATCAGAAGGTTTATCCATTTGGCAGGTGTTGGTTTTGAATACACCTCAGGAAACCATTGTGGGTTTATTTATTTTGAGAAAAGCTAATTTGGGGTCATGTTTGGAAACAAAGAATGGGGGAAGTGGAAATAAATAACAATACACTCGTAAACATGGATGTCTTTTATATCTTTGTGCCCAAAATTTATATCCATATACGTAATTTCAGTTTATTTTTATTGGGGCTGCACAGGCGACTAGAGATTGCATATTCTTGATGTGTGTTTCACATGAAGATTGCTTTAAAATGTTTAGATTTTTAATTTGGATGACTGAGCTTCTTTGAAGCAGGTTTCAAACTTGTTTAGGCACTTGAGGCTTTATGAGGAATACACAGGTAATTATTTATTTATTTTCATGCAGCTATTTGATTGATGTTTTGGTTTAATTTTTAGCCTGTTAAATTGCACAAGTAGAGAACAAGATGATGATTTCTTCACTGCAGCTATGTTAAAAACTGAAATATACTGATTTGATAAGCAAGTAAGACTCTTGACTCTCTATACTGAATGGTTGTTGCTTCTCATCTCATGTTTAACTATCTTTACCAAACAGAATGAAGGATCTGATGATGTTAATCAAGTCTTCCCCCTTTGCGGAAGTTCAAAGCATTATTATATACTGCAAATTTCAGGTAACCCCATGAGTTGTTCTTTCCATATAGTGTATACCATGGCCTTAGATAGTTAAATCCTTTGCTTAAAATGATTTTTTTGACAATACAGAATTCAATTGGATGAGTAAGAAGGTCATTGTTCACAATGACCTTAAAATAATTGATTGGTTTCTATATGAGTTTAAAGATATTTGTTAGGGAGGAAGGGATTTCCTTCTGTCATGGCTTGTGTGCTTTAACTAAAAATGGTGTTGAAGGATTCTCAAGTGACATTACATTTGTTTCCTTTTGAAATTAGGGAGTTTTACAAGCCCATGTAAGAATTATTGAGGACATCAATATTTAAATTGATGCGGAATCTTAATCTATCGTATTGGAGGAATCATTTACTACCTCCAACTGAGTATTTCACAAAATTTGATGTCAATATTTTTACTACAACATCAGAAATCTAACACTCTTTGTGCATGTAGTGTTTGATTTATTCTTTCTTTCCCTTCTTTTCTTGTTCAGTTATATTTAGCCCACTTAAGTTCTGCAAAATATGATGCTACTTGTTTCTTTTGAATGAATGTAGTGGATGAGTAACCATATCAAATTAACTCGCCAGACACTGGAAAGTTGAGTTGAAAAGTATTCATCACCCTCTTAATGACCTTGTATACTTTCCTAAGTATATATAAAAATAATTAATATTCTTGTGTATACTTTCCTAAGTATATATAAAAATCCTAAGTATATATCATTTTGTTCAAGACTCTTATGGGTTTTCTTTTGTAAGCTAGTCTCTAATATGCTAAATGTACGTCGTCATGAAGTTTGTGGCTTAAAGTTGAAGGATAGAGAGGAGGAAATGGAGATGATGCATTTAAAAATGCTTTAAATGAATGCGTATGTGGACATGGATGTTTATGTTTATAGTTATGAATGCATGTGCACTTGTGCATACATGTTGTACACATGTATGCTTGTATGTACATATTTATAAATGAATCAGATTAACTTTGTAATGAATCCATAATCTTAAATCCATCTAATTAAGCTGATATTTTGGTACGCTTGATCTAGTAATCTGGGTTTTATTATATTGTTGGTTGCAATTCATGTTGATTTAGTAAGTTTTCAAAGGGCACAGGGTTGTGTGTACATAGATGAATCAATTATATTTCAAAATGACAGGGGCTTATGTGTACGTGGCCCAAACCACAGAGGCTACATTTAGTTCATTATGAGGAAAAACCAAATCTGAAATTTGGAAAATTAATGATTACCTGGTTGCATTATTGGATGTGTGCAATTACAAAAAAAGAGAAATATACAATTGGAGGTGTGCAATTACAACATGAAGCATTTACTTTATTTTTAATCTATTAACCTTAGGATGCTAAATTGTTATTTTTATGAATTATTATGCGGGTTGTAAGAGGTGGTAGGAGAGAAAATATTTCAATATATGACATTGTTGTTGGTGATGTTATACCTCTTAAGATTGGTGATCAGGTGAGTGTAGCCTATTTAAGTGGGTTTGATTTGTCGGACTCATTGAATACACACACACATGATGTGGTGTGGAACCTCTGCCTTGCTTCCTTCTATCTAATTACTATACATAAACCTGCTCTCTCTCTCTCTCTCTCACACACACATTTATTTTTTAAATTCCTTTCAAAGTATCTTCTTCTTCTTTTGATGATTCTATGATGGAATGGAAGGACCATTCCTGCCACATTGAGGATCATTAGACTCTATATACAAAGAGATCTATGTTGATTGGCTTCTCAAATATTTTTAACTACTGACTATGCTTGGAGATTAGCTATGCATATTTGAATTAGTATATAATTGAATTAGTTTGTCAACTCTAGTTTACTCCTGACAGTCGATATCTCTTTGCAGTTTAATAATTAATTCTTATTTGTAAGACTTATTGATATCATTTTAAAATTATTTCAGAATTTGTTGCTTCCTCAAATCTTGAAAATTATGTTTAATTATATTCATATTTGAGCTCTGTTTTAGAGACTTTGTAATTATGTTTATTGCTTGGGAATTTTCTAGGTTTTACTCGGGGGTTGTAGCTGGAGCAAGAGAGGCATTGATGAGTGGTGTACCATCCATGTCGATTTCACTGAATTGGTGTGTTTTAGTCATTGACTCATGATATTTGTTGTTGTTTTCTCATCGCAGTTGATATATGTAATATATTGTTGTCATTACCTAATTCAGGAAGAAGGATGAAAGTCAAGATACTGATTTCAAGGATCTTTGGATCGTCTGTTTACCTTTAATAAAGGCAGCCATAAGAGATATAGAGAAGGGTATTTTCCCCAGAAGTTGCTTACTGAATATAGAAGTTCCCACGTCCCCTTTGACAAACAAGGTTTGCCTCTTTCAGTGTTTTACTCAGGATTTTAGTTGTTTTTATTGAAAATCACATGATACATTGATGAAATACTTGGCACCATCTATAATATATTATTGAAGATTTCTTATATAGTCTCCTTCGTTTAATAGTGATTTTCTCTCTTTATGGTTGTGGTTGATTCTTCACTTGTATATGACTGAACATTTTATTGTGGAATTTGATAAATCTAACAGTTCTCCTTGATGAACAAGCCCCTCTCACTTCAGTGGGTCCCACCATAATGAAACAGTGTGCTGTGAACAATAAAAAATTAGTGTGGATTTAATGTTGCCCTTTATATTTCTTGGGAATCTAATGAGGAATATTTATTTCTTGAATTAATTGGAAATTATTGTTCATTGTTCAACAAGTAGCTACAATTCATTGGTCTGTTTGTTGAAGTATGAAACATGACTTGCCATTATAACGTCCTAATAAACATGACTTGCCAATAATTAAACATCCTAATAAACAGATAGTCTTGACTGAAAGGTGTTTGTAAATGTATTTAACCAAATTGTACATGCATGTGTAGCTTGAACTTAATCCGTTTGTGTAAATATGTTTATATATATGAATATTGTTAGAAAATTTAGGCCTGACTATGAATTCTTCTTCTTCTTTAAATTTCTAATTGCTTTCATATTCATATTCATCACTAGATTAGCTATGTGCTTCCATTGCCTATTAAAATGATTATTTATTTCTAATTTTTGCAGGTATTCTCATCTGATCCAGCTTACAATACCGGAGATCCGCAACTACTTTATAAAAGCACTTACTAGGTGTACAATTAATTTGTTGTGGTACAGAAGTTCTAGGTGTACAATTAATTTGGTTGTTCCAGTATTATGTATGGAATTAAATTCTTGACGTGGGATTAGACATGGTTCTTATGAAATTTGTAATATATATATAAGTGGACGTTCAATATTAATTTTTTGGATGGTTGGAACTGAAATGTGTGCATGTTGATGGATTATATACCGTTGATGAATTATATTGTTTATACAGGGTATACGTTGTATTAATAATGGATTTAGTGATGGATTAATTTGTACAGGTTGTTTATAGAAAAATTTTATTTAAAAAAAAAAAAACACGTTAAAGTATTTGGCTACCAAATATTTTGGTAGTTAAATACGTAATAGTTATTCTCAAATTATTTGGCCACCAAAAATTTTGGTCTATAATAGTTATTTTCAAATTATGGTAGCACTTTTAGTGACTAATATATTAGTGGCGGAAACATACCTTTTGCCGACTAAACACAAGTTAGTAGCCAAATGTATACTTTCAGTGACTAATTAATTAGTAGGTAAAAGTGATACCTTCACCGACTAAACACAAGTTAGTAGCCAAATGTATACTTTTGGCGACTAATTAATTAGTAGCTAAAAGTGATACTTTTGCCGACTAAACACAAGTTAGTAGCCAAATGTATACTATCAGCGACTAATTAATTAGTAGGTAAAAGTGATACCTTCACCGACTAAACACAAGTTAGTAGCCAAATATATACTTTCGGCGACTAATTAATTAGTAGCTAAAAGTGATACCTTCACCGACTAAACACAAGTTAGTAGCCAAATGTAGTCACTTTCGGCGACCAAAAAATTTTTAGTCGCCAATACTATCGCCGACAGAGTATAGGCGACGAGTTTGGCGACAAAATATTTTGGTCGCTAATGATTTCGGCGACTAAATATTAGACTTTTGGCGACCAATATTTTGGTAGCCAAAAGTAACATTTCTTGTAGTGAAAGCAGTTCTATAAACCCAAACATAAAAAATCAAAAATTAACTAAACTTGAAATCAAAGGGGCAGATTTAGTGATGATATGATCCTACCCATACATTTAGATTTTACATTATAAATTTAGTGTTTCTGATATTTTTTGGATTTAGAGCTTGTTTGGTATCTTTTAAATAAGTGAACTTTTTTATGTTATATTATCTTTTATTTTTCTATACATCTTTTTATAAAAAATAAAAAATATACTTATTTAAATCATTGCATTTAAGAAGGGTGTAAGTGTAATTTATTCTTTTTCATGTGTGTATACGATACATACAGTTTTCATTGGATACCCTCTGCAATTAATATTAACAGCAATGTTTGGTCGTCCGAATTTTTATGGTCTGAAGTGCTCGAATGTCTCAAAATGATATCGTTTTGAGACATTCACGCCATTTAGACCAGACAAATTTGAGCTACTAAATATTTTTGTAATATTAATAGCGTGGCCCCCTCGCATTCTAATAATTTTCCCATTTCAATTCAACTGTGCGAAAAAGACATTTTTATTGAGTGCTGTTGAATAATTTATTAACGACAAAAACGTGTAACGTTAATTTTTTACTGTAAAAAAATGTATGAAATTATTGTTAAATTATCGTTAATTTATCACATTAAATTACATTGGTGGAATGATAATTTGGGCATAATTTGAATCGAAAATGACTATAAATTATCAATTTGAAATCACTCTCTGATAATTTTTTCATTCCTTAATAGTTGGATTTAATTTTTATCAAGTCCTATTGAAGATAAGTCATAGTAAAATTATTGTCAAAAATAATTTTTTCTAACGATTTTTTGCATGTCGTTAAAAATTGACAATTAGTAATTTTTTTTTGAAATCAATTAAAAATTATCATTTTTAAAAATTGACAGTTTTATAATTTGAATAATTTAAAAATTGACATATTAAAAATCGATAATTTGAATTGAAAATGTCTATAAATTAACACATTTTTATCACATTAAATTATTGTTAATTTATCAATTCAACTGTGCGAAAAGACATTGAATAGTTTATTATCAATAGGTGGATTGAAATCATAATAAAAACGACATTTTTTTTCAACTATTGATAGACATTTTCAATTCAAATTATCCCATCAATGTGATTTCAGATTTATTAAGGGGGTGTCAATGCAATTTACCGTTTTTCATATACGGCCTATTTTGAAAAGTTAATTAAAAAAAAAAAAATTAGCCTTTCGTTAAAAAAAATGTAAAAAAATAAACCGTTAATGTAATTTAAAAAAGTTAAAAAAATTAAAAAATTAACTCTTAATCAACTTTTTTAAATAGGCTAGGCACATACAATTTTTATTAGATACCTCTCCCAATTAATATTAGGAAAATATTATGGATCCTGAATAATTTATTAATTTTTTTATCAAATTTCTCACATGAGTATAAAATCCATACAAATCTACATATGTGTGTTTCATACCTATGTGAAAGATTTGATAAAAAAATTTAATAAATTATTTAAAATCCCTAACATAACTCTCAAGGGCAATGTGGGAAGATTGAGTTTTTGAGTTTTTTTTTTTTTTAAATTTTAAACTTTTTTAAAATCACTTCACTTCTCTATTGAAAAAGTAAAAAATACTAAAATAAAGTTAAAAAATCAAAATTTTATTATCTTTTCAAAACACCACAATATACATGGCTCTCTCACTTTCTGATCATTTTTCATTTCAATTTAACTGTACAAAAGACATTGATTGATTGACAATACTATCTTCTTTTTGGTAATGTTATGGAAAAATATTAATGGGTCTAGGAACGCTGCATGAACATGTCTTTCATCAATCATAATTTATTATGTTTTTCATATTTATTCATAGCTTAAAACAAATTTGTGAACTTTATAAATTCAAAAAAAATTATTAATTATTAATTTTTAGTGACATATATATAAAAATCATCATTTAAAATTATTTTTAACGACGATTTTATTAAGATATATTTTCAATAAAATTTTATAAAAATTAAGTTTAATTATTATAACTTATTAATAATTTATCCCCTTATTATCCCATCAGTGTGATTTCAGATTTATTAAGCCATGTCAATGCAATTTACCCTTTTTTATGCGTATATATGTACATACAGTTTTCATATATACCCTCTGGTAATTAATAAACGTGGCCTCGCACTTTCTGGTAATTTTCCTATTTCAATTCAACAAAAATGATTGCACTATTAAAAAAAACACTTTTTGCGACCGCTATAAACCGTCGCAAATAATAAAAAATAGTCGCAAAAGACTTTTTGCGACGGCCCATACGACGGCAAATGGGGGTCGCGAATATGGGGGTGGCAAATACTTTTTGCGACGGCAAAACAACGGTCGCAAATTATTTGCGACCACCTAAATTACTTATGGCGACCACTATTTTGCCGTCGCAAAAAACAAAGAAAAACACTAACATGATCTTTGGCGACCATCTTGTTACCGTCGCAAAAAATTAAAAATAAAAATAAAAATAAATAAATGAAAGTATAGCGTTAAGCACTCTAGGAATAACAATGACAAGAATTCAGACAGTATAGCATTATAGTTTTATTGAACATTCTATTTGAGTCTCAAAATTTGAGCTACATGTAAAAGTTATTACAACTAAAAACTTGAAAAAAGTTCTTTTATGAAAAAAATACAATCCAGAACTGGCCAATTTTCTTGCTCGGGTGTTTCTCCACTCTATCAATGAACTGGCATAACACCTTGTACCCATATTCATCAAAATCATTTCAGCAAACACTTCCACTAATGCTTTGGCAACCTATAATTTATGCCAACCAAAATGTCACAAGCAACAAAGATGAATTATTTCACTATAAAGGTGAGAGCAGAAGTCCTTCCAGATTCATGGGGTTAATTTTTGGAGTGCATGTGCATGTGTAAGCAAGCACACACATAATTATTCTATGTCAGATGAACATAAGAAAGACTAGAAAATATAACCAAAATTCTGGTTATCAGAACAAAAACAAGTGAAACAAGAGGGATTGCGGGAACTATAATATGTATAATAGAACTACTAGTGTAATCTATTGCCAAATTAAAAAAACCAACCTTTATTGGGTTGATCCTCATTTCCCTCAGAAATTCCAAGTTATCAACCTGAAAGCTAAGGAACTTCCTGTCAATATAGCACATAAGAGTAGAATCTCAAATGCATACTATAACTAAAATTACATAAGCTAATGTGCAGCTGTCAAGGTATGTATATAGCTTCGCTAGAATGTATAAATATCGGGCTAATCTAAAATTTGTCTATAGAATTTTACTAGCATGTGACAGGTACTAGTGGAGTTGTCAAAAAATAAAAATAAATAAACAAAAGGGAAAAAAAAATTAAATAACTACTGGTATGACCATCATCAAGACAATCATTCTTGAATTTGACCCGCTTCTAGTAATTGATCAATAAGGGAATTTGAATTTTGCTACTTAGATGGATCGAAAAAATTTAATGTTAAATTTGATAATACCTAGCTGTAAAATCTATTAAGTCCAAATGTGGAACAAGTGTTAGTATAGTAAATGATAGTCATGAATCACCACAGCCGAACTCAATCTGCAAGTGGCAATTAAACAAAGACCTATAGATGCAACCAAGTTTAAAAAGCAACAAATTCAAAAGGCTTTGATTTCATGTTAGACAATGATTGTCTGGACTCATTCCACAGCAAATGAGTCCAAGTGATGAAACGTAATGTAACTCTGTCAAATCATTGCCCAAGTGATAGAAACAGAACATTCTTCTTTTAATTATTTTCTTAATGAGATTTACGTACATGAGATTTTAATACGGTGGACCCATATGGTTTCCATTCTCATGCATCTTTTTAATCTGAAGGATACAACAAGCATGCGTGATTTTATCACATTTGATACATGTTTGACCGCCAAGAAAGCTAAACTTTTACAGTGCGAACTAACCCGACAAGAAGTTTGTGTGGTGCAACATTTGCATGAACAAACACATTTCTTGCTTCAACTCAAGGGAATCATGCTTGAATTTGGTGGTTTGAGTCTTTTAATTGTAAAGCAACTGAATTTGCATTTTGTTTAGGTGAGTCTTTTGATTGAAAATGGAAATACCAAGGATGATTTGAGACTCCCCACTGATGATGCTCTGCTCACCCAAGTATATTGTTCCACTTTTTTAGTACATTGTTTTGTTGATTGTTTGATTCTTTATATATTCCATCCACACAGAATAGAATGAACTCCCGTTTTGAACTTTTGTTTTAACACTACCACCCCCACCCCCACCACCCAACCACATCCATCATCCATTTGAAAAAGGGTTCAATAAAGTAAACAGCTTGGTCAGGTTGATTTGTTCAATTCAAGCCAACCTGCTTAAACACGTTTATCAAATGATTGGGTTATTTTAAACTCCGCTTAAAGCGCCCGTTTGCCAGAGAATGAATTTTTTTTCTTTTATTTTGTTTTGTGTAGATTAAGGATGGGTTCGGTGAAGGAAAGGACCTTGTGGTGACTGTCATGTCTGCAATGGGAGAAGAGCAAATCTGTGCCCTAAAGGACATTGGTCCTAAAAATTAAAACGTGGGCTATAGCAGTGGCCGTGGTTACATGAAAACCAACTCCTATGTTCTAACGGGGACTTTTATCAACTCTATGTGGGTGTGGAACAACCTTATATTAATATTGTCTACAACCATGTAACTGAACAGGAGAAAAAGGGTAGGATGTGCCTCCGGATCCCCCTGGGAGGAACCTTGCTCTACTCCCTCTCTCTTTCGTTTTCTTTTTTTTTTTTTTTTTTTTTTTGTGCTGGGGGTGGGTTTCAAAAGAAGAGGTAGAGTAGGAACGATTGGTAACCCGCCTTATCCTACATTTATCCCATCCCCATTCTTATCCTCAACTCTGGAAGGAAAATTCTACACATGCTTTTAAATATTAAAACAGAAAGTATTGTAATTAGTCTCCTTTAATGTAAAAATCACATAAATAGCACTACATAACAATAAAGAGTATAATTGGCTTTGCTAGATGTGGCAACATATATGGAACCAAGAAGTTACTCAGGGTATTAGTCATTAAGTTTTCTCATAATGCACCAATAGAACATCTTTTTTTTACTACACATCATCCAGTACAAGTCAATATGTGGTACACATTCTGAATAAAAAAAAAATAGTAAAATTTGTCCTACATTATCCAATAATAATGACTACATCATATGCAATGGTAAATTGATCTCAAATCAGCCCCTAGTCCAAAAAATAAATAAATAAATAAATAAAAGGCACCTTAGTTTGTTAGCAAGCATACTATACAACCTCTCTCGTAATCGAGTACCATAAATGGACTTTCATCCATGCATCATAGCACTTGTTTCTTGTGCTCTTTTGCAATTATCAAAGCAATGGAATTCTAGAGAAATATGAGCAAAATATCGGTAGATGACGATCATCGAGAAAAACCCCAAAACAAGTTCTAGGTTTGGTGCATGAACCTAGCCCCATGAAGCCAATCATTTCTTTTTGCTACCAACCTCACTAATATAGTCAATTATCTATACATATGTACATTGATAACTACATCAATATGTCTTTTCATGTGTGTGCATGCACACGTACAATCACATATACATAAATATATATATATATATATTACAGCATAATCTGTATTACATGATGTCTACAATTAAGTATGAACAGTCACCACGCCTTTTGCTAAGTTGGGATGATTTGAATATTTTTACTTTTCTTGAAATGAATATTTGAATTATTCTCTTCCGTCAATTCCTCTAGAGATCTTTAGATCTTTCAAAATAGATATAAAGTGTTAATACATGGTTTGAACAGCTAAAAAAAATGTATTTAATTTGAATGGAAGGAGAATGGAAAAAGAAAATATAAAATCACAATCAACCTGACTTGGATCCCTAAATTAATCTCCATTCAAATGCAAAATGATCTTGTGATTGAACAAACAAATAATATAAAAACAATCTTATAGCGACTTGGTTCTTCCATTTTTGCCATTTTCATTTTGATGTAGATTAATTTGTTCATCATTTTTTACAACTCATACTATATAATTGTTCTTTGCATATTTTAACTTTTCTTTTGATTCTTCTTTGTGATTCATATATTTGAGTAGATCCATCCCAGTAAGAACCGTGATTCTAACTCAACGGGAATGCATTTCTAATTCAATTCTTACAATAACCAGTAAAATTGTGATTTCAGAGTGGGAACATCACCCCCAACAGGTGATTCCTTCTATCTAAAGAAAATATATCAATTCAATGATGGCGTGGCATTTTCCAATTCCTACTTGTAACCAACTCATCGATGATGCTTTTTGGCATATTACAAATTAAGCGATGAAGATGTGTCATTACAGAGAGTAAGATTCGAGAGATGAAGATGAATCGATGAAGATGTGTCAAACGTTACAGAGAAAGACAAAGAGAAGTGTTTAGGCTTACCGATTATAAATCAATCGAAATCTTCTTCAACAGTATCTTCAAATCTTCAAATATTTGGCTTCAAATCTTCATCAACAGCATCTTCAAATCTTCAAATTTTGAAATCAAATCTTCAAATCTTCACTGT
The DNA here is from genome assembly GCA_025200525.1 of Camellia lanceoleosa. Lineage (NCBI taxonomy): Eukaryota > Viridiplantae > Streptophyta > Magnoliopsida > Ericales > Theaceae > Camellia > Camellia lanceoleosa. The sequence goes on along the minus strand of JANUSC010000049.1, from coordinate 893,745 downwards.
CGAGCGAGAGAGACAGTGAGATTCGAGTGAGAGAGAGTGGAGATTCAAAAGAAAGAGTCGAGCGAGACAGATTTTGAGAGAGAGAGAGAGAGAGAGAGAGAGAGAGAGAGAGAAGAAAGAGAGAGTTCAGATTTGGGAACTTAGGAAAAAATGGACATAGGTCACGTTTTACGCAAAATGAGATTTTAATATAAAAAAATATATATTTTTTTGCGACGGTTAACTAATCAGTCGCAAAAAATTAGACGCAAATAACCATTTTTCTAGTAGTGTTGGGAGATTTAATAAATGAGCTTTAATTTGAGTGCGGCTCATTGTGATGTGATATTTTATTTATTTTTTATTTCTTACCACATAATTAGAGTTCAATTAAAATTTTAAAATTAGATAAATGTATACAAAAGATATTGGAAAAATTATTTGCTAGTTCAGAGGCACTACGTGACCATTTATTTCACCAATCATAATTCATTATATACTTTTATATTTTGAATAATGCTATATATATCAATTAGTATATTAATTTGTGTATCAATTGATGATGTGATATAATTTAAGAGATTTTTAGTATTTATAATGTAATTAATAAGTGAGGTCAGTAATAATATCATAACTACTATTGATACATTAATTAATATATGTAACACCCCGTCATATTTACCATTCAATCAACCCAAATTCATATATCACATTCCTTTCCCCAACCACAACATTATCGATGGTTCAAAAAAAAAAAAAAAAAAAAAAACCACAACATTATCGAGCATCACATGAGGGTGCCAAGACCCACCAATAATGGTATAGTATGTGCTACGGAGAAATTATTGATTGTCCGAGGCCACCACGTCACATATGACAGGGGTGTCCCAAACCAATTAAAAAGTGCATAATGAGGGAGACTCTTTTTTAAACTTTCATAATTTTTTTTTTTTTTTTGATCTCAATCATTAATGTTTCTCATACCATCAATAATTAACCTTCAAAAGAAATTGTGAAAATCTAAAAAAGGATAAAACCCAAAAAATAAAAGATTCCAAACATTTTTCTTAAAAAGTATCTCACCACTGCCACTCCATTTACAAACATTTGACTAGTTCAAATTAGGGGTGTCTGTAGTTCGGTTTGAGACGGTTTGTGGTTCGGTTTGGACCCATCCGTATGTATGCGGTTTGGGAAAAAATCAACTCGCAACCACTCGCAATGCGGTTTGCGATTTGTGCAGTTAGGATTCGCGGATGTACGGATGGTTACGGGCGGTTTGCGGATTGAACTTTTTTTTCAAAAATTTATTTTTAAACCTTTTTTTTCTCCCATTTTGTCAATCTTTATTTTGGATTTTTTTTCTCATATTTTCTAAAATGCTCCAACATTAATAATTAATGAATTAAAACTTGTAAAAAACTTATAAAATAAAAAACACAACAAATTCAATTCGTAACCTAAACAAATCATTCAAAATCAATGTGGGGATATATTTTCTGAGTACCAACACGTGGCAAGGTGACGCCGACGTGTCAGCCGAGGTGCCACGTGTCCTGGTCGTGATGCCGAGGTGATCTCGGTTAGGCCGAGGCTATCTCCGAAGATATCGGAATCCGAGATAAGCGGATAGGGGACAAGAGTCTTAGAATGAAGAGGAAGCTCAACCAGGATATGGACAAGAGTCCTAGATTGTGAGAAGACTTCAGTTTGGGTAAAGATAAAACTCTTAGGGAGTTTGTCCTGAACCCACTGGGAGTTCCAGATTAGCAGTAATCCTAAGTCCATTAGGGCGGCTCTATTGGGACTAGGATTGTATTGGCTATAAAGAGAGGCACCCCATGGGTCTAAGGTATGCTTTTGATACTCAAGCTTGTGAGTTTAGCACTTGATTATCTTTGAGAGATATCTTGACTTGATCGTCGGAGTGCCCGGGTGGAGCCGAACCACCATGGATTCTTATATTTCTGTTGCAGGTCAGCCAGGTGCCATCTATTCTGCCGGTGCTCTCCAGTTGACTACTAAGCGGGCAGTGTGGTCAGAAAATCACTCACACAATTTGGCGCCGTCTGTGGGAAAGAAAGGAGAATAGATGGCTAATGACGGACAGAAGGATCAGATTGAAGACAAACACTCCTGCTGGGAGTGGGAGACCTATCGACCTCGACACTGAAGGGGACAACCGCAACACAGAAACTCGTGACCAGAGTCACGGAGTGAAAGACGCCGGCCAGGAAGGTGACACATCAAAGACAACAGATCGAAACGGATACTACAACAAATATGACCTCCAAGTATGGAAGGATAGATACCTGCGGAGGAACGAAGACCCTTCCAGAAGGGATGCAAAAACAGGGGGCATGAGCATTCCCAAGGAAATGACATTCAAGTATAGAAGAGCTCAACCTAAGTGGCGGATCACGGATTCGGATCCGGATCCGAAGACATCATCTCGGCCTAGATGAGTAGGCCGAAAAGACAAGAGCTCGGCCTAAGTGAGCGGATCACGGATTCGGATCCGGATCAGAAGACATCAACTCGGCCTAGATGAATAGGCGAAAAGACAAGAGCTCGGCCTAAGTGGCGGATCCGGATCCTAGAAAGCATGAGCTCGGCCTAGATGAGTAGGCAGAAAGAAAGAGCTCAAGCAGGTGAAGCGGATCTAAGAAGATAAGATCTCGGCTTAAGTCCGAAAGAAGAGCCTGACGAAGATCTAAGATCCCAGAGGATAAAAGATCAGACTAAAGTTGGCCAGGTTGAAAACCCCGGCTTGAATCCAAGAAGATGCTTAACCGTAGTTAAGACCAAGAAGATGCTTAACGGTAGTTAAGCCGAGAAGATTCTTAACCCGAAGTTAAGACCAAGAAGATGCTTAACCGTAGTTAAGACCAAGAAGATGCTTAACCGTAGTTAAGCCAAGAAGATGCTTAACCGTAGTTAAGCCAAGAAGATTCTTAACCCGAAGTTAAGACCAAGAAGATTCTTAACCGTAGTTAAGACCAAGAAGATGCTTAACCGTAGTTAAGCCGAGAAGATTCTTAACCCGAAGTTAAGACCAAGAAGATGCTTAACCGTAGTTAAGACCAAGAAGATGCTTAACCCTAGTTAAGCCAAGAAGATTCTTAACCCGAAGTTAAGACCAAGAAGATGCTTAACCGTAGTTAAGACCAAGAAGATGCTTAACCGTAGTTAAGACCAAGAAGATGCTTAACCGTAGTTAAGACCAAGAAGATGCTTAACGGTAGTTAAGCCGAGAAGATTCTTAACCCGAAGTTAAGACCAAGAAGATGCTTAACCGTAGTTAAGACCAAGAAGATGCTTAACCGTAGTTAAGCCAAGAAGATGCTTAACCGTAGTTAAGCCAAGAAGATTCTTAACCCGAAGTTAAGACCAAGAAGATGCTTAACCCGAAGTTAAGACCAAGAAGATTCTTAACCGTAGTTAAAACCAAAAAGATGCTTAACCGTAGTTAAGCCGAGAAGATTCTTAACCCGAAGTTAAGACCAAGAAGATGCTTAACCGTAGTTAAGACCAAGAAAATGCTTAACCATAGTTAAGCCAAGAAGATTCTTAACCCGAAGTTAAGACCAAGAAGATGCTTAACCGTAGTTAAAACCAAGAAGATGCTTAACGGTAGTTAAGCCGAGAAGATTCTTAACCCGAAGTTAAGACCAAGAAGATGCTTAACCGTAGTTAAGCCAAGAAGATGCTTAACCGTAGTTAAGCCGAGAAGATTCTTAACCGAAGTTAAGACCAAAGATTCCTTAACACTTGTTGAAATTTGTAGCAATTTACAAGTTGTTAAGCTGACAAAGATTCCTTAACACTTGTTGAAATTTGTAGCAATTTACAAGTTGTTGAAATTTGAAACCATTCCTTAACACTTGTTGAAATTTGTAGCAATTTACAAGTTGTTAAGCTGACAAAGATTCCTTAACACTTGTTGAAATTTGTAGCAATTTACAAGTTGTTGAGCTGAAACCATTCCTTAACACTTGTTGAAATTTGTAGCAATTTACAAGTTGTTAAGCTGACAAAGATTCCTTATCACTTGTTGAAATTTGTAGGAATTTACAATCTGTTGAGCTGATACCATTCCTTAACACTTGTTGAAATTTGTAGCAATTTACAAGTTGGAGGTAAGCCGAGATCATTCCTTGTCTATCGCTTGTTGAAATTTGTAGCAATTTACAAGATGAAGATAGATCGAGTTCATGGAGTAACACTTGTTGAAGTTCTGTATGAATTTACAAGTTGGTTAAAACGAGATGATGCTTAACCGAAGTTAAGACGAGACTTATAGCAATCTACTGGTTGGTTAAACCAAAGAAGATGCTTAACACTTGTTGAAATTTGTAGCAATTTACAAGTTGAAGTTAAGCCGACATGAGAGCATCTGTTGAAATTTGCAGCAAGTTACAGGTTGAAGTAAAAGCTAATTTGCAGGACAGTATCTTGCCGAAGTAAAGTTTGTAGTTATTATACCCGAGGTATGTAACCCCGAGAAGATTGCATAAAGAAGGCAAAGAATGAAAGGCACGCAGAATATTCTAAGTATAGAATCATGCAAAGGCAGTCAAGAAAAGACAAAGGCACAAGCATTCAGAGAAGGAAAGTTAAATTAGACATTCAAGAACAAGGGGGCACATCGGCCATATGTGGAGCTTACATTGTCTGAAAAGCAAAAAGGTACAAGAGTACAAGCGACAAAAAAGGAAGAACTTCGAAAAACCAAGATGATGTTTAACCGAAGTTAAACTGATATGATGCTTAACTGAAGTTAAGCCGAGATGATGTTTAACCGAAGTTAAACTGAGATGATGCTTAACTGAAGTTAAGCCGAGATGATGTTTAACTGAAGTTAAACGGAGATGATGCTTAACCAAGGTTAAGCCGAGATGATGCTTAACCGAAGTTAAGCCGAGATGATGTTTAACCGAAATTAAACGGAGATGATGCTTAACCGAAGTTAAGCCGAGATGATGTTTTTAAAACAAAATGATGTTTAAACACTTGTTGAAATTCTGAGAGAATTTACAAATTAAAGAGCACACAAAGTTAAATGTTGGCAAAAGATTCGCCGGAGTCAAACGTCGTTTTGATTAAAAACAGAACCACTAAGTACACGCCGGAAGTGGTGACCAGAATTGTAAAAGGAATAAATGCTTCAAGAAACAACGATGATAGTTGGCAAAGGCCAAGAGAAAGAGGGTCTAAAGGGGTGAATTAAATATCAGAAGTTTTTAATACATCGGCAAAAGAAGAACACATCAGGTCTGTGACTACGGCATGAAGCCAACTTCCCTAAAATGATCCTAAGTGCAACTTATGTTCACATTAGGGGGCAGGAAGAAGGTGCAGGGGGAATGAATGATAATTAAGGAGCAAGGAATGTTAACACTTGTTGAAATTTTTGAGCAAATTGCAAGATGTGTTAACCAAAGATTATAAAGTCTACCACTTGTTGAAATTTGAAGCAATTTACAAGTTTGGTATAGCTGAGATAACACTGAAAGACGTTTCCGAGATATGATCATCCGAGATGACCAACTAGCTTGTTAAGAGCTGAGAAGGTTGGCAAGTACAAAAATGAAGACCTTAGAGAACTGAGATGATGAAAGCAAGAACGTTGGACTGATCTGCTTCGACGAACGACGATGGTTCAGCCTCGGCAGTCAATTTGAGGAGCTTCTCTACCGTTATCTCGGCATCAATTTTAAGAAGGAAGCAAAACTACTTGGCATCAGCGGCAGGTTGTGTCTCACCCCCAAAAGACAGTTGGAAAGAACTTCTCAGCAGTCTTCTCAGCCACGAGCTCAGCATCAATCTCCTGAAAAGTTTGACCAAAGCTCTTCTCGGCGATTGGCACCTCAGAGATTGAAAACAAGAATCTGGAAAAAGACACAGAAAACAATTCGTAATCAAGAATGATGATAAAGCTATCAGGAAATCAAGACAAAAATATTGCACAGGTGTGTCAAGCCAAGAACAGTGGCAGAAATCAATAGATGTGTGAACAATGTGTATTCAAGAAGATGAATTGGAAACAACGGGTAAAACAATAATGATGATTAACAAATGAAGCAGAGCTCCTTGGAAAGTAACAAGAAATAAAAAACCAGGAGGAACAGTGGCTTACTAGAAAGAGGGAAGCCGAAATGAGAATTGCCGAAGTCGGCGGCGGATCACGAAAATAATGAGAATAGCGTAAGCTTCACCGGCGGAAAGAGCGAAGATAGGCAGAGCTTGAAAGCTTGGAACAATGATGGATTTAAGCAAAAGAGTTAGAAAGAAAAAGCGGAGGATTGAATAAAGAAAAATCGAGTCAAGAGGGGCGACAAAGTTCAAAGATAAAGCCAAGTGCACAGGCACTAAGTAAGTATATGAAGAAACAAGAAAGTAATGACCCAAGCATGATGCTAGCAATGAAAGTGGATATGGCAAAACGATTGCGAGCATTCAAGCAATTCAAAATTTGAAGATAGACGAAAATAGAAGGCAACAGATGGCAAGTAAACAGATTCAGAAGAGTTATAAAAGATGGAGCTTAAAAGCAAGTAAAGAGTTTATGAACCTACCAAGAGAAATGAACGCCGATATGAAAATCGCCGGAGTCAAATAGATGACTGGAAATCAAAAACCCACCAGAGAATATGAATAGAGCAGTTGCAAAACTCTTGGAGTTTACAAATTAATGGAACCAATAACCTCGGCTAGGAGGTTTGATCTCGAACAGCTTAGAAAGCATGAAGCTTGATACTTGACAGAAGTGGACAGTAGAGTCCAGGAAACTTTGAGGTCGGCGAGTTTGATCTCGGACAGAGGGGCACAGATGAACGAATAGTATAGGTTCCATCACCTCAGAATGCCGAGGTAATAGAACCTAGGGGGCAGTTGTGGGGATATATTTTCTGAGTACCAACACGTGGCAAGGTGACGCCGATGTGTCAGCCGAGGTGCCACGTGTCCTGGTCATGATGCCGAGGTGATCTCGGTTAGGCCGAGGCTATCTCCGAAGATATCGGAATCCGAGATAAGCGGATAGGGGACAAGAGTCTTAGAATGAAGAGGAAGCTCAACCAGGATATGGACAAGAGTCCTAGATTGTGAGAAGACTTCAGTTTGGGTAAAGATAAAACTCTTAGGGAGTTTGTCCTGAACCTTGGGAGTTCAGTTAGCGATAATCCTAAGACCATTAGGGCCAGGCTCCTATTGGGTCTACGATCCTATTGCCTATAAACCATAGGCACCCCCATGCGTCTAAGGTATGCTCTTTCATACTCACGCTTGTGAGTTTAGCACTTGATTATCTTTGAGAGATATCTTGACTTGATCGTCGAGTGCCGGGTGGACGAACCACATGGGATTCTTATATTTACTTGGTCAGCCAGGTGCCATCTATTCTGCCGGTGCTCTCCAGTTGACTACTAAGCGGGCAGTGTGGTCAGAAAATTACTCACACAATCAACATTCTATCATTAACTTGCATTCATCCTAAATTCATCATTCATAACCCAAATAAAAAAAATCCTACATTGAAAATTCAACATTCATCATTCCTAACCCAAAAAAGAAAAAAAAATAATAAAAAAAATTCTTCATTAACTTACATTCATCCAAAATGCAAAAATAAAAATAAAAATTCAAATTCATTAACTTACATTCATCCAAAACCAAAACACAATTAAAAAAAAAAATTTGTTGTCAAACTTCATTCAATACAAACCCATGAAATAAAATTAAACAATTTCTAAGATATCAAACTTCATCTTCATGAACCACATCCAATTCAACTTTCACAAATTCCAATTTCAATTCCAATTCTAATTTCATGCATTTGGTTGATGAACCCTACACAAAAACAAATTGAAAAAATATAAACTTTAATCTTCAATTATAGTAAGAAATGAAAAGATAAACAAATGTCTATATATTGCATCTCAATATAGTAAGAAAATGTGTTGAGTATATGAAAAAATTACCAATGAGTAAATGGATATTAGACATCAATTATAGCATCAACATTGTAGGTTGAAGTTGAAGATGAGCTTGACTCCAAAGTACCTAATTAGAAGTCAACAAGAGAAGATTAATAAAACTTACATTAGAAAATGAATAATACAAATAAAAATAAAGATAAATAAATTCCCATTTACCTGAGTCATATTGCTCAAATTCTTCCACATCATCCATCGCCTTTTGAAGAGAAATTGACAGGTTTTCAAAGCCAATTTTAAGTACATACAAGAGCTTCAACCATAGAAGGCGAGAGTGAACTACGAAATAGGTCAAGAACACGCCCTCCCGTACTAAAAGCCGACTCCGATGCAACGGTAGAAATAGACATGGCCAACACATCCATTGCAAGTTGTGATAACACCCTATATTTGGTTGCATTCACCTTCCAATAATCCAAAATCTCAAATGTTTGATTCTTTGCAAAATGTTCAACCTAGGATAAATATTGTTCCAATTCCGACTTAGATCCACTAGTGCATTTGAAGTTTTCAGTTATCATCAATGAAATGAGCAGTCAAACACATGTAACATAAATTCTGAATAGATGTCCAAGTGTCCGTAGTAGAGCAAATTCTACGACCCTTCATGGCCTTCTTTCACTTATCCCTTTCATTCTTGAATATATTGAGCACTTCTCTAGATATGGTTTGATGAGAGGGAATTGGTGTGAATTTGGGTTGCATGACATTACAAAATCTTCTAAACCCAACACCCTCCACAAATCTAAATGGCAACTTATCAATGACCACCATCTCCGCAAGAGCCCTTTTACAAGTATCAAAATAAAAAATTGTTGCTACAACCTCAACACCCTATTCATTTTGTTTTGGTTTAAGATTTAGTGTTTGTTGACCATCTGTATCCCTATTTGGATATTCTTTACAATTGGGTGTATGACTCCTCAAATTACTAGTCCCATGAGTTCTAGAGTCAGCCATATACTCTTTCTTACAATATTTACATACGGCTCTACGCTTCCCATCGGTCCCTACAACCTTGTCAAAATGATCCCAAACTGTGGATGGTGCTCTCCTTCCTCTACTGTCACTCTTTCTCTTTGGGGGTCTAGGACGCTTAGGTTCAAGTTCAGGTTCGGGTTTGACTAAGAGAGGATTCATTTGAGAATTAGAGGATTCCGGAGGTACAAGATTGATTGCGGGAGATTGAATACTATCTTCCATTTAAACTGGATTACAAAAATACAGTCACAGAATCAATTTTACAGACACAGATTCAATTTTAATAACAGATTAGATTGAATTCCAAAATTATACAGACAGATTCAGATGTACCAAAATTAACATACATATTCAGATTAATAAAATTAAGATCAACATACAGATTCAACATACAAAATTAATAAAATTAACATACATATTCAAATTAAACATACAAAATTAATAAAATTCAGATTCAGATTCAAATTAAACATACAAAGTTAATAAAATTAAGATTTCAGAATCAAATTAAACATACAAAATTAATAAAATTCAGATTCAGATTCAAATTAAACATACAAAATTAAAATTAAGATTCAAATTAAACATACAGATTTCAGATTTAGATTTCTGAGGTCAAAACAACTAAGATCAAACAAAACAAATTCAGATTTCAGATTCAGATTCAAATTTCAGAATTAATAAAATTAACATACAGATTTCAGATTTCACAACTAAGATCAACACATTACAGATCAACACAACTAAGGCCCCGTTTGGGAACAGGCTAATTTAGTAACTTTTTGGCTATTTGGCTAAAATATGAGCTAAAAAAAACTAGTATGTTTGGGATGACTTTTTGGTTTTTTACGAGAAGATGTGCAAAAAGTAGAGAGAAAAGAGAATCTTTGACTTTTTGGTATGGGTTGTTGTCTTTTTGGCTAATTTAGTAACTTTTTGACTTTTTGGCTAAAAGGTAGGGTTCCCAAACGAGGCCTAAGAAGATGAGACTGATCAGGGAGAGAGACATCACAGAATGAGACATTACAGACATCACAGAATGAGGGAGACATTACACACACAGATTCGATCGGTGCAGTGCAGAGATGAGAGATCAGGGAGAGAGAGAGAGAGAGAGAGAGAGAGAGAGGCTTACCTGTGAGACAGTGTGAGTCAATCAGGCGAGAAAGGGAGAGACAAAGATGAGACTGATCTGATGAGATGAGAGAGTGAGGGAAACAGATTAGATCAGAGAGATATCTAATATATATATATAAAACAACCATCGGGCCGAGAGAGAGAGAGAGATAGAGATTGAGAGAAAGAGTTTACCTGTGAGTAGATCGGCGGTGCGATAATCGGTGCGATGAGATGAACAACGAGAGAGTGAGAGAGTGATCGGTGCAGAGATGAACGAGATCGGTGCAGAGATGAACCAGAGGGTGTGAGAGAGAGAGGCGACTGAGAGAGTGAGGGAGACGATTAGATTTTTTGTTTGGTATAGTATAGATGAGGACCAAGTAAGTGAGATGATGATGGACGGTTAGATTTGTTTTGAAAAAAAAAAAAATTTAATTAATTAATTAATTTAATGCGGGTGGGTTGGGCAGGTGCGGTTCAAACCCGCAACCCGCCCGCAACCCGGAATTTATATAAAATCCAAACCGCACCCTACCCTAATGTGTTTGTGAAACCGCCCACACGCGTGCGGTTCGGATCGGAGAGGACGGTTTGGGCGGGTCGGATGACCCTATGTCCAGCCCTAGTTCAAACAATGTTAACCGGCATTAACACTCTGTTTTAAAAGGAAAATGTTAACACTTGTTTTTAAATTCCCTCTCATTTTGAATTTTGTGTTGGAGAATTTTATTATACATACTTTATACCTTATGTAATTTTAGTTATATTATTTTTTTTCAATTATGATTAAATTTTTTCTTTAGTTTTCGTTTGACAAGTGAGTTGGGTTTAGATTGAGATAAAATAGGCTAAATAATTCAATGGCCTATTTTGGCATCTGGGTTAAAAATCAATTTTTTGACTTTTTTAGGTCACACTATCTCTCTCTTTTTACACTTTTATTTTTTTTTTTTTAAAAAAAAAAAGCCAAAAAATTTAAGCTACTTCTCAAAACAATCTAAAATAACACATCAACTATAACCATTTCACATTTTCTTTCATAAAAAAGTAAAAATGTCAAAAAAGCCACACAAAAAAAAAGAAAAAGAAAATTCCCAAACAGAACTGATTTAGCTAAACTAAATTAACTAAAAAAAAAAAAAATTCAAAAAGTCAAGTCAAAAAATTCTTCCCAAACGAACCCGTAGCTATGACATTATTTTTGAAATTTTCATTATGACTTTTTGTGTTTAGTTATAATTTTTTTTTTAATTATGATTCAAAAAATATAAAATTAAATCATTTATTTTATAATTATAAGGTGCATAGGGTGTGTTTACCATAATCTTTCGGTTTTATATTTGAAATAGAATTTATCTCTCTTCTCCCATTCTCTCTCAACAATTCTTTATCACTCATTGCATAATCCATGGCAACCATATTGGCACCATTGCAATGGCACTACCTTGGCAATCACAACGATTGCCTCCAACACAAAATCATCTCCATCTTTACCACTGTTATCTGGATTAAGTCACTCACCACAAACCCAGTCTCAAAAACCAACCCAAACCAGAAGACCCAAAAGCCAAAATTCCCAACAGAATAAGAGATATAACTATTGTTGGTGTTGTAAGCTAATCTTTATTGTATTCGAAGAATAAATTAAGAAATGAGAGATTCTTTTAGATTACTAAAATCGGAACAGAATATGAACAATAAAAATGAACAAAACAGATTCTAACTTTTGTTATAAAAAAAAAAAACAGAATTTGAAGGAAATAAATGAATAAATTAACAACCTACCTACAGTATTACTTTCTCAGAAATTCAATTAAGTCCAGTGTTTAACATTGTTTCCTTAAGATAGATTTGTCATTTCCACGGTACTTTCAGAATATGAACGTCTATCTCTCAAGATAAAATGATTGACGACAATTAGTAGCAACACTACAAACTAAATGTCTAGCGAACACATTTTGTGTATATACTCTTTCTTATAGAAAATTTATACAGCAAAATGTAGGAAGCAAAAGAAGAAGGAAGAATGAAAATTGAATGAATAACCAAATGGAGAACTTGTCTATTTATAGAGGACTTGGTGGCTATTCAGGACAGAGTTGAACAGGTAAAGATCCTGTTCGGGATAGATCTGAACAGGTAAAAAACCTATTCAGGTTGGATTTGAATAGGTAATGAACCTGTTTGGATTGGAGGGAAAGGTGCATTTGACTAAACTACCAACATTTAGAAATGTTGGGGTCATTTCAAAATTTATTTTGAATTTTAAACCGAAATTCAAATTCCAAATGATAATAATTTAATTTTAGAAAAATAAAATTCAAATATTTTTGGCCCAAAAAGATAAGCATTAAACTACACAAGTCCAACCCAACCTTGCACCTGCGCCCAAGCCTAGGCCCAGGCTGGATCAGGGCGGCAAGCGTGCGCATATGGTAGTTTTTGGGTCCAATGGGTCAAGGCTCACTTTCCTCATAACCTCTCCCCTCACAAAACTTGGGTACGCCTTGGGGCCCTTCCAAAGATGCAAACTCAAGGCTTATAAATCCACACCAAGTTTGCCCACTCAAGCAATGTGGGACAAGTCTTTTCTTCATCCCTTATGGAAACCTCACCAAAACACAATTTCTATATAGCTCATTTTGGCATTGATTTTCCATTCACCCGATTATGGTTTTGAGCAACCAAATATACGATGTGAATCATTATGCGGCAAAGAATGCATTTCCACATAGACCCACTAACTTTGGCACATGTGTTCCACTTAAAAAATAGACTAGAATTTTAGGAAAAACTATTTTTTCCAAAACCATTTATTACAACCCCCCACATGAATGGAATTTGATGACAACGGAAATGCAACAATATGCAGAATTTGTCGAGAGAGTATAAATTGAAAATATCTTGCATCAAGATGGGTAACTTTCGGCCTTGAACCTTCCCTAGTGATAACCTATCGGACTTACTAACTAACCAATGGACGCGATGCCTTAAATTGTTCAACCGTTAGTGTAAGCCACGACAATAGATTTCACACAAAATATCTTCTAACACATCGTGGTTCTTACGGTTGTATTCATTTTGGCCCTGAATGTACCTGATTATTCATGAGTGCTCTAGAAAATTTAGTCTCTTTATTCTCATAGAACCGGCCCTAATTCGACACTCATATAGGTGGTTCTTATTGAGAGTATCCTTTATACTTATCTTGATTTTTTAATCCTTAGTCAACATATAAGTAATCATTAAAAGTAAAGCTTACCTTTAATCCCCTGCATACAACACAAGTAGCAAATATCACTTTCATCATAGGAATGGATAGGGAACTTAATCCCTTAGTGATTTCTGGCGAGCCACACATAACTTAGTGTTCCCTTTGAACTTAGTTCTTGGGATCTCTAGTCATCTAAGTAGGGTTACCAATATGATGACTCTTATGTAATAGGCTTTAACCCTATTCCCTTCGATAAACTATACACTTCCTCTTTTGCTAAACCTTTTGTTAACAGATCCGCGATATTCTCCTTAGACTTTATATAATCTATTGAGATTATACCTTTTGAGAGCAAGTGTCTTACGATATTATGCCAACGATAAATGTGTTGTGACTTACCATTATACATATGACTTTGTGCCCTTCCTATTGCAGATTGACTATCATAATGAATGCAAATATCTTCTAAGAAATTGCGAAGCCATTCTACTTTGCAATTCAAGCTTGTTTTGAGGATTTCTACGAAACAACTACACCCCCTAGAGTAAAAATATACCCACTAGTGGATTTTGAATCTTTAGTATCCGATATCTAATTTGCATCACAATAGCCTTCGAGTACTGCTGGATATCGAGTAAATTTTAAGCCATAATCATGGGTAAATCTTAGATATCTAATAACCCAAATCATTGCTTTCCAATGATTTTCTTCGGGGTTGCTAGTGTACTTGCTTAATTTATTGATAGCATATGCTATATCAGGACGTGTGTAATTCATTAGGTATATTAGGCTTCCAATAATTTGAGAGTGTTTTAACTGAGACATCCCATCACCTTTATTTTTTGAAAAATAAAGATTGACATCTACATGTGTTCTTGCCACATTTGCATCATCCTTGATATATTTACCAAGTACTTTCTCAATATAATGTGATTAAGACAATGCATATCCGTTAGATATTCTAGTAATTTTCATTCCTATAATAATATTTGCTACTCTCATATCTTTCATACCAAATCTTTTGTTCAGCATTTGCTTTGCTTTGTTGATTTGATCATATTATGACTACTACCAATTATAAGCATGTCATCTACATAAAGACAAACTATGACATATCCTTTGTCAGTGTTTTAAACATAGACAAATTTGTCACATCCGTTTATCTTGAATCCATTAGTTAGCATAGCATGATCAAATTTTTCATGCCATTGCTCAGGAGCTTGTTTTAATCCATAGGGAGATTTTACAAGCTGACACACTTTCTTTTCTTTCCCTAGTACTACAAACCATTCGGGTTATTCCATGGAGATTTTTTCATGTAAATCCCCATTTCAGAAAGTTTTCTTAACATCAATTTGATGTATCCCAAGATTATATAACGCTGCTATAGCAATAAACATGAGAATGGATACGATCCTTGTTATTGGAGAATATGTGTCAAAATAGTCTAGACCTTTTTTTTATCTGTAACCTTTAACCACAAGTCTTGCTTTATACTTGTCTATTGAACCATCTGCTTTTATTTTCCTCTTAAATATCCATTTATACCCAAGAGGTTTGCACCTGAATGGAAGATCCACCAACTCCTAAGTGTGATTTTGCATGATGGATTCAATTTCACTATTAACAGCTGTAGACACCCCATTTTTTACCGTCCTCAAGACTTGGACGTCATCGTTTGAACACTCGATGATTATCCATGTTCATGTTCGTCTTGAGTTCTCGGAGGTTTCGGCCACACGCCTTGCCTTAAGACCTCTCGACTTGTCTGTTTTGTGCTTGGTTGTGGACCAAGTACTTGGGTTTTTGCCTCTAAGGGTAGGAAATGGCTTGTTGGGCATCCCCACACCTCACCGGCAATGGCTTGAGGCCACCGGCCCTGTTTTCTTGCTATCGGCCAACAGTGTTGGCCGGTCGGCATTGTGCTTGGTCGGCCGGCCATTTATTTTGGTCGATCGGCCACTTTTTTTGGCCGAGACCTTTTCTTTGCCTTTTTCAAGCATTGTGCATGCTAGCTGTGCCAGCTGGTAGGCATAGACTGTATCCTCCATACATGTGTATGGAGGATTTGCACCCTTGTTTTAGCTTCTTGAGAAAGCTTGAACTTTTTGAACCATTGTTTTAGCTTCTTGAGGAAGCTTGAACCTTTTGAACTCTTGTTTTAGCTTCTTGAGGAAGCTTGAACCTTTTGAACCGTTATTTTAGCTTCTTAAGGAAGCTTGAACCTTTTGAACCTTTGTTTTAGCTTCTTGAGGAAGCTTGAACCTTTTGAACCCTTGTTTTAGCTTCTTGAAGAAGCTTGAACCTTTTTCACTTCTTGAGGAAGCTTGCATCTTTTTTTAGCTTCTCCAAGAAGCTTGCACCTTTTGCTCTAGCTTCTCGAAGAAGCTTGAACCCTTTGCTCTAGCTTCTTGGGGAAGCTTGAACCCTCTTGTTTCTCTATAAGAGAGGGCCTCTCTCTCCTTTAGAGAGGTTCCAAAATTTTGTTTAAGGCAAGAAGCATATATCTCTCTGTCTCTATAATTTAGGCTTAGAAAGTGTTTGTTCTTGGCCTTTAACACCACACCTCATAGCCATACACCTCCACCATTGACCTAAGGTTCTTGGAGGGTCTTGAGAGGTCTCACAGAGCTGGTTTTTGGTCCAAGAAGCTGTTGGTTTTGTTGAGCTACAAGGGTAACTTCTTTTCCCTCTTTTATTCCCCATTTTTACACAAGCTTTTAGCCTATCTTGCATGCTTTTTTGAGCTTAGTGTATAACTGATAAAAGTTTTGTTTTTGTATGCTTTTGATCTTTGTTTAAGGTCAATTTTATATTTGGGTTTTTTTACCCCCTCTTAGGCCTTGTTTGGCCTCATTTTTGTGCTTTTTTTGTGAGCTTCGAGACCACCTTGTATTGGCTTTCTCACCACTGAAATCTAGAGGGATTTCAGTGGTGGAGATGGTGTTTTGAGGTCCTAAGAAGGAGAGGGTCATCCTCTCTCCTTATTGTCTTGTTTACTTACATTTTTGGCCTTACAAAGGAGCCTATACTTGCATGCTTCCTAAGCTTGTTTCAGG
This sequence comes from Camellia lanceoleosa, assembly GCA_025200525.1. Lineage (NCBI taxonomy): Eukaryota > Viridiplantae > Streptophyta > Magnoliopsida > Ericales > Theaceae > Camellia > Camellia lanceoleosa. The sequence continues at coordinate 877,396 of JANUSC010000049.1, read as the reverse complement.
CTCTTTTCGGTGAGTTTTAGGACTTGCATAAGCTATGTCCAAAGCTGGTTTCGTCATATTGGGTGTCCCTCTTGCATGTGTAGAACAATCCAATTCATAGCCCATCAAAGGAGCATGTTATTCTTTCATGCATTGATCATGTTTCAGTGGGTTTTTGGGCTTTATTTGGTATGTCATAGCTCTGACTTTTGCTGGTTTAGTGGCCTCTTGATTGCTTCACATACTTGTAGTGTAAATCCTCTTCACTATCTTATAATGCATGTTGTTTTGGCCCTTGATGCTAGCAGATTTTGGCCATCATCTAAACTGATTTTGTGCATATTTTGGGCTGCCTTAGCTTTGTTTTGAGGTTCCATGGTCGAATGATGCTTGCCATGTATGCTTGTAGTGCAATAGCCATGCCTAGCTTTGAGTTTTGAAGCCTATTGCATGCTTATCTTGAGGTGTTTTCATGTTTTGGCATCATTGAGCATGATATTTTAGAGCCTATACTTGTGCCATGTTCCCATGTTTTCCATGCTTCAAGTGCTATTGAGAGTTGTGCTTGTACGCCATGTTTGAGAGCCATTGTATAAGCTTCATTTTAATGCATTCCGAGCCACCATCCCAACACATTTTGCCACTGATTTTGGTCTGCATAGGGACTGTTTGGGGTTGGTTTCATCATTTGAGCATTGCTTTGCATGCCTATAGTGAAGTGTGCTTTACTAGTTTCGGTATTTGAGCCTTCTAGCATGCATAGCATGAGTGTTTGCATGCTTCGGAGTCATTTTGGAATCATTTAGTATGCCATTTCAGAGTTGGAATGTATGCCATTGTATGCCATGCTTCATCCTTGCATTGCTCTTGGAGAGTTACATTTTGTGCCTTAGGCTTGGAGCCCTTGCATTGTGCATGTTTGCATGAATCTTGGGCCTTGTTCTCATCTCATTTGGCCACTAATTTTGGCATGCTTGAGAGCTACCCATGTTACTATAAGTCCATCTCACCATGTTGTTGCATGCTTGTTTCATTTTGCATGTTGTTGCATGCTATACATGTCCACATGTTTAGGTTGCATGCCTATTGCATATTGCATGTTAACATGCTCTTGTTGCATTAGATTTGTTGCACACTTGAGTTATTTGCATGCTTGCTTCCTTGCCTAGGTTGCATTGCATTGTGTGTGCATCTCTTGCCTCTTGATCAATCATGATAGAGGTTGAGGCCCTCTATGTGTTTTGTGCATTTCATTCCATATTGAGTTACACACTTGGCTTCTTTGGCCATCATGTATTGAAATGTGTGATTGATGGTCCGAGGGTCGAAAACCATACTCCTTTGAGTCTTAAACATGATAAGGAGGGTGGTCGTGCATACATTTGTCTTGTAAATTCCTTGCCATGCACTGTCTGTCCTCTGTTGCAGCAAAACTAGTGTTCTGCAGGAATAGATGGCCGGTCGGCCATCTTCAGTGCCAGCCGGCTACCAAATTCCAACCGATGGCTCTACTTTTAGATGGTGACTACTTTCCAATGGCCGGTGGTCCTATCTTTTGGCCGGTGGCATGCCACAATGTTCAGGGAGTAATTCAGAGGCATCTCAAGGATTTTCATAGTTCTATGAGGTGCAGAACAGTGCAAACAGAGGCAACATGTGGCATGGCAATGGGTTTCCGAGCAAGGCGAATCGAGCATGCAAGCAATTGACCCTCTTCCCGAGGCAACTTTACTGCTTTAGTAGTTTAATTAATTTGTTAATTAATTACGATTTTGTAATATTTAATTAGCTAGAGTAGTTAATTATTTATTTGGTTTGTATTATTCTTTTGGTCCCTTCGAGAGAGGGCAAATTATGTAATAAGCGTGCGTGTGTGTGATGCATGTCTTCCAACCCCACGTCTTTCTCCCTTTTATTTAACCGCTTACAATGGTTAGTTTTAGGGCACGTTTCAATTAGCATACTTATGATAGCATGTTTGCACACATTCATTCGTATTGCATGCACCGGGCTCGGCGCATCATGCTAACTGCATTGTATTTCAATTCCAATTTGAATATATGTATCAAGTTGCATTTTACATGACATCTTAGAATAGCCGAGCCTATTTCTAGTTGCATTTTGCATGTGTTGCATTAGCCATCTTAACATGAACTAGGATTATGCATTTGATTACTAACTAGTTTCTATTTTGGCTCGGAGTACTCGGTAAATGTTTATGCTTTAGCATCCTTGCATGTATGTAAATGTTAACACGACAGCATGCTTACCATGAGGGTATTTGTTTATGTGATATAACTGTCTGAATGCCTGTGGGTGAAGGTTGGATTTCTTGAATTGGGACAATTCATTGAAATCCGTATTTTAGCCTACTTGCAAGTAGCAAACCTCAAACCGTTTTCAAACAAACGGATATGCGATGCTTTGTTCCAAATTAGGCGATCTAGTCTATACTTGTTTTTCGTGCGCATAACATAGTAAGATTAGCTAATTAATCGGAATAGGAACACATGTATTTTCAAAAACAAGATATCATGTTTAGTAGTGGCCGATCTTTGATCGGGCGAGCGGGGGTGCTCATAGCTGACCTTCCCCAATCGTACCCAAGTTCCCGAGCCAAGGCAACTTTGGTGATGACAGACACGTGGCCTTAGGCATGAGTCAGGGTTTTCTAAATTCCCCAAAATAAAATATTTAGGTGGCGACTCTGTATCTGGCAAAGCAGTCCATGTTTGGCACTTCTTTCTAAAAATCTGTTTTCAAAACGATTTACCGGATTTGGACACTTTGGTGATTTATCGGTCTCGCATTGCACTTTGCGGGATTAAATTCAGAACTGTGACATTTGAGTCCGAACTGTAGTGAGTCCAAATGAACAAAACGAGGAATTTTCCCCGGGATGTTCGGGGACGTCTACAACAACCTTTTTCCATAATGGTGCTTCAGGACCCGACATTGCTTCCTTAAAGCTTCGAGGCTCATTTTCTAACAGGTATGTTAGAAAATCTAAACCAAAAGATTTTGATGTTCTCGCTCTTTTACTGCGTCTTGGTTTATCATCTGTTATTTCCTGGTGGTCATGACTAGTACTAGTCTTTTGTTCTTGATTATCAATAGCATCCTGACCTTGTATAGAATCATAAGTTCTTTTCTATGAACTTAATTCCTGTCCTTTCTTATGAGGAAAAACATGTTCAAAGAATGCAACATTCTTAGACACTATAATAGTATTTACATGTATATCAGGTATTTCTGACTTATGAGTCAAAAATCAATATGCAATACTATTATATACACAACCAATAAACACACAATCAATTATTTTTGGTCATATTTTAGTCTTTTTAGGCACAGGAACTTCTACCTTTGCTAGACACCCCCATATTTTAAAATATTTGTAGGAAGGTGGTTGACCTTTCCATAACTCATAAGGAATGTTATTTGTTTTCTTGTGGGCTATTCTGTTAAGAACATAATTAGCAGACAATATTGCTTCCCCCTACAACTTCTGTGGTAAGCCTAAGTTTAGTAACATGGCATTCATCTTAAGAGTTCTATTCTTCCTTTCCACAATTCCATTTTGCTGAGGAGAATGTGGCGTTGTAGTTTGATGAATAATGCCATGTTGTACACAAAATTCATTTAAAGGTTCATCATATTAACTACCCTTATCACTTCTAACTATTTTAATAGTTTTACCTAGTTAATTTTCAACCTCAGTTTTGTAAAGTTTACACATTTCTAAGGTTTCAGCTTTACTTCTAAGTATACGTAATAATATCTTGTGCAATCATCAATAAATGTTATGAAATACTTTTTGCCTCCACTAGTTTAAACAAATTTAAGATCACATACATCAGAATGAATTAATTATAGAGGTTCAGTTTTTCTTTCACTTATTTAAATGGTGCCTTAGTTAGTTTCGCTTCTACACATACTTCATGTTTATGATTAGGATCAATTTGAAATTTTGGTATATAATCCAAACCAATAAGCCTACGTAAAGCATCAAAATTTACATGTCCTAATGTACCATGCCATAAATGAGCCTCAAGAATATAAATAGAAGCTGTGTTAATTTTATTAATAGCAGAAACTGGTACAACAGTCATTTCATTCAATTTGAAGAGCTCATCGCTCATATACCCTTTACCCATATACATGCCACACTTAGTTAGTACAAATTTATCGGACTCAAACACAAGCCTAAAACTATTTTTATTCAACAAAGATCCAGAAACTAGATTCTTGCAAATGTTGGTACATGCAGCACGTTGTTGAGAGTAAGTTCCTTCCCAAAGGTCATTTTCAATACCACTTTTCTTTGTCCAGCCACAGTAGAAGTAGAAGAATTTCCCATGAAAAGTTGTTCTCCATTGGCAGCCTCACTATATGAAGAGAACATATTCTTATCCACACAAATGTGATAAGTTGCCCTAGTGTCAACCCACCACTCCTTGGGATTTCTAACCAAATTAGCTTCAGAAACCATTGCAAAGAGATTGATGTCATTTACCCCATTAGAGATGTAATCCAGTTCTGTCACATTGGCTTCATTGGTAGTCTTTTTTTTTTTTGGTACTTCCGTGATCCTTTTTAGGGTGTCGGCAATCAGAGGCACGATGTCCACTTTTACCACAGTTATAGCATTTTCCTTTAAACTTTTTATTGCCATTGTTGTCACCTTGTTTAGGACCATCTCCAGCAAATTTTCTCTTTTTATTATGTGGGGGCATTTGTTCCACTACATTAGCCTTGGACTCAATAGGATTTTTACCATTCCTCTTTTTAGCATTCCGATTATCCTCTTCAATTCTCAATCTAACAATAAGTTCTTCCAATGTTATCTCTTTGCGCTTATGCTTAAGGTAGTTCTTGAAATCTTTCCAAGTAGGTGGTAGTTTTTCCACAATTGTAGCAACTTGGAAAGATTCGCAGAGAAACATACATTTAGCATGAATATCATGCAAGATGAGTTGGAGACTTTGCACTTGGCTAATAACTGTTTTAGAATCAAACATGACAAAGTCTAGAAATTTTTCAACAACGAATTTCTTAATGCCGGCATCCTCTGTCTTTTATTTTTTCTCCAAAGAATCTCATAATTCTTTTGCTATTTTATGAGGGCTATAAACATTATACAGCATGTTGTCTAGGCCATTGAGGATGTAATTCCTGTAAAGAAAGTTAGAATGCTTCCAAGCATTCACTGCGACAACAACTTGCCGATTACTTTCATCCTCTTTAAGTACCGAAGCATCTTCATGGAGAAACTGGGCAAGATTAAGAGTTGTCAGATAGAACAACATTTTCTGCTTCTATCTCTTAAACTCTATACCATTAAATCTTTTCGATTTCTCGCCATGATTCACAAGAATTTGAACAGGGTTCAGAGTAACAGTCGGTGTTGGTGTAACAACCAGATTGGGGTTACCAGTTTCAGTAGCCATCAAATAGTATTACAAAAATCAAAAAACAAATTAGAAGCAATACAATTTTCTAGTTACAAAAACCAGAAAAGAAAATCAAAATTTTGAATACAATGAAGAAACGGATCTATCTTAAGATTGTAACTCAATCTTCACTACATTCGAAGAATAAATTAAGAAATGAGATTCTATTTGATTACTAAAATTGGAACAGAATATAAACAATAAAAATAAACAAAACAGATCCTTACTTTTCTTATAAAAACAAAACAAAATTTGGAGGAAAATAAAAAAATAAATAAACAACCTACTTATAGTATTACTTTCTAAGAAATTCAAGTTCTCGAAAATTCAATCAAGTCCAGTGTTCAACACTGTTTCCTTAAGATAGATTCGTCCTCTCCACGGTGCTTTCAAAATGTGGATGTCTATCTCTCAAGATAAAATGATTGAGAACAATTAGTAGCAACACTACAAACTAAATGTCCAGCGAATACACTTCGTGTTTATACTTTTTCTTATAGAAAATTTATGGAGCAAAATGCAGGAAGCAAAAATAAAAGGAAGCACGAAAATTGAATGAGAAACCAAATAGAGGACTTGTCTATTTAGAGGAGACTTGGTCGCTATTCAAGACAAAGTTGAATAGGTATAGAACCTGTTGGGGTTGGATTTGAACAGGTAAAGAACCAGTTTGGGTTGGAGGGAAACGTGCATTTGACTAAACTGCCAACGTTCAAAAATGCTAGGGTCATTTCGGAATTTATTTTGAATTTCAAACCGAAATTCAAATTCCAAATGGTAAGAATTTAATTTTAGAAAAATAAAATTTAAATATTTTTGGCCCTAAAAGATAAGAATTGGACTACAGAAGCCCAACCCAACCTCGCACATGCACCTTATCCAAGTGGCAGACGCGCGCGTGTGGTAGTTTTTGGGTCTAATGGGTCAATGTCCACTTTTCCCATAACCTTCCATTCCACAAAACTTAGGTATCCCTTGGAGCCCTCCCCAAGATGCAAACTCAAGGCTTATAAACCCACACTAAGTTTGCCCACTTAAGCAATATGGAACATGCCTTTTCTCCATCTCTTATGGAAACCTCACCAAAACACAATTTTCATGGAGCTCATTTTGGCATTGAGGCCTCATTTGGGAACAAGTTTTTTTAGTAACTTTTTGACTTTTTACGAAAAAATATGCAAAAAAGTAGAGAGAGTTATGTGACAACTTATAATGACTTTTTAACTTTTTGGCTAAAACATGTTGTTCCCAAATGAGGCCTGATTTCCTATTCACCTGATAATGGTTTTGAGTAACCAAATATACGACGTGAATCATTATCCAACAAAGAACGTGTTGCCACGTAGACCCGCCAACTTTGGCGCATGGATCCCACTTAAAAAATAGATCAAAATTTTAGAAAAAAAACTATTTTTCCCAAAACCATTATAGGTGTCTGGTCACAATCTATGGTCTCTTGGCCATGACAGATGAGAGAACTTTGTCGTACAATTTTGGAATCAAAAGCTGCTCCATGTTCGACCTCAATATCCAAAACAACGATTGTGGTCCTTAAGGCTCGCTCAAGGTTGAAGGCCGACTAGAAGATGTGATGTTACTGTTGTCAGATATATTCATAACAAAATGATAAATAATTAAATCAAAACAATAATGATCATTGCATTTGTTATCACTAATAAATATTTTTATGGGATAACTCGTAAATTATTGAGGGTCAATTTTCCAATGAATAAAGCACAAGTCCATAATAGAATGGAATGAATCACTATAATCTTTTATTAATTTTTTGGTAGCATATACTACGGGAAAAACGGGCTATAACGACGTTCATACAACGACGTTTTAAAAAAACACCACATTTTACTCCACATAATAGTCCTCTCTGTGTTTCAGTGCTTCACTTAAAAAAAAAAAAAAAAAAGGGTCACTGTTGGAACTCTCATACTCTATTATCTCTCATTACACTCAGATCTCACTCTCTGACACATTGCTATTCTCTCTCGCAATCGAACTCTCACGAGGGCTTTGTTGTTCGCTGCCTTTAATGTTTGCTTTTCTTCATCAATCGCTGTTTTTCATCAATCGCGTTATAGCATCGATCTCACTCTCACAAATCTCACTCTCTTTGATGTTTTTCATCAATTGCGTCGATCTCTGGATGTACTCCTCTGTTAGGTGATTGACGATTGATGCCCATAAAGTAGATCTCTAGAGTACTCTAGGTGAAGAACATCAATTGACAATTGACGATTGACTATTGATGTACTCCTATGGGAAAAAAAAAAAAAAAAAGCTATTCTTCATCAATCGCTTCAATCTCGAGGCTAATCAAACTCCAACTCGATCTCTCTTGCTATTAGCTCCCATCATGAGTTTGCAAATTGCAAATCCAAAATCGATATCATGTAAGTGTTAATCGGTGTTCGAGTTTGAATCTCTACTTTCTCATTGTCAAATTAGATCTGTTAATCGGTGTTCGGTTTTCTATTATTATAAATAAAGTTGTATGATTGTAGTTGATTGTAGTTTATAAATTTCTTAGCTCTTTCTTGAGATCATGAGCTTAAAATGGGTTGAATCATGACAATGATTAATTTTCCTTCTTTAATTCGTTTGATCTGTTCTTCCAAATGTATTGCTACACATTGGTCCACAATTTATTATGAACAAAATTGCTTTATTTGTGACTTCAAAATTCTGAATTTTGTATTCTAATTCGTACAATATTTGGATCTACGATTTTAATTTTTGATCTCTTATGGCATTTACTTTAGATCTATTGTTTCCACTGCAACGTATTTGGATCTAGGGTTTGGGTTTGGGTTTTGGTTTTGCTTGGAAATTCTACTCCTGCTTCCCTGTCAAAATCATTTTACATTTTTACCAATTTGTAGTTTTTTGATGATAATAAAATACAAAAAATTTGTAATTACCTACTCTTTTCACTTTGATGATATTGTAGTTTTTGATAACTTGGCATTAGCATGTGTTTATGTTTTTGTGTATAATATGTTGTTTATTTTCTGTGTTTGGATGGATGTGTAAGAATTTTTCCTTAATGTGGCTTATGCATAATTATACTAGATTCATCTCATTAAGTAAGATACATGTACATCAATTAGATGGTGACTAATTATTGATGAATGCACCTATATATATAATGTATAGAAGACTAATGCTAATGCACATTAAATGTGATGGATTCATTATGAATGAATCTTAGAGATGCACATTGAATGTGATGGATTCATTATAAATGAATCTTAGAGATGCACATTGTATCTATTATGAATATGTAAAATACATTAGTCTTATCTAATGAATTCATTAAATATAAAAGATGCATTATGTATCATGAATGTATAAGATACATTAATCTATTTAATGAAGTTCATTGAATGAATGGTTCTTTGATTGGAAGAATATTAGTATAAATAGTGTAAGGTCCCAAACCGTACTCTCCATCAAAAACTTAAGTTGTCACCACAAGAAGGCTCCCATTGCCTAGAGAGAGAGAAGTGGTTTGAAGACCTTAGACAAGTCAAGAACTTAAAGATCAAGATCTTCCATTCAAGGTTTCTCTTTCTTAAAAGAGGATTTCATACTATCATGGATCAAGGTATGTATTCACTTATTTTGTATATTAGAAATTCATATAGTTTTCATGTATGGAATTGAATCCTTAATGGTTTTTAGTTTATGTTCCGCAAAGTTTTTCTATCAGGATGATCATTGAGTTGAGGGTCATCAGCTAGTTACCCAGAATTATATGAGAATAGACAATGGATCTTAGGATGGTTTTCATGTTGAATAGAAAGCATACAATTTTTTGGTGAGAGATTTCATTAAGATTGTGTTGTTTTGTTTTGTAAATGTGTATGTGTGTTAGAGAGAGAAGCATGAAATGAAATCAACAACCTAGACATTGAGGTGGTATATGGAAACCAGAACATGGGACTTAGAAAGATAAAATGCATAGATACCTAAAATATAAAATGTAATAATTTTTTTTACTTTAGAGGTGTCTTATTGAAGATGATTGTAGTAAAAAAAATAGTACACCTCTACAGTCATGTAATGTGCTATCAACTACAATCATGGAATTTTTTTTGTTTTGTGATCAATCAGGATAATCTGGTTGTTCTTGTAGAATCTTCATTAGACATACCTAAGCTTTATATCATAATCTATCAAGAGCATTATAGAAACTTTTAGTTTCTTCATTAATATGCTTCATGCTAGAAATGCTTCTAGTATGCTTGATAGTTCTGATTCAGATTGCACCACCGAGATGCAAAAATATGACAGTTGTTAATATATCAAGTAATTATCCATGCATGCGTAAATAGTCTTAGACCTGTCCAAGAATCTTCATTAGAGATACATAGTTATCTTTGATGAAGCTCTTCTTGGATTGTCCAGTTTGGACAGTTCAGGATCACAAGTCTATGTTGTAATTAGTAGTTCTACCGCTTAAATGTAGTCTATCTCGTAGAGATTTCGTGTAGTAGCTCCTCAAGTTCTCCATACTAGACAAGGTGTAGTAGTACACCCAGTCTATGTCGTGTACTTGGAGAACCATGGGGAGATACTATTGAAATTTCGTTAGAGATGGATAGAGCGGTATGGGCTACTTTTTACAATATAGACTGTGCATTCCTGAATGGGAAAGTAGAATGGACCAACCTATTAGAGAAGAGTTAGAGGTGAATGGTGTCATGTCGTATGCATTATAAGGTACTTAATTGAGGTTAAGAATAATTAAAATAAAATGATAATTTTGAACTTTGTTGATTTGGCAATGACATTTGTAGTATAAGATGAAGTCAGATGGATAAAAGTTGGATAAATCAGCATAGGTTGCACCTAGAATATATAGAAGGGGTTAAGGAATTTGTTAAACTTGCATGCCAAAATAATCCTCTATCAAATGAAATCACATGTCCATGTAGACGGTGTCGAAATGTCAAACTAGTAAAGAAAGACCTTTGGGGGAACGTTTAATGGTTAATGGGTTTCTTTTAAGCTACACCAGATGGATTTTTCACGAGGAATATTTATCAGCATCTGTGCCATTGAATGAGAATATCAGTGATTCGAATGATGGCGATGAAGTCAATGAAATGATATATGAGGGGTTTGCACTTCCTCCACCAAGCTTGGTTCATCTTGCTAGTAATGAGATAGGAAATTCTAATATCGAACTAGGCCCAGATAAGAAAACTAAAAGATTTTTGAGTTTATTGAAGGAGGCCGAAAGAGAGTTGTACCCAGAGTGTCACAAGTTTTCAACGCTCTCATTTGTTTTTCGATTATTGCATATCAAGTGCCTTAGTGGATGGAGTGAAAAGTCTTTCACGATATTGCTTGGACTTTTGAAGGATGCATTCCTAAAAGGTGAAACTTTGCCAAAAGTCATTCTATGTAATGATGGTACTCCTTAGGGAATTGGGCCTCGATTATCACAAGGTATATGCATGCCCAAGAGATTGCTCACTGTATTGGAAGGAGACAGCTAGTAGGGATGATTGCATAGTGTGTCAGACGCCTAGATACAAATAGTTTGAGGGTGAGAAGAATGATTATAAAAAGAAGCAACAAAGAATTCCCCAGAAGATTGAGAGATACTTTCATTTGATTCCAAGGCTTCAAAGATTGTTCATGTCATCCAAAACTGCTTCATTAATGAGATGGCATGCAGAAGGCTGAATTAATGACAACAAAATGAGACATCCTGCTGAATTTTCTATCTGGAAATTTTTTGATACTTTGTATCCTAAGTTTGCGAGTGAGCCTCGCAATGTTAGACTAGGTTTAGCAATGGATGGATTTAATCCATTCCAAGCAATGAATGTTGCTCGCAGTAGTTGGCTAGTTATTGTGATGCCTTATAATTTGCCACCATTGTTGTGCATGAAGCAACCTCATATGATGATGATATTGCTCATTGATGGTCCTTCTTTACCTGGCAATAACATTGATGTCTACTTGCATTTGTTAGTGGATGAACTGAATGAATTGTAGGAAAATGGTGTTAAGACGTACGATGCAAAAACTAATCAAATGTTCCAATTGCATACGGTCTTACTGTGGACAATAAATGATTTTCTTGCATATGGAAATTTGTCTAGATGGAGCATGAAAGTCACTTTAGCTTGTTCTTGTTGTAGCATACATAATCGACATCGGTATTTGAAGAATGGAAGGAAAATTTGTTGCGTGGGGCATCGCCACTGGTTGAATGCGAGTCATAAATTTCAAAAAGATGGTGCATCTTTTGATGGAACGTCTGAATTTGAACCATGTCTAACTCGTTTGTCAGGGGCTAATGTGTTACAACAGCTAAGGCTTAAGCATCAACCAACTAACAGACGAAAAAGAACTAGGATAGGAAAGGAAAGGAAAAAGAGGACAACGAGGAGGATCATATATAGCGATCCCGATTTTGACCCGACTCTTGTTGTATCCTAGGTTCAGGTTTAATGCTTTCATATTGTTGTTTACCTCTTGCTTCCCTTGTGTCTCCTTGAATTTGGCTTTTGGGTTATTGTGGTTGTGTTTGGACAAGTTGGTCGCTTGTTTTTCAAACCTTATGTTGCCCAGATTTTTGGTCCTCCGCTCGAGTGGCACTTTCTGCGCTCGAGCGAGCTTTGCGAACTCTCAGTATTTTTGCAGGTCTGCAAAACTATTGGGAGAGTGTTTTTTACGCTCGAGCGGCGTTTCCTATGCTCGAGCGGCCATTCTTGCGCTTGAGCGTTGGTCTGTCGTCTACAAAACTACTGGATGTGTGTATTCTGCACTCGAGTGTCACTTCTTGTGCTTGAGTGGAACAACTTATTGTATTTGACGCTCGAGCGTCAACTCTTGCGCTCAAGCAGACTGTGCGTATATCAGTTCGTAACAGCCTCATTTTAGATCACGTTTTCATCTCTCTCTCTCTCTCTAAAACTCTCTAAAACCCTAGATCCTGAGTTTCTCTCTCTAAAACTCATATTCTCTCTACTATTTCACCTAGATCCATTGGGTTCTTCACCCTAGTGCCTTTGAGAAAAAGGTAGAGCACGTCGTGGGTTCTCTTTTCATCCGAACGAAAGTAGGTTTCGGTGTCCTTGAAGTTCGCCCTTGCTTTGCTCATCTTCCATGTTTGAGGTAAGGACTTTCTATACTCTTCTATGCGTTTTAATTTAGTTATTTGTTGATGGGTAAGAAATATTGGAATTGGTTGTGATTTTGAACAAACCTAGGATTTTGGGTTAAAATCAAAAGAGGAGTTTTCGAATGAACGTATTGGAAATGGTCATGGGAGTAGACATGAGCTTGTGTTATGTTAAAATGGTTGATTTTGGGTGTTGGGATGAAATTGGGAAGAAATGAGTTTTGCCCTAAAATGTATTGAATAATTATTTTGTATAAATAATGAAATTGCTATTGGGATTATGAAATTAGATGAATGTCTAAATAAATAGCGGAGTTAGATGTGTGTCACCTCTCACCTATGGAAATTTGGATAATTTATCTGTCTTTGAGATTGTATATCTGTTTAGAAATATTTGTTTTGGGTTATCGTTGGACGATAGCCATGATTGTTGTAGACATTGCATGTGGATTAAGCAAATTGAAACTAATCCCTTAGCCATTATCATTGAATATGATTATGATTTATATACATTATATATGTATGATGTGTGGGAGGAGAAAAGATATGTACTCCATGTTTTGGAAGAAGAAAGGGGATGAACTCTATTAAACTAAGTTGGCCCGTGTGTCCAGAGTGAAAGTCCCGAAAACCGTTTGTATACATAGGTGCCAATTCCTGCAGACGAAATTTCTGTAAAATGGCAAATGGAAATGTTTGTGTGATGGCTGGATTGATTTGAGAACCTTTGAGTTGCATCTTCAGTTTGGTTGTTCGTAATGAATGGAGATAACTCATGAATTGTGATATAAAACTTGGCACAACATGGTTTGCGAAAGAATTGTAAAAGATTTGTCATATGGGCATTGAGCTTGTGCATCATACTTATATTTTTGTTAATACTCATATATTCTGTTAGATTGTTTCTACTGAGTTTTGGCTCACTCTACTTGGGAAACCATTTTCAGGTGTTGGAGATATGCCTCCGCCAAGAGAGTAGTTTGGGGAGACTTGGAGCAAGAGCTTCTTTTTTATTGTATTTATTTTGTATAGCCAATGACTTAATTGTATTGAGTTAAACTCATTTTGTTGTAACCAAGCAGTGACTTGGAAATATGTAAGCCTTTATGGCATATGAATATCTATATAACTTTCAGTTCTTATTCCTACTTGTAATATATGCTACAGATTCAGGATGAACCATTTATGAATGTGTAATGCATGTGTCACCTTTTGTATATAACTCTGATGAATATAAGATTACTATTTTTTTTATGACGTTGTGTATATGTTATTGGGAACCATTCTATGGCATTTATTTCAAGGCTTGACATCATAATTGGAGGAAGAGGAGTATTTCTTCGAGCTTCCATATTGGGAGCATAATTTGATTCCCTACAATATTGATATAATGCACATTGAGAAGAACATGTGTGATAATGTATTGTGAACGATATTAAATGTTGATGGGAAAGGAAATGACAATTTAAATGCTCGTCGAGACTTGCAAGATATGGGAATTCATAAGGCATTACATCCTGAAAAAGGGGTTGGAAATAGGTATTATTTGTTGCATGCATTTTGCTATGAACAATAGAGAGAGAGAGAGAGGGGGGTTTGTTTTGTACACTCCTGAAGAATATCAAAGTTCCAGATGGGTATGCATCCAATATTTCTCGTCGTGTTAACCTTAAACAACATAGCATATCTGGACTAAAAAGTCATGACCACCATATATTGATGGAACAAATACTTCCAATAACAGTGATTAATTTGTTATCGAAGAAAGTTGTTAAACCATTGATTGAGTTAAGCAATTTCTTCAAGTAGTTGTGCTCCAAAACTCTAGAGCCAGATGGGTTAGATCATCTTCAATCCCAAATTGCTCTTACACTTTGCCATCTTGAGAGAATTTTTCCTCCATCCTTTTTCGATATAATGGAGCACTTGCCCATTCACCTAGTAGAGGAGGCCAAGATTGCCAGTCCAGTGCAATATCGCTGGATGTACTTTATAGAAAGGTGTGCAATTCTACTCCAATTTATATTTGTATTCATTTGTTTGTTTATAATTGAAATTCATGTGTGCATTTGTTTGTTTATATTTATCTTATGACACTTAAGTCATATATGCGTAATTGAAGTCATCTAGAAGGTTTAATTGCAGAGTGATACTTAGTTGAAGAGTGTATCACCCTTTGCTCAAGGTACTTGGATGATGTCGAGTCAAAATTGAATCGACCAATAAGGAATTATGATGTTAGTGACAATCCTGGGATATTGCTTGGTCATGCTTTAGGAAAAGGAAAAGGGTTTGCGCTTGATAACACATCATGGGTACAAGCTTATCGTTATGTGTTATTTAACACTGCTACGGTTGTCCCATATCGAAAGTAAGATACACATCTTTATTCCAAAATTTTATTGATACCATTAATAAGTATCTTGCATTTTATAAGTACTTTAAATGTGTAGGGAGCATCGTGATTTTATTAAGCGGTTACATCATTGTCTCAAAGATTTTGACGTGATCGCCGTCACAATGATGAGTTTCCTAGATGGTTTAATTCTCATGTAAGTACTAATAGCTTACATGTTTCTAATTTTCAATTATCATGTTTTCAATTTTTAATTCTCTGTTAATTGATGTTTAATTTTGTTAACTTTTTAAAAATAAGTTTAAAAGCTTCTAGCTATTGAAAATACTGTGTTGTCCGATGAGATTAAAACTTTGGCATTGGGACCTAGTAAAAAGGCCACAAGATTCAGTGGGTATATAATTAATGGTACTAGGTATCATACGAGAAGTCGTAAGTAGGGAAGAAAAACTCAAAATAGTGGGGTTATGGTGAAAACAAAGACTTGTGGCTATGCAAGTACCAGAGACATGAATCTTGTGGAAGGTGAAGTAGCATACTATGGATATGTGACAGATATGATTGAATTTTATTACTCATACGACCGTAGATATGTGTTATTCATGTGCAACTGGATTGACAACAACAAAGGATTGAAGCAGGATGGGTTTGGTTTCACACTTGTTAATTTCAATCATTTGTTATATATAAAGAAACAAAATAGCGATGAGTCATTCATCCTAGCATCTCATACACAACAAGTCTTCTATGTTAATGATCCCGTTGGAGCTGAATGGGATGTTGTAGTCAAGATGAAACCTAGAGACTTGAATGAGGTGTATGGAGAACAACCAACTAATGATGGAGTACATCACATGAAGTGGAAGGACCAAGAGTTAGATGCAACTTCGTTTGCTTGTGAAGAGGACATAAATTGGGTTAGGCAATGTGAATTTGGAACAAATATTGATGAAACTATTGGACCACTTGGGATATCGACAAAGACACAATTTGAAGATGATAAAGAAATGATATGTATTGTAATTTTGTGTCATATTCACTGCTACATTTGTGCTTTCAGGATGGATATTCATGTTAATGAAACCTTTGCTTTCATAATGCGTCATTTGTTTAATAAAATATTTGTTTTTGTATTCACTATTGTATCTATTGTACTTTATATTCATTGCTAACCCATAAAATTCTACACTTATGCTTGTGGTCTTTTATAAACTAGCATGACAGATCGACGACGCTCTAGGCAGAGTTCTTATAGTGGGAGTTCAAATGAGAGTTCTTATAACGAGAGTTCAAAGGAGAGTACGTGCATCATACCTGATCCACCCATGTCATGGTATCCTCCAGGTAGCTTGCCTAGTACATCATCGAGTACTGGTTCAACACATGACACTACACTCGGTATGAATTATTGTATTCAACTACATTAATTTTATTAGATTTCTCTATTTATGTTCTTTTTTCTTTTAATGTTTTATCATTCTCTGTAGTATCTTCTAACTTGATATTGATATTTGGATGAGTAGGTCGTAGTTCGAGGCCCGACAGTCCTTGGCTTCTCGTTTGAGTGTTTTAGCTCGAGATGGGAACCTTATACCCCCTTACTTATAGAACTTGGAGCCATGTACTGAAGGAAAATAAAAAGAGAATTTGGAGAGAAGTAAAGGTAAAAGAATTATAGAACTTGGAGCCATTTTGTTATCCTATTCGGTTTACATAGCTGAATGAATAACTGAGTTTTGATTTTATTTTTTTGGGTTGCTGAATGAATAACTGAGTTTTGATTTGTCTTTGCTTCCCTATGATGTGTTCTTTATATTTGATTGTGAAGATTTTGCATCATTTTCCAGACAAAAAGAAAGCAAACCAAATCAAACAAAAACATTATTTAGGTTGATAAATATTATAGTCTGTGTAGCCAATGATGATGGATTGATCTTTTGTCTGAAAATGTACTTGTGGTGGCCATTTCAAGTTAATTGTTTGATTTACTTACCCAAAAAAAAGTTAATGGTTTAATTGATGTAGCAGCAGCTTTTGGATGCTTTTAACATTCTGAGATTTGAGTGGAAAAGTATTTTGTTTGTTTTTTCTTTTTGTTTTGTTTTTGTCTTTGTTTTTTCTTTTTGGAGAACTAATATAGATACGTGGATATAGCAATCTACATTTGCTACATTTATAGGCCATTCTCAATTGTGGGTATGCAGTTGTGGGTATGTCGTTGAATACTTAATAGTTAAATTTGCCAATTATTTGCAGGTTAATACAAATACTGATAAGTCGATGAAGAAGTTTATTTTGACATCTATTAGAAAAAAAATAGAGAGAGTAGAAGGCTAGAGTTAAAAAAATGAGATATATGCCATTCAACAATGATGTTAATAGGTTAACTCATCGACCAAAGAGTATATGAACATTAATAGCGGAGCTTGGTCTATTAGTGGGACACTCAGAAAGCACAGGTAGCAAAGCTGACTCTGTTAAAAAAATCTCACTTTAATATTTAATTTAAGATCTCAAAAAATTTTAAGCAGCCCTCGTCCAAATAATTTATTACTCAGATCAACCTTATTATTAGCTCTCGGGAGTCGGGTTTATTGATCAACAAAAAGTCCACAATTGGAAACAGATGAGGCAATGGTGAGAGAGAGAGAGAGAGAGAGAGAGAGAGAGAGACAATGAGCTTCAACTTTATCACAGTAGTAGAATTGTGGGTTGGGTGATGATTGAGACCCCCTCCAATCACCACCCCCATTATCTCCACAGACACGTGGTAGTGGTGATTGGAGGAGAAGGAATAAAAAAAAAGAAAGAAAGAAAAAGTAGCCAATTAAGTGAAGAGGGGGTCAAGGGGTGGGAAAAAAAGGGTCCAAGTCATTATTCTTGTGGGTTTGATCGAGTGAGGTGAGATGGGAATTAGGTGTGAACAAGTTAGGTAAAATGATGTACTTTTTTGAAGGTAGATATGAATCAATCATATCGTAGCTTTCTTGTTGAGAGAGACAGAGAGAATCAGGGTGTTACTGTTGTTGAAGCAACCAGTGACTGCTTAACAATGGGGAAAACATCCAGATGGGTACGTACCTGATTGAAGTTTTTGTGGGTATCATTGAACATCTTCTCCAAATTTATTATACACGTACCATATCAATTTATTGATGACAATGATGTTATGGTGAGAGAGCTTTCAAATCTTGTTCATCATGTTTTTGCAAAGAATGCTATTGAATTGATGAATCCAATCCATGTTACCCCCCCCTAATTTCTATCAAATGAATGATTTTGATCTCCTAATTCATGAATTTGGGAAAGGATAGAATTTTTTTTTTTTTTTTTTTAATGATATAATTTGTACAATTTGTGTTTATGAGTTGAGTGAAATGCTTTGAATTTCTTTCATATATAATGTTGTAGATTCTTAGGCTTAAATTACAATCATTCAATCATCAGAAGTAGTGGCACACAGATAAGGTTGAAGTTGATCTAGGGAGTTGGGAGAGGTAAGATTGAAGTTGAGCCAACAAAAGGAAGATTTTAATTTTTGGGGAGTTTCAATGACCGTCTGTATCGGAGATTAAACAGTCTTACAAGAATCTAGATTTATAGTGGCACACAGATAAGAATTTTTTGACAGTACAGAAGAAGTTGAGGTCAAATTCTGAGAGAAATATATGCTGCATATGAGATTTGGAAAGTGTGAGTTGCAGTGTTCTAGTTAGCATTGGCCTTATAATATATCAGGTACTGCACTTGTCTGAATACTATCACTTTCCTCAGTAATTAATCAGTATGGGAAGCTGGGTTGTATCGTAAATTACTGCACAGTGAATGTTAAGACAGTCTGATTAATTTAGAGTGGCATCAAATATCTCTTTAGGATTTTCTGAGGCACATAGCTATGAGGAAATTTTAAGTTAATAAGAAGTTGTTCTAATTTTAAGATAATAAGTTGCTGCTCTTATTTTAACTATTGAAATTACAAATTGTAACATCTATGACTTGTACATATGTATGACACAATGATCTTGCTGATTACAGGAAAAACAGGCTTTGTTTGTCCATTGGGCATGTTTTGCAGTGCCATCTTAGTCAAATCATAGTATTCAATGATTGTTGAGAAAGGTAGGTGGCTAAGGAACTTCCCATGCCCTATTGCTGAAGCTATTTCTGTTGTGGTATAATGTATGTTAGTATTGCATTTACATTTGAAAATTTTATGTTCTGAGATTTTGTGGTTTGTTTCTACATGGAAAAAACAACAATTTTATGTTCTGAGATGTTGGTATATCCTTGAGAAGAGGTGGAATATGAAGGGGGGAAAAAAAACTATAAAGCATCTTAGATGAGTTTACATGCCAGGTTCTTGCTGGCATTCTTTTTGGCTTGCATGTTGTAGTATTGGCAACACCACACTAAAACAGACAAAGGCCTTATTTCGGAAACCAATTTTATTCTTTGTTGTCTTGACATTTCAGGGACAGGCTGGTGCAGAAAGCTATCCTCAGTATGGGTCTGGACCTAGTTCTTGGGGTGCTTATGACATGCAGCGAGCTCATGTACAGAGATAAGAGTATTATGGTTATCTTGCTTTTCTATGCTGCTACTTTGGTTGGCAAGTGGAAGATGCTTAAATTTGGTTATGAAATATTGTCTTATGATAGACATTGTGAAAGATATGCTGTCTAGTGGTGGATTTGTTCACTGAATTGTGAATTTATTTGTTGATAGAAACGCTTATGTAATCAAAACTGTGTTGGATTCTTTGGCTTGTGCTATATTTTCAGAATCTTGGCAAACAGGGTCATATAACTGTGTTGAATCTTTCAGTGCATATCTTCGGAAATGCTCTGCTTTTGATAAAATATTGATCGTAATTCTTCTCATATTTCAGGAGAGAGAGAGAGGGAAAAAAAAGTGGGGTTTTTTCAAAAAACGCCACTAAATGACATCATGTTGCTATTACACGTTAGTTTGTGACGGATATAATAGCGGACGTCAAAGATTTTGTGGCGTTTTTAAAAACGCCGTCTAATAGTTTTAGCAATGGTTTTCAAACGTTGTAAAGTTATTGTAACAGCCGTATCAATGACTAGAATTTTAAACGTCATTGTAACATTTTACGGCATTTTTTAGACTTTTAACGGCGTTTTAAAAACGCCGTTAAAACTCGAATTTCCCATAGTGGTATGATACTTATAAAATTAAGTTTTTCATTTCATCATGATCTAAAAGATCCCACCAAGTAATAATTATTCAAAATTAAAAAAAAAATGTTAAATAAGTTTGAAAATTTGTTATGAGTTAATAATCATACAGACCATTTTGAATTTTCATGATGACAAAAAAAAGAAAAAAATTGGAAATTTTTATTTCATGATCAAAATCCTGCCACTATAATCCAACAAAATGAAGAAACCATTGAATATAAATTTTTCTCACCAAAAAATTTAAAAAAATAAAAATAAAATAATACTGTACATATAATTTAATGAATTGAACACAAGGATCCTACATAGAAAATGATACTTGCAATAAACACAACACGTGAAACAAGGAGAAGCAGATTCCCGGCAACAAAACCAGCACAAAGGACAAAGAAAGTGGTTTACAATACTCCTTTCATCATCCATAATGATCAATATCAACAGTTTACATAACCTGTTGAGAAGGAAGGTAGCTCGGATCATTGCATTTTTTGTTTTTGTTTTTGTTTTTTTTTTTTTTTTTAAACCTTGATTCTGGTAACAAATATTAGTAAGTATTTGGTTTGAAATATGAGTTGTAAGATGTACTGTAAATGTCTGATTGAATATAGTTAGTAGGTGTGAAATCTGGATTGGATGATGTACTCACAGCCTTTTATTTACACCACACCACAGACACACTTGCACCACATATGTTTGTAATTTTTTTTCACTTTCTCCTACTTTAATATAGTTCCCCCTAGATTATTCTTACGCTTTTGTTTTCACAATGGTGTGAATTTTTATTTTATTCTCATAATTTATAAATTAACTATGAAATACTATTTTTTAAATGTCTATTTCCTTTATATTATTATAAAAATTTTCATTTCAAAAATATAAATTACAAATATCATGTGCGTTGTGTATACCACCACTAATATATAATAGGGTAAATTACACTTACACTCCTGACATTTGAGTTTGAAACATATCACCTCTTGACGTTTGGAAAATTACACTAACCCTTTGTCATTATAATTATTTAGACGGAATAAAGATATTGAACTCATACACTCTCTCTTTTTTTGTTTGCATTACTTCCACAGTTTTTTTATTTTCCTTTCCTTTACTTTACTTTTTTTTTAATGTAATTTCTTCTGTTTTTCAATTAGAAGTTGTTGCATTTTATATAAGTAAGGGGTTTGTGAATGAGACTATTAACTACAACAGCAGAAATATAATTTCTAAAACGTCAAAGGATAAGATATAATTAGATCAAATCTCAAGAGGTGTTAGTGTAATTTACCCTATATAATTTGTATAGAAGATAGATTAAGTCTCAAAAAGTCCTAAAATTTATAATTAATGTGTTATCCTTATAAAACATTCGCCTCGTTTGATTTTTGTAAATTATTTTTTGATTTATTTTTTGAAAAAATAAAAATTAAACTAATTTGATAAGGATAATTATTAAAAATATATTTTTAAATTTTTGAAAATTATTTTTACTATCTAAAAAATAAATCTATATGAAAATCATGAATATTTTTTTTACTTTTTTTAGCTAATTAAATTTTAATTATTTTTAAAAAAATTTCTAAAAATTAAACCCAACAAAGCCACTATCTTGATATTAGATATGGACCACATTGTATCAAAGGTGGCTCAATCAAGAAAGAAAATCTAAAAAAATTCAGATGTTCAACTTTAAGTCTCAAAAAACTTTAGGTCATTATTGCATTAAGCTAATGAAACTACAATACATGAGATAGTAAATAAATTATACTACATTATGAAAACAACTCAAATATTTAAGAGAATTTGAAATTCAAACCAGAGCCAGCAAGTTTTTCTTCCATGAGCTTGTTCATGCGTTCAAGCATGGAAAGAGTAAGATAATTAGCCCAATCTCCCACCTCACTTTTCCTAAAGAACATACTATTCGGACTTCCCCTTATATTTTTTTTCATTCTTGTTTACCTCCAAATCTTTCAAGTTGTTAAAATTACACAACTTTAATACTTCCTCAATCACCCCTTTGCTCTCTTTTTCCACAAAGAAAGGTAAACCCATGAACTTAGCGAACACTTTGTAGTTAGAAATGGGGTCTTCTTTCATATCTTCATATTCCAAAAACAACACCTTGTCTAGTCTCTCTTGGCTTTCCTTCCAGTACTCCAACACATGATCCCAAAACGGCCCATATGCAGTCACACCATGACAAAACATGTCGAAACTTTCTGTAACAACCACGACCTCTAATTAACGTTAATTCATGGTTAAATAAGCTTAATCAGTAATTAAGGTGAAATTCTGAATTAATTGCATGTGTGTGTTTCATTATTGTGCTTATATCTGTTTATCGTAAAAATATATGTTTCCATTTTTGTTTCGTTTTGCGAATTGAAAGCCTTATCGATATCTGATTATGAAATTGACTTGATTTATGTGTTATTTGAAATTTTTAGAATTTTATAATATGCTTAATTAAAATTCAATTCGAAACGATTAAATTAGAATAATTAGTGTTCGATTGATTAGCTTAATCAATAACTTAATTAAGCCACTAATTAAGCCTATATAAGGCTCATGTGAACTCATTAGTTCACTATACAATCTCTTATCACCCCACTTTAAAGAGAAAAATGTGAGAAAGAGTGAAAGAATGAAGGAATTTGGAATCAAAGCTAGGAGAGGGGAGAATTGCTAAGAATTGAAGGCATTGGGCTTGGAAACTCAAGAATTAAGCCTCTAGCATACATCTTGGGAAGCCTAGGTAAGAATTCAACCCTTAGATTGTATAATTATGATGAGTAGGACATGAACCCTAAAGAATTAAGTTGGATGATACAAGAATTGAGTTAGAATTGGAGAAATGAACTCAAACCATGCATGCATGCATATTTCATAACATTTTGAAGTTATTTTCCAAGAATCTCCTCATGTATGTTACTAATTCACCTTAGTTTTGAGAATTCATTAAGTTTCATGTCATTTTGTGTCATTAGATTATGTTTTGGAAGTTTTGAAGTCAAGGCAATACATGCATGTCATATTCATGTTATGTTTTCACAATTCAAGTTTGAGTTTGCTCAATTGAGAAGCTTATGAGCCTTAATTTCATGAAAACATCTTTAATTCTTAATGTTTTTCAAGTTTAGACATGTTTTCTTGATTTTTGGCCCAAAGGAACATGATTTGTGGCTTTGAGTTTGAGTTGTGAAGGTTGAAGGCAAATTTAGAAATCCCAAAATTTGCACCCTCCACTCGAGCGACCACTCTGTGATCTTGCGCATCCGCTCGAGCAACCAAAAGCTAGATCGAGTGTGAAATGCAAGCTCCCAAAAGTTTCATGCTTTTACAGACCGCTCGAGCGACAAGAGTTGCGCTCGAGCGAGAAATTGAGTCTCACGCTTGAGCAACCATCGAGTGGCCGTCAAGCAAAGAATTCACACAACCAGTACTTTTTTAGAGTTTGCAGACCGCTCGAGTGAAGGAAGTTGCGCTCAAGCATCTCTGTTTTATGCAATGTTATATTCTATACAATGAATGATTGTCCAAATTTCTGAGATGTATTCGTGGCATTTTTAGCACAAGGCCCTTGCTTGGGGGTAATAATATCGTGGTCTATAAGTACAAGGCCCTTGCTTGGGGGTAACAATACCGTGGTCTCATGGCCCTTGCCCGGGGGTAATAATACTGTGGTCTCATGGCCCTTGCCCGAGGGTAATAATACGGTGGTCTCAAGGCCCTTTCCCGGGAGTAATAACACCGTGGCTCAAGTATGTTACAAGTTTCCTGATACCGAAGGTTCCTTAATGAAACTAACAAGCATGATAAAGCTAATGGATGTACCATGTATGATTAAACATGAACTCTGATTTTTGTATGTAGATTGAACAAGAATATGAATATAAATCTGTTTGATATGAACTCTAATTTCTGAATCTGTTATGGACATTATTCATTTAAACCCTTTACTCTGTTATTATTCACTGGGTTCCTGCTCACTATTTATTTTATGTATGTAGGTGAGCAGGTGCGTTGCTAGGCTCAATGATGATTACCTAGAATTTTGTTTTGTCAGCCACCCTTTGTGCCTCTCGAAGAGGTTCTGAATTAAATCAAGTCAAAGGGGTCATGTTTTGTGAACCATGTTTAACTATTTTGTTTTGTGTTTTTGAGACTCTCGTACAACTTTTGTCTATCTATATATTGGGCTAAGTCCCACCTTTGTTTTATTTGTATTTGTGGGTAACGTATGACTACTGTATTATGACGTCACATGTATGTGTACATATATAAGTCTTATATTTTTCTGTCACATGTATGTCTAAACAACTCTATGGACGTTTTATTTTGTGTAGTTGCTTCCGCAAGCCCTTTAATTATCTATTATTTTGTGCAGAGGCCTTTGGTAATCCAAGGATTACTGGCCGGTTACGACGTTAAACCTGTAGGGGCAGGTTTGGGTCGTGACACTTTTCTCTATTAAGCTTGGATCGAAATTTGTATTTGAAAGCTTACCAGCAAAGTATCTGAATGAGATGAGCAGGTCTAGAGGGTTTCGATAGAGATAGACAATGCAACAATCAGAGTCTTTAATGGAAGTAGGCAATACATAGTGTGGCATATGGGTTCCTAAGACTCTAGGGCTAGGTAAGTCTTCAAGCTTGAGGATTGGGTTCTTGCTGTAGACGTCATCTTCGAGAAAAGGGATAAGGCCGTAAGAATTTGTGGTGAGCAATGGGCTTTCACGGAGAGGGTAGTTGTTACGATTTGCTATGGTGAATGTAAGAGCTTTCAACCATGTTGTGCCTGATTTTGGGAAGGTGACTAGTATCAGATCAGTGTCTTGTGCTTTGAAGTGTTACTGAAATGGGATGATGCCATGGATGAACATGGATGGATACCAAAGCCCTTTATAGAAATAGAGATCAGTACCTTCTGGAAGTTTCTCCATGGGAAGGCTTTTGAGCACTTCTTCCATCTCCTCTTCACCCATCCTCTCTTCATCTCCATAAGTTTGACATGTTTCTTTTAGTTTCTCCATGATTGAGAGAGAAAGGGAGACTGAGTGAGTGAGTGTGAAACAGGTACACAAGGAGAAGAATTATTTGGCAAAATCTGAGGGATTATTGCATGCATATTTGTAATAGAGGGTTCGTTTGGATTCTTGGTTTTTTGGTTATTAAAAAGCCTCGTTTAAGATGGATTTTTTTTTGACTTTTTTCAGAGAGAAAAATAGAGGTTGCGTTTGGTAGAGTTTTGTAAATATGATTTGAGAGTATGAGTTGTATTTTGAGTTTGTGAGTTGTAAAATTATGATTTGAGTGTAGAAAATTTGTTTGGTTATGGTTTTTGAATAGAGTGTTGAATTGAGTTTTGAAAATTTGATTTGACATGTGAAGTAAGAAAATTTGTTGGCTTCTTCTTAGGTGTGCAACCCACAAAAGGTGTAAGTGGGTTGCACACCATGTGCCACTCACACAAAAGGTGTAAGTGTAAGTGGAAGGTATAAATGAAATGTATAAGTTGCACACCATGTGCCACTTACACAAAAGGTGTAAGTGCAAAGTAAAAAAGGTGTAAGTGTAAGGTGTAAGTGAACACAAAAAGGTGTAAGGTGTAAGTTGCACACTATAGCATTACCCAAATTGTTTGGTTATGAGTTTTAGAAAGAGTTTTCAAAATTTAATTCAAATTGTTATAACTCATAACAAAACACAGTACTTTCACATTATTGAAAATTCTGATCAACACTCATAACCAAACTCTTTTTAAAATTCAATTAAAAAAATTTATTATTAACAGAAAATAACATTAATCAATTTTTTAATTGAAAATACTACAAAGAAAATAATTTTTTTCCAAAATAAATATTCAAAAAATTAAAATCATAAATATTTAAATAATTTAAATAATCTAAAAAATTTAATAAGTAAAAAATTAAAATAAATATTCAAAAAAAACTTAAATCATAAAAATTTAAATAATTTAAAATGTTAATATCTTAAATTTAAAAACAACTCTATACTCAAATCGTAACCAAACACATAAAATAAAACTCAATTAAGAAATTATTTTTAAAACTCATAACCAAATACCACTACAAGAAATGTCACTTTTGGCTACCAAAATATTGGTCGCCAAAAGTCTAATATTTAGTCGTCGAAACCATTAGTGACCAAAATATTTTGTCGCCAAACTCGTCGCTTATACTCTGTTGGCGATAGTATCGGCGACTAAAAATTTTTTGGTCGTCGAAAGTGACTACATTTGGCTACTAACTTGTGTTTAGTCGGTGAAGGTATCACTTTTAGCTACTAATTAATTAGTCGCCGAAAGTATATATTTGGCTACTAACTTGTGTTTAGTCGGTGAAGGTATCACTTTTACCTACTAATTAATTAGTCGCTGATAGTATACATTTGGCTACTAACTTGTGTTTAGTCGGCAAAAGTATCACTTTTAGCTACTAATTAATTAGTCGCCGAAAGTATACATTTGGCTACTAACTTGTGTTTAGTCGGTGAAGGTATCACTTTTACCTACTAATTAATTAGTCACTGAAAGTATACATTTGGCTACTAACTTGTGTTTAGTCGGCAAAAGGTATGTTTCCGCCACTAATATATTAGTCACTAAAAGTGCTACCATAATTTGAAAATAACTATTATAGACCAAAATTTTTGGTGGCCAAATAATTTGAGAATAACTATTACGTATTTAACTACCAAAATATTTGGTAGCCAAATACTTTAACGTGTTTTTTTTTTTTTTTTTTAAATAAAATTTTTCTATAAACAACCTGTACAAATTAATCCATCACTAAATCCATTATTAATACAACCTGTACCCTGTATAAACAATATAATTCATCAACGGTATATAATCCATCAACATGCACACATTTCAGTTCCAACCATCCAAAAAATTAATATTGAACGTCCACTTATATATATATATATATTACAAATTTCATAAGAACCATGTCTAATCCCACGTCAAGAATTTAATTCCATACATAATACTGGAACAACCAAATTAATTGTACACCTAGAACTTCTGTACCACAACAAATTAATTGTACACCTAGTAAGTGCTTTTATAAAGTAGTTGCGGATCTCCAGATTGTATTTGGATCGAGATGAGAATACCTGCAAAAATTAGAAATAAATAATCATTTTAATAGGCAATGGAAGCACATAGCTAATCTAGTGATGAATATGAATATGAAAGCAATTAGAAATTTAAAGAAGAAGAAGAATTCATAGTCAGGCCTAAATTTTCTAACAATATTCATATATATAAACATATTTACACAAAGGGATTAACGTCTAGCTACTCATGCATGTTCAATTTGGTTAAATACACTTACAAACACCTTTAGGTCAAGACTATCTGCATTTATTAGGATGTTTAATTATTGGCAAGTCATGTTTATTAGGACGTTATAATGGCAAGTCATGTTTCATACTTCAACAAACAGACCAATGAATTGTAGCTACTTGTTGAACAATGAACAATAATTTCCAATTAATTCAAGAAATAAATATTCCTCATTAGATTCCCAAGAAATATAAAAGGCAACATTAAATTCACACTAATTTTTTATTGTTCACAGCACACTGTTTCATTATGGTGGGACCCACTGAAGTGAGAGGGGCTTGTTCATCAAGGAGAACTGTTAGATTTATCAAATTCCACAATAAAATGTTCAGTCATATACAAGTGAAGAATCAACCACAACCATAAAGAGAGAAAATCACTATTAAACGAAGGAGACTATATAAGAAATCTTCAATAATATATTATAGATGGCGCCAAGTATTTCATCAATTTATCATGTGATTTTCTGTAAAAACAACTAAAATCCTGAGTAAAACACTGAAAGAGGCAAACCTTGTTTGTCAAAGGGGATGTGGGAACTTCTATATTCAGTAAGCAACTTCTGGGGAAAATACCCTTCTCTATATCTCTTATGGTCGCTTTTATTAAAGGTAAGCAGAGTCACAACATCCTTGAAAACAGTATCTTGACTTTCATCATTCTTCTTGAATAAGGTAATGACAACAATATATTACATATATCAACTGCGATGAGAAAACAACAACAAATATCATGAGTCAAGGACTAAAACACACCAATTCAGTGAAATCGACATGGATGGTACACCACTCATCAATGCCTCTGTTGCTCCAGCTACAACCCCCGAGTAAAACCTAGAAAATTCCCAAGCAATAAACATAATTACAAAGTCTCTAAAACAGAGCTCAAATATGAATATAATTAAACATAATTTTCAAGATTTGAGGAAGCAACAAATTCTGAAATAATTTTAAAATGATATCAATAAGTCTTACAAATCAGAATTAATTATTAAACTGCAAAGAGATATCGACTGTCAGGAGTAAACTGGAGTTGACAAACTAATTCAATTATATACTAATTCAAATATGCATAGCTAATCTCCAAGCATAGTCAGTAGTTAAAAATATTTGAGAAGCCAATCAACATAGATCTCTTTGTATATAGAGTCTAATGATCCTCAATGTGGCAGGAATGGTCCTTCCATTCCATCATATCATCAAAAGAAGAAGAAGATACTTTGAAAGGAATTTAAAAAATAAATGTGAGAGAGAGAGAGAGAGAGAGAGAGAGAGAGAGAGAGAGAGAGAGAACAGGTTTATGTATAGTAATTAGATAGAAGGAAGCAAGGCAGAGGTTCCACACCACATCATGTGTGTATATTCAATGAGTCCGACAAATCAAACCCACTTAAATAGGCTACACTCACCTGATCACCAATCT
This sequence comes from Camellia lanceoleosa, assembly GCA_025200525.1. Lineage (NCBI taxonomy): Eukaryota > Viridiplantae > Streptophyta > Magnoliopsida > Ericales > Theaceae > Camellia > Camellia lanceoleosa. The sequence continues at coordinate 848,455 of JANUSC010000049.1, read as the reverse complement.
TAAGAGGTATAACATCACCAACAACAATGTCATATATTGAAATATTTTCTCTCCTACCACCTCTTACAACCCGCATAATAATTCATAAAAATAACAATTTAGCATCCTAAGGTTAATAGATTAAAAATAAAGTAAATGCTTCATGTTGTAATTGCACACCTCCAATAATGCAACCAGGTAATCATTAATTTTCCAAATTTCAGATTTGGTTTTTCCTCATAATGAACTAAATGTAGCCTCTGTGGTTTGGGCCATGTACACACAAGCCCCTATCATTTTGAAATATAATTGATTCATCTATGTACACACAACCCTATGCCCTTTGAAAAGTTACTAAATCAACATGAATTGCAACCAACAATATAATGAAACCCAGATTACTAGATCAAGCGTACCAAAATATCAGCTTAATTAGATGGATTTAAGATTATGGATTCATTACAAAGTTAATCTGATTCATTTATAAATATGTACATACAAGCATACATGTGTACAACATGTATGCACAAGTGCACATGCATTCATAACTATAAACATAAACATCCATGTCCACATACGCATTCATTTAAAGCATTTTTAAATGCATCATCTCCATTTCCTCCTCTCTATCCTTCAACTTTAAGCAACAAACTTCATGACGACGTACATTTAGCATATTAGAGACTAGCTTACAAAAGAAAACCCATAAGAGTCTTGAACAAAATGATATATACTTAGGATTTTTATATATACTTAGGAAAGTATACACAAGAATATTAATTATTTTTATATATACTTAGGAAAGTATACAAGGTCATTAAGAGGGTGATGAATACTTTTCAACTCAACTTTCCAGTGTCTGGCGAGTTAATTTGATATGGTTACTCATCCACTACATTCATTCAAAAGAAACAAGTAGCATCATATTTTGCAGAACTTAAGTGGGCTAAATATAACTGAACAAGAAAAGAAGGGAAAGCAAGAATAAATCAAACACTACATGCACAAAGAGTGTTAGATTTCTGATGTTGTAGTAAAAATATTGACATCAAATTTTGCGAAATACTCAGTTGGAGGTAGTAAATGATTCCTCCAATACGATAGATTAAGATTCCGCATCAATTTAAATATTGATGTCCTCAATAATTCTTACATGGGCTTGTAAAACTCCCTAATTTCAAAAGGAAACAAATGTAATGTCACTTGAGAATCCTTCAACACCATTTTTAGTTAAAGCACACAAGCCATGACAGAAGGAAATCCCTTCCTCCCCAACAAATATCTTTAAACTCGTATAGAAACCAATCAATTATTTTAAGGTCATTGTGAACAATGACCTTCTTACTCATCCAATTGAATTCTGTATTGTCAAAAAAATCATTTTAAGCAAAGGATTTAACTATCTAAGGCCACGGTATACACTATATGGAAAGAACAACTCATGGGGTTACCTGAAATTTGCAGTATATAATAATGCTTTGAACTTCTGCAAATGGGGAAGACTTGATTAACATCATCAGATCCTTCATTCTGTTTGGTAAAGATAGTTAAACATGAGACGAGAAGCAACAACCATTCAGTATAGAGAGTCAAGAGTCTTACTTGCTTATCAAATCAGTATATTTCAGTTTTTAACATAGCTGCAGTGAAGAAAATATCATCTTGTTCTCTACTTGTGCAATTTAACAGGCTAAAAATTAAACCAAAACATCAATCAAATAGCTGCATGAAAATAAATAAATAATTACCTGTGTATTCCTCATAAAGCCTCAAGTGCCTAAACAAGTTTGAAACCTGCTTCAAAGAAGCTCAGTCATCCAAATTAAAAGTCTAAACATTTTAAAGCAATCTTTATGTGAAACACACATCAAGAATATGCAATCTCTAGTCCTGCAGCCCCAATAAAATAAAGCTGAAATTACGATATGGATATAAATTTTGGGCACAAAGATATAAAAGACATCCATGTTTACGAGAGTGTATTGTTATTTATTTCCACTTCCCCATTCTTTGTTTCCAAACATGACCCCAAATTAGCTTTTCTCAAAATAAATAAACCCACAATGGTTTCCTGAGGTGTATTCAAAACCAACACCTGCCAAATGGATAAACCTTCTGATTTTGAGGCATAAACTTCATTGAACATGCCAAACAACAAAAGAAAGAAGAGTGGAAAAATATTCAAGCAAATTCAGCACAACCTGGGAGAAGAACTATAATCGAATTTTGCTAGTGATTCAAGAAATCACATATTCATCTTCAAGATTCAGAAAATAAAGGGCAAAAAACAAAGAGAACCACATGCCCTCTATTGCTCTGTCGGTCCTGACAATCAGAAAATAAAGGGAAAAAAACAGAGAGAACCCAAAACAGTGATGGATCAATAAAGCAACCAGAAAAATCATTGAAACATTCTTGTTTCCCATGCTCACTACTGCAAATCGACAACAACGACAAAGAGCATTCTTGCGATTGAGGCAAAATCCCTAAATTTAAAACCCTAAAAATCGGGGAAAAACACTCACCAGTGTCAAGAACATAGTTGCTATCAGAAAAAGAGAGAGAGCTGGAGGAGGGCAGAGGCGTGATGGCGGTGATGCTCCCGTACCCGACGCCGACGGAGACAAAGGCGAGAGAGAGATGGAGGAGGGCAGAGGCGTGAGAGAATGAGAAAGAGGGAGAGAGTCAGAGAGTGAGAGACATAAAAATGAAACGTACATTTCCCTCCCAAGTTTCCCTCCGAACTCTGAAGCACAATGTTTAAAAATTTTAATTATAATCGGCGACTAATATTTTGTCGGTAAAAGTAAAAATAATAAAAAAAAATATAAAAATAGGCACTAAAATAAGAAAGAAAAAAAAAATATGTAACAAATATAAGGAATAAAAGTAACAAATATATTAAAATTATATTTAAATAAAAATATAAGTAATAAAATTATAAATTTAAAAATTTAAAAATATTAAATTATCTTAAATATTTGTCGTAATATTTTTTTTACTGAAAAATATAATAATATATTTTAAAATCTTATTTTCTTATATTGTTATATTATATATATATATATATAATAAGAAAGAAAAGAAAGAAAGAAAATTAAAAAAAAAGAAGGAAAAAATTAATACTAAAAAATATTTTAATGAAAAATATTTTTTACTAAAATAAAAGTTAATTTTCTGTAGTCAATGAAGGTGGTGGATAAGAGATGATGGTGGTGGTGGTGGTGGTGGTGGTGGTGAAGGTGATGGCGAAAGAGATTAGTGGTGAAGTTGTGATAGTGGTAGTGTAAATGGAGTGACAGGAGTGAAAGAGAGGTAATGGTAGTAGTAGTAGCAGCAATAGTAGTGGTGGTAGTAGAGTGGTAGCGATAGTAGTAGTAATGGTAGTCGTAGAGGTGAAGTAGCAACAGTAGAAGTAATAGTGGTGGTGGAATGGTGTTTGCAGTAGTGGTGAAGGTGGTAGAGGAGATGGGTGGTGAGAGAGAGTGATAGACAGAAAAGAAACATAGAGAGAAGAGAGCTGGACGAGAGAGAAAGAGAGAGAAGAGTGAGAGACAGACAAACAGACACAGAGAGAGAAAGAAAGAGAGAAGAGTGATAAGTGAGAGAGAGATAAAGAGAGAAAGAGATATATATATATATAGAGAGAGAGAGAGAGAGAGAGAGATGTGAAAAATAGATCAGGCTTGTTAAATTAATATTTTTTTATTTTATTTATTGTTTATACTTTTTACTTTATTGGAGTTTTATGACTCAGTTTATGAAAAAAAATTACAAAATTTAGAAATAGAGAGACAGAGATAGAGAGCGAGAGAAGAGAGATGATAGAGATAGACAGAGAGAAACAAGATATGAGTAAGAGATAGACAAAGAGAGAGATAGATTAAATTTTGTCGGTAAAAAATATATTAATTAAGATGAATTCTAACCACTGACTCTAGCCTGAAAGGTTTGATATCAAATCATACTAACACTATGTAAAGTTGATTTGCAATTAAGATGAATTCTTCTTTGAGGCATTTCATCAAACACCCTGTCCACCATTGGATCTCCCCCTTGATATGAGAAGCAGAAAACCACTCTGCTATCAAATATGAGAAGCTTCCACACCATTGGTCATTTTTGCTCAGTTCACACTTCCACACCATTGGTGTTTCGGATATCAACTATTGAATGAAAACCCATGGTTTGAATATGAACTACTAAACCATAGGTGGGAGGGATAATGGTCCATGTAACACAGGTGAAATGGAAAGGAAAGAAATAGTATGTCAGGTAGTTCAAGTTAAAGCACTCCAAAGTTTCCCTCCGAAGTCTGAAGCTCAAATTTTCAATTTTGTAAGACTAATCGCCAACTAAAATTTAGTCGGTAAATAATGAATTAAAAAAATATATTAAAAGTTACAAAAAAAATTCATTATTTAAAAAAAATTTAAATAAAAGTAACAAATATATTAAAATTATATTTAAATAAAAATATAAGTAATAAAATTATAAATTACAAATATTAAATTATCTTAAATATTTGTCATAATATTTTTTTTACTTAAAAATATAATAATATATTTAAAAATTTTATATTCTTATATTCTTATATTATATATATATAAAATAAGAAAGAAAAGAAAGAAAGAAAATTAAAAATAAAAGAAAGAAATTTTTTTTTAAAAAAATTATGAGCCAGCTCAACCCGTGTTTTTTTGTCGCCAATTACTTTCATAAATCCCTCAAATTTAAATTAGAAATGTCTCCCTCCAAATTTAAATTAACAATAGTGTTTGATTATTGTTAACCGTGTATAACGTAAAAATAATTTTAAAAAGTTGAAAAAATTAATTATTAAAAAATTAAGAAAAAATTTAAAATCAAATAATATCAATATGTCTTACAAATAATTGGGATATTTTGTCTTTTATTAATCTTGTAATAATATTGAAAAATTTATTGAAATGATAAATAATTGGGATATTTTGTGCATTATTTGTGAATTTTGATTTATTCTTAATTTATTAGTGTTATTGAAATATGATGATGTAAAAAGTATAAATAGTTTAATTGTACTTTTCATCAAAATAATAGTCTATTTTTAATTTAATTTCTTTTTATAATACAATTATTACATTTTAAAAATATTAATTTATCAAAATTACCTTTTCATAGTATATTTTTTTTAGAAATATCAATTGTCATAATTGTAAATTTTTTTATTATTAATGGATTTAAAAAAAGGACAAAACAAGAAATTCATATTATTTTAATAATTAATTTTTTTTAAAAATTAATATTTTTGGATGGTGGGTGTACAACCTCTTCATAAAAAAAATATAAATATAAATATAAATAATTAATTTTTTATTTTCATTCGCTACCAAACATTTAGTAGAAAAGTAGGTCTATGGCGACTAAAATAAATTTGGTCATTAAACTTAACGATTGGCGACCAAAAGTTTGGTCGGGAAAGATTAAAAATTAATTTTTTTTATTTTCATTCGGCTACCAAACATTTAGTAGCCGAAAGTAGGTCTATAGCGACTAAAATAAATTTGATCGCCGAAACTTGACATTTGGCGACCAAAAGTTTGGTCGGGAAAGATTAAAAATTAATTTTTTTTATTTTCATTCGGCTACCAAATATTTAGTAGCCAAAAGTAGGTCTATAGCGACAAAAATAAATTTGGTCGCCGAAACTTCACTTTTGGCGACCAAAAGTTTGGTCGGGAAAGATTAAAAATTAATTTTTTTTTATTTTCATTCGGCTACCAAACATTTAGTAGCTAAAGGTACCTCTACGGCTACTAAATTTTTTTTAGTCGCCAATTGTGATATGTTTAGCTACTAAAAATTTTTTTAGTCGCCAATTGTAATATCTTTAGCTACTAAATTTTTTTTGGTAGCCAATAATCAACATTCCCCTACTAAAAAAATTTAGTAGCTAAAAAGTTGACTTTTGCCGACTAAAATTATTTTTGGTAGCCAATTCCTTGACTTTTGGCGACTAAATTGGTTTTGGTAGCTAAAAGTGGTCGGCAAAAATGCTTTTTCTTGTAGTGTACATAACTCAAAACTCCATACTATTTTCACAACTCTACACTCAAACCGTAACAAAATACATAACAACAAAATTAAAATATTTAAAAATATTTTTATAAAATAGAGTTTGAATTTATTTTTATAAAATATTTTAAATTTTAAAAAATTAAAATCGTAATATTTTGAAATTAAAATATTTTAAAATATTCAAAAAAATTAAAAAATTAAAAAAATCGTAACATATTTAAATATTAAAATATTTAAAATATTGATTTGAATTGAGTTTTGAATTATGTTTTGAATTGAATTTTGAAAAATATGTGTAGAATTATGATTTGAAAACTCAAAACAAATAATACACTCAAATCAATGGGTGGAATTATGATTCGAAACTCTTACCAAATAGAGTCAAAATAATTTTGATTTGAATATGATATTTTATCTTATTAACCATTTAACTTATTTTATCTTTTCGTCACTAAAATAACCAAAAAAATATCCCAACTCTTGAGGCCAAACGAGTGCAGGATATACACACAAGGCAAGAATAAAACTACGTGAGCCCTCGTTTGTAACGTTGCCTATCTTATCTTTTGTAGTTTTGTAACTTCTATATTAGGATGATTTGTAAAAAAAATTTATAATTTAATTGATAGTTGTAAAAGAAAAAATAATTAATTTATATGTAAAATTTAATATTTTATTTTATTTTATTTATTATTTTAGCTCATTTCTTTTTTAAAATCTTTATTGACTATTTTAACTTTAAAAAAAAAAAAAATAGAAGCCATGCAGCGTCTCAGCATGAAGACACTACTTGTAAAGTGATATATATATATATATATATGTATGTATATAGAGCAGCTCTACAAACCCAAACATTAAAAATAAAAAATTAACTAAACTTGAAATCAAGGGAGCAAATTTAGTGATGATATGATCCTACACATACAACTTAGATTTTACATTATAAATTTAATATTTCTGATATTTTTTGGATTTAGTTTATATTACATTTTTACTTTTCTATACATCTTTTTATTAAAAAATAAAAAAAAAATACTTATTTAAATCAATGCATTTAAGAAGGGTATAAGTGTAATTTACCATTTTTCATGTGTATATACGTACATACAATTTTCATTGGATACCCTCTGCAATTAATACTAGAAAATTGCTTCGTAGCTTAAAATTTTGGAGGCTTGAGTGGCCCGAATGCCAAAACGACATCGTTTTAGCCATTTTTTCCCTCTCTTTTATTTCTAAAACAAAGAGGCGAAAGAAGAAAGATAAGGGGAACAGAGAGAGATATATACACATATCTATGTACAAAGGAGGGTTGTGATAGGCGACAGTGATGGTGATGATGGGCGACTGTAATGATGGCACTGGTAGGTGGAGGGTTTGCGACGATGATGGCGGCGCCGGTGGGTGGGAGTTCCAGCTCTCTCTCTCTCTCTCTCTCTCTCTCTCTGGGTCCCTATTTCTTCTCTTTCTCTCTCTCTCTGTGTCTCAGTTCTCCCTCTTCTCTCTCTCTTTGTTCTCCCTCACTCTTCTCTCTTCCTTCCTCTTCTCTCATTCTCTCTTCTTCCTCATCTCCTTCTTTTCTCTTTCTTCTTTCCGTTTTAGAGAGAAAAAAAATAAAAAAGTCTGGAAGGAAGAAAAAAATGGGGGAAAAAAAAAGGTGCCAAAACGACATCGTTTTGCACCTCGAGTCATTTGAGCCACACGTTATTCGAGCTACCTAGGGGGATTGTTAATATTAATAGACGTGGCTCCCTCACTTTCTGTTAATTTTTATTTCAATTCAACTATGCAAAAGACATTGATTGATTGATAGTATTATCTTCTTTTTGGGTAATGTTATGAAAAAAATTATTAATTGGTCTAGGGAAGCTATGCAATTATGTCTCTTATCAATCATAATTTATTATATTTTCTCATATTCCTTAATCACTCAACACAAATTTTGAATCTTGTAAACTCAAAAAAAAAAAAAAATAAAATAAAATTACTAATTGTCAATTTTTAATGACATGCAAAAAATCGTTACAAAAAATTATTTTTAACAACAATTTTACTATGACTTATCTTTAATAGGACTTGATAGAAATTAAATCCAACTATTAAGACTTGTTGATAATTTATTCCCAAATTATTCCATCAGTGTGATTTCAAATTTATTAAGGGAGTGCCAATGTAATTTACTATTTTTTATATACGGCGTATTTTGAGAAGTAAATTAAAAATTAATTTTTTAACCTTTTTTTTAAATTAAAAAAAAAAACATACATAAAAATAAACCATTCATGTAATCTAAAAAAGTTAAAAAATTAAAAAAATTAACTCTTAATCAACTTTTCAAAAAAGGCTACGTACATACAGTTTTCATTAGATACCTTTGACAATTAATATTAGGAAAATATTTTGGATTCTAAATAATTTATTGTGGGGAAGTGGTTTTGGAAATACTCTTCAGATCCTGGGAGACGCTCTTGATACTCAGCTAGTCACCTGCAAAGACAAATACTCTGGTCAGGGGTGCCGGGATTAGCACTCCGACGGGCAAGTCAGTTCTTCTACTCAAGAAAGCTTGTTTTCTAAATTTAGTGAAGTGTTTGTTTTTTTACATACCATTCCAAGAACGCTGCTTCTTTATTTATATCTGTTCCTCCTGAGGCCTCGGGGCCTGGGCTTGGTTTTCAATCATTACCCGTTCTTAGATTCGACCCCCGATGATCTTTTTTAATCGGCTTAATCGGCTTACGTATCGTATTCGGCCCATCCTAGTCTTGTAGGATGGGGCCGATTAATATTTGCTGGATGACCGGTTAGTGTCAGTACTAAAACATGCCCCTTCTGATTTAGCCATATATTCGTCTCCCACAATTGCCCCCCAAACTCCCTATTGACGGTAGTTAATCGGCGTGTTTGGTTTAGAATTCAAAGAGCCCATCACAGATCGGGCGGCTTCGCATATCCCAAGGCGTCAGAAAATGTCAGAAGGTGCCCGCCTTTTCGTTTATCATTACACTTTCCCGCTTCATTCATGCGTCTCTCGCATTTATTGTGATTTGAAACTTCAGTCCCTTTTGGTGCACGTTTCGTCGATCTTCTGATACGTTTGGACCGCCAGCGCGCATCTCTTCTCTCATTCGCATTTTCTGCAACTTTCGTCCGTCTACCTTTGCCTCATCTGCTCTTCGTAAGTTTTCTTCCCTTTTCTTTGTAGCCCTATTTTCTGTTTATCATTTTTACTTTCGGCGAATCCTTGGGTCCCCGTCGAAATGGCTAAACACTTGAAGGACCTCCTTTCTGAGAGTCGCATTTCCGAATTCCGGCGACATTTTTCCATTCTCGATGACGTCCATCTAACTCTTGTAGCAGACAAGACTGGATATGGAGAGGGAGGATCAGAATACAATCGTATTCCCCCTCCTGTCCATAGCGGAAGGCGGAGTCCGTTTCCCCCTACATCCACTACTTAGGGCTGTTCTTCGCTATTGGAGTCTGATTCCTTCTCAACCAAATGTAAAATTTCTTTTGAATCATTATGGGTGTTATAGAATTGAATCGACGTCTTAGGATCGATCTCAAAATTTTGGCCATTCTGCACTGCTACGCTTTAGCCAAATCCTCTGGTCGGCTGGGTCAGTACTTCCTTAGGGCCAAGGATACTGACCATCATTTGGTGACTATGCTTGCCAGTTCTGGTAAGAGGGTTGACGATGTAATGGTCGATGTCTGAGGTAATTGGGAGTTCGCTGAAGGCGAAGATCGCCTAGACCCCATTCCCAGACATAAGGGTGACCCAGGTTGCCACGTAGTATCTTGTGTTTAATGATTTATCTTTTAATCGGCTTTCTTTCCTTAATCACTCATCTTTTGCAGGTAATAAATTAAAGAAGATTCTGACTTGCGTTGGCGAAGCGGTCCTTAGTGATATTAAGATTGCACTCGACTACTTTGGCCGCCCAAACGTGCAAAAACAGGGGAGAGCCGCCCACATTTTACTTCGGTACGAGCCCACTTATACCACGTTCTCGGCTGCGGACAACATTCTGATTCCATCCGGCGATCAGCAGCTCTCGGCTCTTATCTTCCCCAGCTACAAGAACCTTAGGTAAATTGGTCTCGAAGATTCTGATTCGGGGCGAGATGCAGAGTCGGTAATAGAAACAGTTGCCGATCCGGCTGGAGAATTCACTGAGGAGGCCAAAGAAGTTGACGAGGCCGTGCGCTCAGTGTTTGAGGCTGCCGGACTCGATCAACCTTCACCATCCGCGTCAGGTCGGGCAGAAGTCTCTTCCGGAGACATTTTCGCGAATTTGGGCGACCTACCCAGCGATTTCTTCGAAGGTATGGCGAAGGAAAGCCTTACGCAAATGGCGCGTAGGAGAAACGCCGAGCGAATGGCTGCTCGACAAAAGGCCGAGGCCGGCGAATCTGATCCCAACTTGTCTAAGGCCTTCGTACCCATTGTTGAAGGGATGGTTCAGGTTACGCCGGTCGAAACGGAAAAAGGGGGTGAACAGCGGGCCGGTGAAGAACGGCCAATTCTGGAGGAGCGCGGTCAAAAACGCAGCGCCGAGAGGGAAGCCAGTTCGGAAGCTAGTCCTTCTGACAAACGGCCTCGCCTCGAAGAATCGGACGTGGTTGCTTCCTTTGTTATTCAGCCAAAGATCAGAGATACGCCGATTTCTTCCAATGCTTCTGCCATTAAGGATCCGACCGTTGCGTTGAGCTTGGCGGCTTCGATTTCCTTGCCGGCTGACAATGCAGCCTTTTGCGCCATGCCGGATATTTTGGCCGTAGCCTTATCTGCGCAGTCGGCTCTCCTGGTAGGAATCTTATATTTATTTTTGAATTTATTTTTTATAAAGGTATCTAATGATCCCTTGTTCTTGTAGACCGTCGGCAGGATTGCCGACTTGGGCCGCCGCCTGCATGATGCTCTTGGCAGGATTGACCGTTTGCAAGCCGAAGTGGAAGGTCAGAAGAGTAGAGCGGAGTTTGAAAAAATGAGGGCCGCAATGGAGAGCGTACGAGCCGAAGCGGAGAAGGAGAGGGCTTGCACTGCTGAACAGCTTCGATCTGATGCTGAGGCTAGAGCGAATGCGAGTGAGGAATCGCTCAAGCTCTCAAATGACGAGCTTGCTAAGGCGGAGACTCAGCTAGAGGAGCTGAAGGCAGCCAAGGAGAAAGCCGAATCTGATGCTTTTGAGGCGGGAAAAAGTGCCGCTTACACGGAATATGTTGATGAAGTTCCCAAGTTTGAGAATCGGGGGTTGAAACATGGGTGGCTCAAAGCCCTTGCTGTCGCTGGGGTTACATCGGATTTGACAATTCCTTACGAGCAAGTGGATGTGGAGCCACTCGAATCCGACACCGAGGAGTGATTTGGGAGGCGTTTCCTAATTTTGTTTTTGTAAGTTTTTTGCTTGGTAGGGTTATGTTGGCTCAGGGTAGTTTTCATGTATAAATTGGTTACTAATTTGTACGCAATTTATTAATGAACATTTCTTTGTAATGTCACTACTTCTTGTGCACAATTTGTGTGATTATGTTAATGAAACATTTTGCTGAGTTTGGCTCAAAGCCTTTTGCTACTTTGCGTAAAATTGTTGCTGGGTTTCAGCTTTTAGGGATTGAATATCCTGTGTCAACATTGATTCATCTTCTTTGTGTAAAATTGTTGCTGAGTTTCAGCTTTTAGGGATTGAATATCTTGTGTCAATATGGGTTCGTCTTCTTTGCCGACTGGATTCGAATTATGAATTGTCAATTCGAGAGTCGGTTGGAGTATCTGAGCCGGATAGATTGATGAATCGGCCCTTGCCCTAGGCGGTCCTTGCGGGGTCAAGGGCCGGCTGGGGTACTTGAGCCAGATAGATTGATGAATCTGTCCTTGCCCCAGGCGGTCCCTGCAGAGGTTAGTAGAATCGATTAGGGTCGGGTACCGAGGATAGATTGATGAATCGCCCGCCCTGTGGTCCCTGCAAGGTTAGTAGAATCGATTGGGGGACCGACTGGGGTACCAGAGCCGGATAGATTGGTGAATCTGCCCTTGCCCCAGGCGGTCCTTGCGGGGTCGAGGGCCGGCTGGGGTACTTGAGTCGGATAGATTGATGAATCTGTCCTTGCCCCAGGCGGTCCCTGCAGAGGTTAGTAGAATCGATTGGGGGGCCAGCTGGGGTACCTTAGCCGGATAGATTGATGAATCTGCCCTTGCCCCAGGCGGTCCGTGATTATGGTAGAATCGTGCCCCTGCCGTCGACTTAGCCGGCGTCGGGTGATTCAGGATCTCTAATTAATGAGATTGCCTCGAACGTGCTGCCTCTGTGAAGGATAAATGAGGAAACGTACATCCTTTATGAGCTTGGTAGACAACTGAGCTGAGCTCTTGGGGGTAGACTGATTGCGCGAATGTCAAACCGACTTTTCTTTAACAGCAAAGGGGAAGGGAAGACCCTGGCTAAGCTTAGCGGAGATATGAATCGAGGTGGTGAACCCTCAAGGCGAAGTAGGAGTGCAGGGTCGAGAGGCGTTAGTCTCCCGGCGTCGCAGAGATCGCCCAGCGAAAGCGATCGCAGGTAAGGCTCCATCCGAGTCGAGGGGAGGTCCGACGCGAAATCGTGCCCATTAAGCTTTGCGGTATTCGTGAAGAATAGACCCATGACAGAGGCGGACTCGATCGTTCGAGACCCAGATGTAGGGTTCGACTTTGCCTGACAAATATTTTCGCCTAAGGTTCAGAAATCAATACTGGGTCGACAGGATTACGAGGTGTTTCGCGAGGGCATTCACGGCGCAGTGAAGGGGCTTTACACTGCTTACAAAGTCGGCATGCGTCTGCGCGTTGCCTGTCAAGAGATGGAGAAGAAAGACGAACGTATCCGAAGTTTGGAGGCCCGCGTGGAGGCGGCCGAGCGAGAACTAAGGAAGACCAAGGTGGCTCAGGCACAACCCACCGCACACGCGAACCCAATTGTGGAAGAGAGGGTTACGAGTCGGCTTATCAGCTCCACACTTGCCGATCGAGAGACGGCTAGTATGTTCGCAATAGAGAGTGCGAAGGGGAGGGCCTATGAAAAAGGTTTCCATGAGGGCCGAAAGGTGGGAATCGAAAACCAGTGGAAACACCGGTGAAGAAGTATGCGATGTGAAAACCGGGTTCGAACGCAGTTGGATCAAGGCATCTTAAGCCGCAGAAGCTCTTCGAGCGTCAGGAATTGATTCGGCATCACCACGCTACAGGAGTAAAGATTTTCCGTTTTGTGCCTTTGAGATTGAGAAGAGTGAGGATGAGGGTGATGCCGTATGAATTTTATAGTTGTAAGATTGAAACGCAGGGCGTGTTCGAAACTATGTAACTTATTGTTTTATTGAATAAAGATTTTCGTTGTCATTCATATTCAGCATATGTGTATTTCGTGTTGCTTAAATGTTTGAATGTCTAAATATTGCTCGACCTAGATAGTCGTTAACTGCCCGGCAAGACGCGGGCCTATCGGCAGGATCTGTACATGGGCAGGGTCGACACGTCCGTGGCGACCGTTAGGGTTTTATTGAGGCTATTTCAACGGCCATTTATCTTTGATTTGGGTGAGCGTATTGACGCTTGAGAAGTTGGATTAATGGGCTGGTCGACGGTGATCGGCATGTGAATATTTGGCTGACTGGTTTTAATAAAGCTATTTCGCTTTGGCCCAGCCAACGCACGTTTCGGCCAGCCGTCGGGATGGCGGTCGTGGCGAATGTCAATCGACGCTTGTTTGATTCAACCAATGCGTTTTTGGGAGTTAATAAAATTTTCTTGGGATTGGGACCTCGAGATTGCGGTCGTTGCTGAGAATAAAAGGAGTGGGCGCTTCGCACCAATAATCCCATTTGACTCATCATTCTTTGTCTGGGATGGTGATTTTGGTTACAGAGGCTCAAATTTCGGTCAAGTTTGGTGTTGAGATGGTTTGCGGCAGAAAACCTATCCGTGAGGGAGTTAGGTCATCAGAAGGGCTTGAGTTCTGTGAGTCTCCAAGCGAAGGACTTGAGATCTGTGAGTCTCCAAGTCGTCGAAGCAGATCACCCCGAAAGGAGAGTCAACAACTGTCAAGTTCATTCTTCCTTGTCCTGGATCTTTGCCTTGACATTGTCAATGGTGTCAGGGGCAGTTTGGCGTTATGCAAGTCGTGGGCTTAAGCAAAACTGGTTCAAGGTAGTGCACGCCGTGGAGGGGTTTAGGGCGACGGTCGTCGATCCGGCGATACTGCTTTACCGGCGCGTTTTGTCCCCTTTTTTGCTTTCGATATTGTAATGTTCGAATGCGGGTTGTATTTATGTAACAACTGTTTAATCAAATAAATGGTTTTATTTTAAATCTATTTGCGTGTTATTCTGAATTTTGCTTGTGTACTAAAGCTCATTACTTCGAATGCATGATCTGTTCTAGTATGTTACATAAGATCAATTATCAATATCTTTTGTTCGTGCCAACGTTTGCTCCGGATTTGGAGACGCGATTAGCACTTAGCACTGTATGATCCGTTCCTGAATCCAGGGCCCATTTGGCCTCAAGGAGATTAATCGGCTCCAAACCCAAGGACTTAATCGGCCCTAAGGCGGCGCGCGCCAAAGGGGGCTCTGAATCCAGAGACTTAATTTGGCCAATCGTGATATCCACGAAGGGCGCTCCGAACCCGGAGAATTAATCGGCCCTGAGGCTTCATGCGCCAAAGGGGGCTCCGAATCCGGAGACTTAATCGGCCCTAAGGCGGCGTGCGCCAAAGGGGGCTCCGAATCCGGAGACTTGATTTCGCCAATCGTGATATCCACGAAGGGCGCTCCGAATCCGGAGACTTAATCGGCCCTAAGGCGGTGTCCGCCTAAGGTGGCTCCAAATCCGGAGACTTAATCGGCCCTAAGGCTTCATGCACCAAAGGGGGCTCCGAATCCGGAGACTTAATTGGCCAATCGTGATATCCACGAAGGGCGCTCCGAATCCGGAGACTTAATCGGCCCTAAGGCGGTGTGCGCCTAAGGTGGCTCCAAATCCGGAGACTTAATCGGCCCTAAGGCTTCATGCACCAAAGGGGGCTCCGAATCCGGAGACTTAATTTGGCCAATCGTGATATCCACGAAGGGCGCTCCAAATCCGGAGACTTAATCGGCCCTAAGGCTTCATGCACCAAAGGGGGCTCCGAATCCGGAGACTTAATTTGGCCAATCGTGATATCCACGAAGGGCGCTCCGAATCCGGAGACTTAATCGGCCCTAAGGCGGCGTGCGCCAAAGGGGGCTTCGAATCCGGAGACTTAATCGGCCCTAAGGCTTTATGCACCAAAGGGGGCTCCGAATCTGGAGACTTAATTTGGCCAATCGTGATATCCACGAAGGGCGCTCCGAATCCGGAGACTTAATCAGCCCTAAGGCGGCGTGCGCCAAAGGGGGCTCCGAATCTGGAGACTTAATTTGGCCAATCGTGATATCCACGAAGGGCGCTCCAAATCCGGAGACTTAATTTGGCCAATCGTGAGATCCACGAAGGGCGCTCCGAATCCGGAGACTTAATCGGCCCTAAGGCGGCGCGCGCCAAAGGGGGGCTCCGAATCCGGAGACTTAATCGGCCCTAAGGCGGCGCGCGCCAAATGGGGGCTCCGAATCCGGAGACTTAATTTGGCCAATCGTGATATCCACGAAGGGCGCTCCGAATTCGGAGACTTAATTTGGCTAATCGTGTGTAAGTGCCCCACTGGGAATCGACATGATTTTCAGTCGTCGAGGAAAAATAGTTCATATTGCAGAGGCGAAATATATTTACCGGTATCAGAGCCCACAGATCGGGTCAGTGATAGGGTTTTCGTCAGAACTCTGCTTGTGCTGATTGGGGGGAACCACGTATTTCTTCAATGCCGTGGGTTGTTAGGAAACACAAGATCTGGTGGTAGGTGCTTGGGACGGCCTTCATGATATGTAGCCAGGTTCTTCCCATTATGGCATTATACGGCGAGGGAAGCTTCACGACCAAGAATTCCACTTCGACCATTCTGGACCCCGCCCGAACAGGTAATGTGACCTTGCCCAATGGGTATTCGGGGTTCGTATTAAAGCCGAACAGTAGGTGAGGTGCCGGAGATAGATCCGCCTCGTTGAGGCCGAGCTTGACGAAAGTTTGATAGTACATGACCTCTGAACTACTCCCTGGATCTATGAGGATTCGTTCAATGATGAATCGGTTTATGCGTAATTCAATGACCAACGGATCAATGTGGGAAGCCGTTGCGTCATTGAGATCGGAGTCGTTGAAGGCAATTGTCAGAGCTTCTTCGGACCGGTCAGTCGAGATACGGCGCCCCTGTAAAGTTGGGTGCGATCGAATTGTGTGCATGGCTGGGAGTGTAGGCAGGTTGTAAATTACGTGGATCACGCCAAGTGGGGGAGAGTCCTGCCTTAATGCTAATGCCTTGGTTGGCTTTCCCTGTTTCACATACTGCTGCAATCGGCCGTGTTGCACCAGTTCTTCCAGGTGATCTTTTAATGCGTAGCAACTCTCCGTTTCGTGGCCGTGATCTTTGTGATATTCGCACCTCCGGTCCCTTCATTGTGTATCGGGTGGCCCCACCATCTTTGACGGCCATTTGAAGAATGGAAGGTGTTGGATTTTGGTCATTACAGCGGTGATTGGCTCTGACAGTTCCGTGTACTTTTTGTCGGCGCGCCTCGAGCGCCTACTGTTGACTTGCAATTGCTCATTCGTCGGGTGGAAGCATTGATCACTCGATCGGCGAGAGTCCCACCTTTTGTCCCGTTTAGCACGTTGTCGTGGCTCGGGGCTCAAAGGTGGCATGGAACTTATCGGCTGAGTAATTTCAGGAGGTCTCGATTTGGTGGACGCTTGTCTAGCTTTGATCCTCAGGGCATCGTCTTCCACTTTGCAATACTCTTCGACTTTTTTCATCAACGCCCAGACTGTTTTGGGGGGTCTTCTGGTCAGGGAGTTGCGAAGAGAACTGTCAGGATGTAGTCCCATTTTGAAGGCGGTGACGGCCATGGAGTCGTTGCAAGCATCGTCAATGAGATTGAAGCACTCCCAATATCGCGCCGAATATGCTCTCAGCGTTTCTCCCGGTTGAATTTGCATAGCCCAGAGAGAGTCGGCCTGTTTCGGCTGTACCTCGTTGGTGATGAACCTCGCCCTGAAAGATTTTTGCAATTGATGGAAACTTCTGATCGGCGGCTCACTTTGTAATACCATCTCGACTAGTGGCCCCAAACCCGGGGAATATTCGCACATGAGGGCTTCATTGCGCATGCAACGTCATGGCTCTTGTAGTGACGTATATGATCGGTGGGTCGATTTTCATCGTAGAGAGTAAATGATGGAGCTTTGAACTTCTTGGGCAGGGCCGCCCTCGCAATTCGTCGGATAAAAGGATCGTGCCGGTCCTCTTCATCTGAACTGCTTCTTCTGCGCTTGTTCCTTATGTGTGGGCTTTTTTCAGAGGAGCTGGAAGTGTCTGAGCGTCCCTTGTTATGCTCCATAGATACTGAATTGGAGTCGCTATCAGTTTCCCTTGGTCGGGCTCGAGGTCGTTGTTTACCCGCCTCGTGGGTCGTCGGTCTTGGCTACGCTTCTTTGGATTTTGCTACTTTCAGGGCCAAATCTTGTCGGAGGCGTTCGTTTTCTATGAGCATATTTTCCAGCCTTTGCTCATTCTGTTTAGCTTGTTCTATGATGGCTTGCATCGTCTCCTGCGCTGAAGTCGTTGGTGAGTCAAAATTCAAGGCGCGTCTCGCAGCGATGGTTTCCTTCTCGAGCATATCTGCCGGGGTGATGTCGTCTCTCTGTGTGGTCTCGTTGGTGGCTATCGGAGGATCTTGCGTCACGCCTTCCATGGATGTATTTGAGTATTCCCACAGAGGGCACCAGTTGTGGGGAAGTGGTTTTGGAAATACTCTTCAGATCCTCGGAGACGCTCTTGATACTCAGCTAGTCACCTACAAAGACAAATACTCTAGTCAGGGGTGCCGGGATTAGCACTCCAACGAGCAAGTCAGTTCTTCTACTCAAGAAAGCTTGTTTTCTAAATTTAGTGAAGAGTTTGTTTTTTTACATACCATTCCAAGAACGCTGCTTCTTTATTTATATATGTTCCTCCTGAGGCCTCGGGGCCTGGGCTTGGTTTTCAATCATTACTCGTTCTTAGATTCGGCCCCGACGATCTTTTTTAATTGGCTTAATCGGCTTACGTATCGTATTCGGCCCATCCTAGTCTTGTAGGATGGGGCCGATTAATATTTGCTGGACGACCGGTTAGTGTCAGTACTAAAACATGCCCCTTCTGATTTAGCCATATATTCGGCTCCCACATTTATTAATTTTTTTTACCAAATTTCTCGCATGAGTGTGGGATCTACACAAATCCACGTATGTATGTGTCTCATATCCATGTGAAAAGTTTGGTAAAAAAATTAATAAATTATTTGAAATCCCTAACATAACTCTTAAGGGCAATTTGGGAAGATTGACTTTTTAACTTTTTAAAATTTTTTAACTTTTATAGGTCATATCATCTCTCTATTTTTTTACATAAAAAAATTTAAAAAATAAAAAAAATTAATTTTTTACTATCTTTCTAAAACACCACATAATATTAATAGACGTGCCCCTCACTTTTTAATAATTTTCCATTTCAATTCAACTGTATAGAAGACATTGATTGATTAAGACTACTACCTTCTTTTTGGGTAATGTTATCCAAAACACCACTTAATATTAATAGACGTGCGTGGAATGCTTGAGATTTTTTTTTCCCTTCGTAATCTCTTTTGAATCTCAATCATTGAAACATATGTAAAATCTATTTATATATATGTGAGGTCCGCATCATCAATGGTTGAGATTCAAAGAAAATTATAGAAATCCCAAAAAAGGATCTCAATCATGAGAAATTTTTGGGGTACCTTTCTCTTCTCTCATTGGTTGAGAGAATAGGGGCCTACATTTTTGTATTGGGTGATGGGGAACAACATGGGACGCTATGGTGTTTGTGATTGGTTGAAGGCACTATGTGACATGCCACATGATACCTTGTCTGCACCTAAAAAAATTTCCTCAATCATTGTTGTTCTAATAATTTCCCCATTTCAATTCAATTGTACAAGACATTGATTGATTGATAGGACTATCTTCTTTTTGGGAATTTAGGGATGCTGCTGTGCGGGGTGCGCAGCAGCATCTGTTGTGCAGCGAAATGGGTTCATTTCGGGACCCATTTTGATAATCTGATCCATTCATATTTTAGAATACATCAACTAGAACATGGCTGCAAAAAATCAAGTTAATCGGATATTATTTACCTATTCATCCACTCACATTTGTATTCATTTTAATATTTTAAATTACAATTATTATTTATTTTTGTAGATAGAAATGTG
Source organism: Camellia lanceoleosa (assembly GCA_025200525.1). Classification (NCBI taxonomy): domain Eukaryota; kingdom Viridiplantae; phylum Streptophyta; class Magnoliopsida; order Ericales; family Theaceae; genus Camellia; species Camellia lanceoleosa. Next base: position 829,012 of record JANUSC010000049.1, on the reverse strand, counting down.
AGTGGATAAATAGGTAAACGATATCCAATTAACTTGATTTTTTGCAGACATAATTTACTTGATGCATTCTAAAATGTGAACGGTTTGAATTATCAAAATAGACCCTGAAATGGGTCCATTTCGCCGGACAATAGATGCTACTGCGCACCCCGCGCATCAGCATTCCCAAGTTATCTTTTTGGGTAATGCTATGGGAAAATGTTAGTTGGTTCAGTAACGTTACATAACCATATCTCTCCATAATCATAATTTATTTTGTTTGTCATATTGATTAGTAGCTCAACACAAATTTGTGAGCCCTATAACTTCCACACACAAAAAAATAAAAATAAAAATAAAAAAATTATTAATTGTCAATTTTTAATGACGTATATAAAAAAATTATCACTAAAAATTATTTTTAACAAAAATTTTATTATTATGACTTATTAATAATTTATCCCTTAATTATCCCATCGGTGCACTACAAGAAAGAACACATTCGGCGACTCCTTTTGCCGACTAAAGTAAATTTAGTCACCAAATGTCTACCAATTAGCTACTGAAATAAAGTTGGTCGCCAATGGTGGATAGATTAGCTACTAAACAACATTTGGTCGCCAAAGGTACATGCATCAGCTACCAAACCTTTTTGGTCGGTAAAAGACCACTTTTTTGCTACTAAATATACATGTAGTCGGAATTGTCTTCACTTTTGGCGACTAAAGATGATGTTGGTCGCTAATTGCACTGTCATTATAAATTATAAATTTTTTTTATTGGTTTTCATTTAATTTTTCGCTACTAATTCTGTGTTAGTCGTGGAAAAGAACCTTTTCGGATATATTATTGATGATTTTTTGGCTACAAATGTGTGCTAGTCGTGCAAAATAGGGTTTGAGCGACTATTTAAAATTTGGTCACTAAATCTGTTTTCTTTTCCGACTACAATTCAGTAGCCAAAAGGACCAAAATCGATTTTGGAGGGAATATTTAATTTTCATAAATATATTACTGACCAAAATAAAGTTTGGTCGGGAATAAACATTTCATGGTTTTATTTCCCTTCTTCTCTCACTCCCGCCTCTGTCACTTGCGCTGTTTCTATCTCCATTTCGCCTCCCTCCAGGTATGTCCTCTATTTCGCCTCTCTCTCTCCCTCTCCTTATCTCCCTCTCAATTTGTTTCCCCTTCTCTGTATGGCCTCTCGGTTTCCATCTTTCTCTCACTCGCTATTTACATTAGTTTTTGATTGGGTCTCACTCACGTCTCTGCCCTCTTCTCTATAGCTTTGTACAAAAATCGCCATCACCGCAAGTTCATCAGGATCATCGCATAGTCTCCCTTCCAGGTATGTCCTCCATTTCGCATCTGTCTCTCCCTTTCTCTGTATCTCCCTCTCTCTTTCGATCTCTCTCTGTTTACACACACACACACACACATACATACATATATATATATACACACACACATAAATCATAATGTGAATGCTGGAAATTAGGGCATTGTGATTGAAATTAAAATTTAGGGCAATGCTTGGGTTGAGATGTTTTCGAAATTAGGCCAATGATATTCAATTTGGGTGTACTATTTACAGAAATGCTGAAATTAGGCCAACCAATTACCATATGCGATGATCTTATATATATAGATTTTTTTTTTCACTATTTTATTTTCTAAGATGGAATTGCTCTATTTGTTCTCTCTCTTCTTCCTTTGCATTTCTTCCCCATTTTCAGTAGCCCATCACTAACCCTATCCATACCACTTATTTTTCTAAATCTATTTCCAACCCTTTGTAGTTTTACTAAAAATAAGGTATGAGTTTGAGTAAAAAATTATAATATTATGAGGTTTTATATTTCAATGGAAAATTTCAAATTTAAGTCCAAATTGTCAAGTTTTGAGTGGTTGTAGTTAGGAATTGGAGTGAACGATAATTTGAAAATTTTGGATAAAAGCAACTGTGTCAAGCTCTGATTGCATAGAAATTTGAGTAAAAAGGGATGTATCTCCCTTGAATTGAGTCAAAATTAGAGTACAACTAAATTTTGTATAGATGTCAATAAATGAGTGGGTGGAATTTTAACTTACTCAAATTTAAGTTTTCATTCAAGATTTAAGTAAGGTTTAAAATGTTTTGACTCAGAATTTTAACTAACTCAAATTTAAGTTTTCACTCAGTAGAGTCAGGGTGGCTGCCATTGTGTAGCCTTTTAGGTTCACTTTAGATCTTATTTTGATAATTTCAATCGTTTATTTTTTAAATTACATCAAGTACAATATATTTATATAAAATTTAATTGACTAACGAGAAACTGAATGATAAGTTCGATTTTAAGAATAAAACTTAATACATATGTGATTTGATTAAAGAACTATTATTAATATCCGATCAATTTGATTTTTTTATATCAATGTTGTACTGATATATTCTAAAAAGTAAACAATTTGAATTATCAAAATAAGATCTAAAATGAACTCAAAAAACCGCACAACAGTTACTGTTGTGCATCTCAAGTCCTAACTCACCACTAATTGTTATTACACCTAACAACTTGCTACTCTCGGCGTAAAGCTCATCTCCAGCTCCCTTTCCACTTCAACTCTCAATCATTCATTTTACCAGTTCAACTAATATATAATGAACGGTTCGGATCATGTGTGACTGAAGAAGTGTGTGTGTGACTGTATGTGTTCGTGTATGACTGTATATATTAAAATGTGCGTGTATATATGAACTGGTCTGTCTATGAGTCATGTTATGCTCTATGTAAGAGATGGTTGGGTACTAGGACACTTTTTGCTGATTTGTGTGTATGAACAATGCAAGGCTGCCAAGTTATAATGATAAATCACTCTCACATGAGCTATGCATTTATTTTTTGAAATGCATCTGTAACTCAGGATTCACCAAAAAAATACGTAATGAGAGGACTCATCCAAGCAGCTATATTTGCAGATTTATTGGTTATAATTGTGGTATTCCACAATTTCAAAGGGCCTCCAATAAAAAATTATTTGGTGTTTTTGAAGCGTTGCTTCATACTAAAAATTCATTTTACACCTTTTTTTTTTTGGTTTGGCTAAAAGAAAATGATTTGTAAATATATATAATTTATAAAATATATCGAGACTGATGTGTGAATAGTTTTCTTTTATTTTATTTTATAAATTATAGAATAATAGAAAATGAAGAAATCATAATAAACTATATCATTTTATATAAAAGTAGTATTCATAATAAAATGGTTTTGATTATTTTGATATATCATTCTATTATTGACCATATGGTTTCACCAGTACTAGTGCTCTACTAGTTATGCTATCTAGTGGTCCAAAATTACGGGTCATTTCTTAAATTAACTTCCATAATTACGCATTGTTTTAGAACAAATCGTGTCATAAAGTTCCACCCTAAAAGAGATTTATGTGACAAGCCAAACAGTGAATGAAAACCAACATAATCTATCTCAACTTGAAATGCGTGTTCTCATTTGTTCCTCGGTTAATCTTTGTGTGAGTTGTAGGTGACAAAATGGACAAGAGTTGGATGACGATAAATAATAGGCTAACAAGTAAAGAGTATCAACATGGGGCGAAGTCATTCCTTGTTTTTGCTACGGCAAATTTAGGCGTAGAGGATGAAATTAGGTGTCCGTGTGTCGATTGCATTAATGGAACAAAATATAGCAGACAAGTTGTGTGGATACACTTGATCCGAAGAGGCATGGCATCTTCACATCTAACTTGGGTGCATCACGGGGAACATGTTCCCGTGTCTCATCCTAGTGTATCAAATGACCAATGTGGAGGTAGTGGCAAATGTATGACAGATATCGATGATCTGCCCATGGATGAATTGCCTATTATGTTGGAAGAAATTTACGTGAGTGGTCTTATGAATGATCATACCGACGAGGAACCTAATGGTTTGGAGAGGGAGGATTTTCATAAGTTCACTAGGTTATTCGAAGATGCACAACACAAAGTTCACCCGACATGTGAAAAGTTTTATGTGTTATCATTCGTCATTAAGATGCTTCATGTGAAGGTGTACAACAAATGGAGCAACAAGTCATTCGATATGGTTATGCAGGTATTCAAGGACATTCTACCAGAATGTGATCCAACAGTTCCATGGACACTCTATGATGCTAAGAAGTTCTTACATGACTTGGGTGTTTGTGATAGGAAACAATTCATTCGTGCAAGAATGATTGTGCACTATTTTGGAAGGAGAGTGCTAATTTGGAGAAATGCCCTACATGTGACGCGTGTAGATACAAGTTGAACGATGATGGTGGTAAAAAGATTCCACACAAGGTATTGTGGTACTTTCCTTTGATACCGAGGTTGAAAAGACTGTATATGTCCAAAAAAACAACCGCAGATATGAGATGGCACAATGAGAAGCGTGTGGATGATGACATATTAAGGCACCTAGCTGATGGGGAAGCATGGAAGGACTTTGATAAGCAACATTCGACGTTTTCTGATGACTCTCGAAATGTAAGGCTAGGGCTGGCAACAGATGGTTTCAATCCATTTGGGAATATGAGCACATCATATAGTATGTGGCCCGTAATCTTAATGCCTTACAATCTCCCACCGTGGAAGTGCATGAAAGAGCCATATTGCATGATGTCATTGCTTATTCCCAGACGTTCGGCACCTGGAAGAGACATTGATGTTTACTTGCAACCACTAATAGAAGAATTGAAGAATTTGTGGGAGCATGGTGTGCAAACATATGATGCATCGAACGAGCAAATTTTTAGAATGCATGCGGCGGTAATGTGGACCATAAATGACTTCCCTGCGTACGGTAACATGTCAAGGTGGAGTACAAAGGGTTACTTGGCTTGCCCTAATTGTAACAATAATGCATCGTCCCAGGGATTACGAAGTAAAATAGGGTATATGGGTGCTTGTCGCCACTTGCCTGAGAACCACACTTGGCGAACAAGTAAGCTCTTCAATGGTCAAACGGAGCATAGGTCCAAACCTTTGGACTTATCGGGGGACCAAATACTAGAGCAAATTGATTTTGGGACTTACAAGTCGTATGGAAAGCACCCACAAAATTGAAAATGACAAAGGAATGAACATCAAAATTTGAATTGGAGTAAGAGAAGCATTATGTTTGACTTGCCCTATTGGAAAACGTTGAAGCTTCGACACAACCTTGATATCATGCATATTGAGAAGAACATATGTGTCAATGTCGTTGGGACACTTTTGAGCGTAGATGGAAAGAACAAGGACACGGACAAAGCACGCTTAGATTTGGAGGACATGAAAATACGTAAAGAGTTACACTTGAAGAGGCGTTCTAATGGGTCCTTTGAGAAGCCTCCCGCATTGCACACATTGTCAGTGAAAGAGAGAGAAGGCTTTTGTGATTTCTTGAAATCAATGAAGTACCCTGATGGCTATGCAACAAATATCTCCAATTGTGTGACCGCTCAAGTTGGAAAATTATCTGGCCTCAAAAGTCATGACAGTCATGTCCTTATACAACGACTTCTTCCAATTGGGATGCGTGGCTACCTTAATAAGGAAATCGGAACGACACTTTTTGAGTTGGGAAATTTCTTCAAACAATTGTGTTCAAAGACATTGAGGCGTTCAGATTTGCATAAATTGGATGAACAAATCGTACTCATACTTTGTAAGCTTGAGATGATTTTCCCGCCGGCTTTTTTCGATGTCATGGTTCACTTGGCAATTCACTTGCCTCGAGAGGCTATGCTTGGAGGCCCAGTGCAATATCGATGGATGTACCCAATTGAGAGGTATTAACTTAGCCCTCGTATTACTGTCAAATTTAAGTTAACGCTTTACCGCTGATATAAATATTGCAGTATAACATTGTCATCAGCTTGCAAAATTAGGTTGCTTGGCCGTCTAAAAGGGTTTGTGGCCAACAAAGCTCATCCTGAAGGTTCTATTGCCGAGGCTTACATTTCCAAAGAATGTACAACATTTTGTTCAATGTATTTGGATGGAGTTGAAACATTGTTTAACCGCCCAGAAAGGAATTATGACATGGGTGACCGTGGCCCAGGGTTGGCGGTATTCACTCAAACTGTACGTCCCTTTAGTCTAATGACAAGGGCGTCCGATGTGTCCATAGCTGAACGCGAGTTGGCTCATTGGTTTGTCCTACACAATAGCATAGAAGTGGATAAACACGTAGAGTATGAATCCTTCAAACGTATTTATAATGTTTTTGTTGTAAATTGATTAGTCTTTATCTTAGTAAACAGTTTTTGAATTGCATTTCTTGTAACTAGGGAGCACAAGAACTTGTTACACCAAAGAGCCGGTGCGTTCGACATCGAAAACAGACATCGGAAAGAATTTCCTAAATGGTTCAAAGATCATGTAAGCTAGTATTCTTATATCCTACCATAGATTGTACATTACGTAAATGTCACGCATGCTAGTAACATGACACATGTTCTTCATGTAGATGAATGAATTGCGGAGCCAAGTTTTCCCCCGAAGCAACTGATGATATGTGGTCATTAGCCAATGGTCCTAGTGGCTTAGTGAACACATATTCAGGATGTATTTGTAATGGTGTCCGTTATCATACTATCGACCGTGACAACCGTCGGAAAAGTCAGAATAGTGGATTAGTCGTGGAAGGGGAGCATGAAGCGCAATTGATACACTTCTATGGACACTTGTGTAGAGTGTGGGAACTGAACTATTTGTTCAGACGTCAGATTGTATTGTTCCAATGTGAATGGTTTAACAGTGGTAGTAGTAGAACTATGCGTGTAGAACCACATTACACAACAGTTGATGTAACAAGTCGATGGTACAAAGATGACTCATTTGTATTACCAAGTCAAGTTGAACAAGTATTCTATGTTAATGACACCAAATTAGGTACCAATTGGAGAGTCGTTGAAAAGTTCCAACATCGAGGAATTTGGGATGTGCCAGAGATGGATGTCGTACAACCTGATGATGTGTTCCAACAAGAAGAAACCACCGAGGTCGTACCTGCTATGGCTATTGATGATGATGTGGTTTTGCGTCGAGATGATATTGAATATGAAATTATTCCCATAGAAGTTTTGCAATCTGTCAGAGGGGTAGAAGCCAAGGGTGTTACAAATGATGCCTTCATCTATGATGATGAAGATGGATTAATGAGGGAGGGTGATGACCCAGACGAAGAATATGACCTACAAAGTGATTTTGATACAGATGTTGATGTCGAATCTTGATGTATATCATGCTTTAGTTCATGCCATAATTTGAGGCATAGCTTGATGTTGTCCAGAATGAAGTGGGAGGTATTTTTTGTGTATCTTTGGTAGTGAAGTTTATGGTGTAGCTTTGGTATCTATTTGTTGCTTACTGTGTCAAGTATAATGTTTTCTGAGAAGGCTTGGAGTACATTCTCTGGAGCTGCTGTCAAATGGTTGGCCTACTGTAAATGTGGTGTTTTGTTGGGCTGCTGTCAAATGGAAGGGTGCTGAACTGTTGCATTGTGGTGTTTTGTTTTTGTCTTGCTATTGGTGATGGAAGGGTGTATTGGATCTGGTGTGTTATGATCTGATTGTGAGGGATGGGTCAGTGCACCCCTGGAATATAACTGAAGGGTGCCTTTTGGTGGAATGCATCTGATATAGGAAGCTCTGAGTTGGTCTGCATTTGTTTGGCTCTGACTATCTTTGGTATGCCGGTATCTTTGGTTTTGTCAGTTCTTTGCTCTATTTTGCAATGGGTTTTTGTTGTGATGCTACTGTGTGGATGTTGTTGGGTTCAAGTTTGGGGCTGCCTCCGCTATGTTTATGCTTTGTTGTTGGTATTTCATGGTTTTGTAGATAGACTGATCAATTCTGGCTGGTATCTGCTGGTAGTTGTTCTGCTAAATGTTGCTGCAAGATCATGGGCCTTGTGCTTTTCTGTGTGTTTTTTTCTATGTTGTGTTTATCTGGTTTTTTTTTTTTTTTTTTGTTGTTGGTTTCTCACCAACTGGAGCTTGGAGCTTGTGTTAGCTCCAAGCTCCTTTTTATTGATGTACTCGTTCATCCTTCGTATGTTCTCATCAATAAAGAGTTTGTTTTGCCGATCAAAAAAAAGATGTCGTGATATAAAACATTATAATGAATGAGTTTTTTTTTTTTAATTTCGAACAATTGGTGCTCGTCAAACTTCTATTATTATGAAAATTCAATAATGATAATAAGAAAATCTGGTAATCTGAAAATTCTGAAAATCTGAAATCTGGAAATCTAAAATATGAAAATCTGGAAATCACTTTGGTCTGCTAATTCTGGAAATCTGAAATCTGAAAATCTGAATAATCTGGAAATCTGAAAATTTTGAAAATTCTATAGTTATAATAAGAAAATCTGGTGCATTTTCAAATAATTTGGTTTTTGTCCAAATCTGGAAATCACCTTGGGCTGTATCTGCAAATCTGAAAATCTGGAAATCACTCTGAAATCTGGAAATCTGAAAATTTTATGACATTCAGTTATGTTTTTGTTTCTTTTTTGCCCTTTTGGTAAGTAACAGTTACTACAGTTGAGCACCCGGCCGAATCTGTCAATTTGCATTCTTTTATGGTATTCAAGTAAGATATTCTAGTATTCAAGGTCTTGCATTCAAATCTGTCATTTTGCATTCTTTTTCCACAATTGAGCAATTTCAAGATGTGCCACAATTGAACCTTTTATGGTAGTTTCACTAATGATTTATATGTTTTCTTCCTTAGCAGAGAACATATCTATGTTCTTCGTTTATGCGTAAACGTAGTAGCTTTGGTGGTAATCTTGAGACTGAGGTATTACTTTCGGTAGACTTATTTTTGATAGGTTCTATATTGAGGTTGCTAGGAAATAATTTCAAAGGCTGTGTTTAGATTATAAATTTGTATATGAATTTGTTAAGAGAAAATAAAAAGACATAAGGAATGTTAATGACTTTCTATCCACAATTTTTTACTTAAATTTTTGATTCAAATACATTCTGAGGATATTAAGATTAAGGATAAATTATAAATATATTTCTTAAAATTTTTTTAAAATATTAATTACTTTATGTGGTTTAGAAAATTACATCACTCTTTCAAATTTCTAATCCTATAAAAAAATGACTTCTTTTATTAAGCTTGCATAAAATATTAATTGCCTCTGCCATTTTGAAATTCTATCTTGCTTATTAAAGTAATTAATAATTTTAATAATGTCAAAAATATATTTTAATTAATAGTTTCGTTAACTTTATTGTTGTATAGAAAGATAGTTAGAAATTTAATTATTTCAGTTAACTCTGTTAAATGATAACACAAGCTCTTTGAATGCAAAGATATTCTGGTATTCAAGGTCTGATAAATGTCAAAAATATATGTCAAATTAAGTTTCAGTGGATTACACCAAATCATTGCCTACTTAGCCCTTTTCCAACAAACTTTAATGGAAGAACAGCCTATGAGACCTTTCTTTGATGCGCTTTCATTATATTCAATGACTAACCAGTGAATTGTCAAAGGATCCAACCAATTGGTATGACAGCTATTATGCTCTTCAAGCTTGTGATTACACAATTGAAAAGTGACCACATGCATTGTTCCCTCACATGGATGTAGATTAATATAAGTGATTCTGCCAATGTTTAGATCTGTAACTGGGATAATTCTCATAAAAAATGCAGGGGGAAAAAATTAACCAAATCAGACCCTAGCAATGGTGACATAGTGATTTTGATCTGCTGCATGTGGGCTGAGTCCTTGTAGTATGCTTAGTTGCTTAGTGCAGGGTGTCATGTATGGTTTTGATCTGCTGCAAACATGGTTTCTTGCGCTGTTTATTTGTTGGTTATTTTTCACCGCGTGGCTTATCTTTCTCTGTAAAAGACGGAGTTCTTATGCTAGCTTCTATTTTCTTGCAGGCTGACAGTGCATAATGCTGTTTTGAATTGTAGTGGTGTGGTTTTGGGATCACTGCCTATAAGGTTGGTTTTGTGAATTGTGCACTTTACATACTTTGACTATATTTGTTTGGTAGATAATAAAAAAAAAATTATGTCATTTCCATTAAGCAGTCAGTGCTTGTTTCTCCAGAATGCAACACTGCATCTCTAGTTTTTGTCACTCGTAAAGTAGAACTTGCATCACTCCGTTCGCCATCATAAGAACAAAGATCAGTATCTTCAACATTTGAAATGAAGTCCTCAAAATATTTCTCTGCCTCTTTGGTTAATCGCTTAGACACCCTATTTCTGTCATTACTCCTCTGAAAATTTTTGGAAACATTTTAAGTAAATAGAATAGTAAATTATCTGTAACTATATCAACTAATTAACATAAGCATACTGCATTTCAGCACAGCTAGAGATTGAGAACCATACCTTTCTAGCTCGTGATGGTTTTTCTGCATTGGTAGAGCTCTTTGGATCGGGAAGCAATTCTTTCACAATCTTAGATAGCTCCCTACCAGGTCTTGTTTACGCTTCTCCGACTGGAAATTTTTTAGTAAACTCCATGTTTACTACTTGAAGTTCTCATAAAAAACAGTGCTTAAAAAAAATCAGCAGAAGAACAGCATTATAACAAAACTATCCGTGTAATTTTCTGTTTTGTATGTGATTCTTGGAATTGTCCCTTGAAAATTTTATCTTCTTTTGGCAGACTAATGATCCAGCTCAAAAGAACACACTTCTCATTTTCAAGTTTCTTCCTCTCATGATTGGTTACTTTTCCTTGTGCATCCCATCGAATTTGTCAATTTACTGGTGAGTTTCAGCTAGCATTTTTTCTACCATAATCATCCACCATCTTATGTTACATTTGGTGTCCTTTTTGTATCTCTAATTGCCATTGCACATGATAATCATAGAAAAGTTCATGCATCTGGCCTGAGCATACACACCAGGGTAGTATAATCAGTATTGACGGTTATATAGAGTTGCCTAAAACAGAGATACATATTTATTGAGTTATTGTTATAAAAAATAAGGTGCCACTATGTATAATATCAAGAAATGTAGCAAAACATGGAAATTTTCGTTGATAACTTGAGGGAAAGTTTACAGAGAAGTACTTCATGATTAAGGTCCAATTATTTCGATCAACATGCAAACATGATGTGTTGAGTATAAAGCATCAATTATAGGATTTTTAATCAATAACCATTTACTAGTTGCTATTGCGGTAAACATTTGGATTACCACAAGTTTCAATAGATTGAAAAAAAATATGTCTGAACATTTAAATTAAATTGTACATTTTTTTGCAACACCTATCTATAATCTATAATATATATTTTGGGAACTCACTAGTTGATATCTATAACCTATCTATTACTAGTAGCTCATTAGTTGATAGTTTTTATATTCTGGGAACTCACATGTACCTTTGACAAAGAACAACCCTAATTTACCTTAGTTGCAGAAGATGATGTTTAAGTGGTGCTTTAAATTCCATTTTAACAAGTGTGTTTTCCCTTCTTTTTCATGAAAGGCAATGCTAACAATCATCTCATTTTAAAGGTCATATCATTGAAAAGCAAATCTCCGAAAATGGTACTAGTTTGGATTTAAACAATTTTTGCCTGCTTGAGCTGGAAGATAGTCTTTTGTTAACTGACTGACTTTCAATTAAACATTGCTTTTGTGGTTCACCACAGCTGATTCCTGTGACTCAAACCAGTGCAATAGTGCTGGGAGTGGATAGCACTTGTCGTTGTTCCAAGTCACGACCTCTATTCTTTAGAGGTGCATTGTTTAAAAAAGAAAAAAAAAAACTTTTAACATATCTCTATGTGTATGCCTGTAGTAACTCTAAACAAAACCATCTTCAGCATGTTATTCCCTCAAAGTTGTGCTCTGTTAATAGAGTATTTATTTCTTTCTGAGTTTGTCCTTCACCCGCTTTCAATTGATTTGTGCATATTATGCTTTAGTAACGGAGGTTGTTTGGGAGGGTGGGAGACAGAAACCAAAGCTGATAGTAATACAATGACGAAAGCAGACAACAACTCAGTTAGCAATACTGTTAACAGGTAATCATTTTAGTAATTAACTATTTTTGTCTGTTTGATTGTTAGTTCATTTTTAGTTATCTTGCTCACACCTCTTCTTTTATTTTATTTTTATTTATTTTATTTTATTATTTTTTTTTGTGGGGGTTTTGTTGCGAAATGATGAAACATTGTAGGGACAGATGACTGTAACCAGAAATTTAACCCACCAAAAAAATAGAACATGTTTATATGAAAAGCAATTACAACTTTCAAAACTAGCATTTAAAAATAGTATAATAGTTCATAAAAGTTGAGATCAGGTACCCATGAATGTTATATGCCCTTCAATCTTTTCTTTTTCCTTTTTTCTTTGAGCCATGATTTTCTTCTCTCACTCTCAGTATAAATAAACAGAAGACAATTCTATAGCTTTATCTCATTGCATCAATACTAATTTACCATGCTTTGCATGCCATATTCTATTTGTCAGTTCAGTTTTTTTTTTTTTTTTTTTCAATTGATGACTCAGCTCTTACAATGTTGGGGTTTATGAATAACAGGGCAGCAACACCTGCAGGTAAGAAGTCACCAGCTGGAAGAAAGTAGACGAAGAAAAAATTGCTTTTGTGGTCCACAAAGTGGGGTTCAGTCAGTACATAATTAGCTTTTGTGGTCCACAAAGTGGGGTTCAGTCTATTGAAGTTTTCATTTCAATTTTCTAAGGAAAAAAATATGGTCCAATCCATAGGTTGGATGGGTATTTAGCTTCGAAGTTTCAATCAATATGGTATTCACACACATGATGTGTGTAAGAGGACCACCTGGTCCAAGGAATTGGAAGTATAGATAAGTAAGGGAAAAAATAATCAGACCACTGAGCAACATAATTATGATGCCTGAAATTATTATCAGTTAATTCAAATTATGAAATTTGATGTATTGTTGTGCAATGCTATATGCCAATGAATCCTTTTCCAGCTTCTACTATTTTCAACAGCCACATATTTTTCATCATTGTGCAATTTAGCTATGGGATTTATGTTGTGGTCCAAGTTCAAGTGGTTGAACTTGTAATTGCACCCTCTATGCATGGACATAATTTGTAGTTGTAAACATAAATTTCAGAACATAAACCTTATACTTTGGATCATTTACCATGTGTATTATCAAGAAATCAAGACAAAATGACATACCCGAATCCATCGATGAACGGTTAAACGAAAGCATGATTATCAATAAACTCTCTGTTATTGATTATGTTATTGCCTTCTAATCCTTTCCTTTTTGGTGCCTTATGTTTCTCCTTGAGAGGATTTAGAAGAAAAATGGCAGTTCTACCCCATTGGAAGAAATAGGGACCATAACCTTTTAAAGGTTGAAATTGGTTTTCAAAATGAAACGGTGTGGCAGTTTAAGGAAGGAAAACCAACTTTAACCAATATGTTTTAATTTCTATTTCTGCCCCTCATAGAAATAGAAATTATTCAACTAGTATCTACACATTAGGTCCATAACACATATATACCCTTAAGCCTATTAACTAAATTGAATCACTTAAATTGTAGGCTTCTTATAAATGATAACACCACATTTAATTATGTGGTCCCATTGAGACATTATCTAACAATCTCCCACTGGACCACATATGTATCCTGAAAAATGTGCTTAACTTTAGTGAGCTCAAAAATTTGTTATCATAACCTGAGGGTATCCAAACAATCTTGTCCATTAACTATATTAATATAGGATCAAAGCGGTCTTCGTTACATCAATCGTAACTCGACCCACCAATGGTCACGTATACTAATACAGCTAAATGACATAGATCAATCATGGATGCGTAGCATGGAAATTACATGTGATGTGATCCATACATGCCTATTTCCAACTGGTCCTACTTAACTTTATTGAGATCAATACTTCACAATACGTAACAGAGCGTAATAAACTGAATACTTCATTTCTGCAGAAATTAATCTAATTACATAGATAAAACTCAAGGCTGACATAAAGCAGTAATATAAATACAAACTCCCACTAAACCAGAATGTTCTCAAATAGAACAACACCCATATGAGCAGTGTGCTCATGAAAGACCTTGGGTGGTAGTCCCTTCGTAAGTGGATCCGCTATCATGGAGTTTGTCCCAATGTGCTCTATGGAAATCTGTCCACTCTGCACTCTTTCTTTTACAACTAGGAACTTGATATCAATATGCTTTGATTTTGTCGAGCTCCTGTTGTTATTGGAATATAAAACTGCAGACTTATTGTCACAATATAACTTAAGTGGTCTTTCAATGCCTTCCAAAATACGCAACCCAGTGACAAAATTCCGCAGCCATATCCCTTGGTTTGATGCCTCATAACATGCTACAAACTCTGCGGCCATGGTGGATGAAGCTATGAGCGTCTGCTTTGCAGACCTCCAAGAAATTGCTCCGCCAGCCAACAGATAAATATAGCCTGATGTGGATTTCTTACTGTCTTGGCATCCAAAGAAAATCGAGTCGAATATCCAATGACCTCTAACTTATCCGGTCTCCTATATGTGAGCATATATTCCTTTGTTCTTCAGAATATCGCATAACATGCGGATCGCTTCCAATGATCCATGCCAGATTACTTAAATATCGCTAACATGCCAACTATGAACGCAATATCCGGACGCCGTACATACTTGGGCATACATTAGACTCTCTACCGAGGCATAAGGAATCTTCTGCATTTCTTGAATTTCAAGATCGTTCTTCTGCATTGGTCGAGACTAAACTTGTCTCCTTAGCAACCGGTTTCACCCGGATTTACAATTTGCATGCCAAATCTATTGAGTACTTTTTCGATATAGCTCCTTTGTGATAATCCTGAATACCGAGAACGATCTCGGTGTATTTCGATTCCTAATACAAAGGAAGCATCACCAAGATCTTTCATTTCAAAATTCTTAGATAGAAATCTCTTGGTGTCATGCAATAAGTTTATATCGTTTGTGGCAAGCAATATATCATCAACATATAAAACCAAAAATATGTGTTTACTCCCACTGAACTTGTGATACACACATTCATCAACAACATTAGTTTCAAAACCATATGAAGTGAGAACTTGATGAAATTTGAAGTACCACTGACGAGAAGCTTGTTTGAGTCCATAGATGGATTTAGTCAATTTGCAAACCATATTCTTCAGGTCTCCTGATACAAAGTTTTCTGGCTGCACCATATAAATTGTTTCTTTAATGTCACCATTAAGAAAAGCTGTTTTGACATCCATCTGATGCAACTCAAGATCAAAATATGCAACAAGCGCCATAATTGTCCTAAAAGAATCTTTCGAAGAAACTAGAGAGAAAGTTTCTTTAAAGTCAATTCCTTCCTTTTGAGTAAAGCCTTTGGCTACAAGACGTGCCTTATACCTCTCCACATTACCATTTGAATCCCTTTTGGTTTTAAATATCCATTTACAACCTACAGGCTTCGCACTAACTGGTAATGGGACAAGTTCCCAAACTTTATTGTCTTGCATAGACTTATATTCTTCATTCATGGCTTCTATCCATTTATGAGAGTTGGAACTTTCCATGGCTTGACGAAAGTTGATTGGATCATCTTTCGACATTCCATTTTCTACCTCATGTTCCTGGAGATATACAATATAATCATTCGAAATTGCAAATCTCCTTTCTCTTGTGGATCGCCTTAATGGCACAGGTTCTTGAGGTTGAGGTTGTAGAGTTTGTTCCTCAGGAACAATTACCTCATCTTGAATGAGGGTTTGAACTATATTATCTTGAACAACATTGTCTGGTTGAGGATCCGAAGTTACTTCTCGAGCAATGATAGGTATAGGAACCTGTAATTGGTCAAAAGTAGTAGTAGGAAGTGGAATTACTCCTACTTCCTCCTCAAAGACAATGTCTCTAACTGGATTTCTCCCCCCAAACTCAACATCCTCAAAAAATGTTGCAATTCCCGTCTCAAATATTGACCTATTTGTGGGATCATAAAACTTGTAACCCCGTGATCGTTCGGCATAGCCAATAAAGTAGCTGCTAACAGTTTTAGAGTCCAATTTTCTTTCATGAGGTTTATAAGGCCTCGCCTCAGCAGGACACCCCCACACATGCAAGTGTTTTAGACTAGGCTTTCGCCCAACCCAAAGCTCATAAGGTGTTTTTGCAGCTGCTTTAGTTGGCACCCGATTTAAGATATAAGTTGCTGTCTTTAGAGCCTCACCCCAGAGGGACTCTGGTAAAGTAGAATGACTGATCATACTTCTTACCATATCCTTAAGAGTCCGGTTTCGTCTCTCAGATACACCATTCATGCTAGGTGATCCTGGCATGGTGTATTGTGGGACGATTCCACATTCCTCCAGGTATTTGGCAAACGGTCCTGGACGTTGTTCACCTGATCCATCATATCTGCCATAGTATTCACCACCACGGTCAGACCTGACACTTTTAATCCATGTGTTGAGTTGTAACTCAACTTCGGCCTTAAATTTTTTGAATACGTCCAAAGACTGCGATTTCTCATGGATGAGAAATAGATACCCATATCTGGAATAGTCGTCTATGAATGTGATAAAATACTGTTGACCATTCCAAGACGTCATAGGGAATGGTCCACAGATGTCCGTATGAATTAATTCTAAGACATCTGTAGACCTATGGGCACCAAATTTCTTCATTTTGGTCTGTTTTCCCTTGATACACTCAACACAAACATCAAAATCTGAAAAATCAAGAGAGTCCAAAATTCCATCAGACACAAGGCGCTCAACTCTAGATTTCGAGATGTGACCTAGGCATTTGTGCCATAATGAGGCTGAGTTTTCCTTAGTTAATTTACGCTTTGTACCTCGTGATTCCACGTGCAAGGTTTCATTATAAGATGCAATAGTTTCGAGCAAATATAGATTATCAAACACATTAAGTAAACCAGTACCAACAACATTTGAATTAATAGACATACTAAACTTCATATTTCCAAAAGAACAACAATATCCCAATTTGTCCAATACGTAAGCGAAATTAAATTCCGTCTAAAGGATTACAACAAAAGCGTCTAATAAATCCAAATAATAACCAGCCAAAGAATAATCTAAAGTGCCCTATTGCCTGCACTTCTATTGACTTGCCATCACCCACAAAGATGTATCTTTCAGCATCAGTTGGCTTTCGGTAGTTCAGGCAACCCTGCATAGAAACACATATGTGAGTAGTAGCACCATAATCTACCCACCAAGTGTTTCTTGGTACTGAAGCTAAATTTATTTCAGAACAGACCAAAACATAATATGTACCTTTCTTTACACGCCAGGCGACGTATTTGGCACAATCATTCTTTCTGTGTCCGGGCTTGCCACAAAAGAAACAACCATCCTGCACTTTCTGTTTCTTTGGTTCCGGACCCTTAGGAGCAGCAACTTCCTTTCCCTTATGCTTTCTTTTGCCCGTATGCTTGGAGGTGCTGGCCAGATGAGCACTTTCAGTCCTGTCTTGCTTCAATCTCTCTTCCTCTTGCACACAAAATGAAATGAGCTCATTGAGAGTCCATTTCTCCTTCTGGCAGTTATAACTGACCTTAAATTGGTTAAATTGTGCAGGAAGAGAGATGAGAACTAAATGCACGAGCAAATCATCAGATAGGTCGAGCTTTAGTGCCTTAAGTTTTGAAGCAAGATGAGACATTTCCATGATGTACTCGCGAACATTACCCTTGCCTTTATACTTCATTGAAATCAAGCTTGCTAAAAGCGTGCTTGTTTCAGCCTTATCATTTTTAGCAAAACGCTTTTGAATTTCTGAAAGAAATTCACCGGCAACGGTAACATCCTCTGTTATTGCACCCCGAAAGACTTCTGGAATCCCACGCTTCATGATCATAAGACTTAGCCTGTTAGAACGATCCCACTTTCAAAGTACACAATTTCCTCAGGAGTACTTTGTTCAGTGAGATCATTCGGTTTTGGCATTCTTAATGCCAAGTCTATGTCCATGCAGCCAAGAACAATCAATATGTTCTCTTTCTAGTCCTTAAAGTTTGTTCCATTTAACATTGGAACATTGTTCATGTTGGCAGAGATTGAAGTAGTTGACATTAAAGCTGAATAAAATAAAACGAATAAACAATTATGCTCACTTTAAGTAACCAAACAGATAATCTCTAAATAAATTAATTTAATGACAACATCTCAAGATACCTAGCACAACATTAATACCAAGCCTTTGGGTAGTGATATTAACTGTAAGTGGTATTCTTGTTGTAATGATCAAACATTGACAATAAGTTATGTCAAATAACAAATCTATCTTTTGATGGATTTATTATTTACATTAGGTTTCCTTGACAATTGGCACATGTTTATCACCCCAATCTGTGTGTGTAATTCTGCCAAGTATTAATTATGTCTTTGGACCGATAAATACTCGCATGAGAGACACATACATGAACATCAAAACATTCCATATAAAACAATCTAGACAAGAGAAATCACTTTTGTGACATCTTGTTTGAATTGACTTATATGTAGAACGTTTAGAAAATTAAATTTCTGTAGACATTGTATGAAATTACATTAAATTTAAAGATTTCTTAATTTGTTACCCTGTATATATATACTTTGCAACAATCCCAATTATATACACACACACATATATATATAATTGACGGTTCCATTTTTTTTTTTTTTTTTTTAACCCACAAAACACATGCATCAAATGAATAGATGCCAAAGACCAAACCTGTTATACAGTCCTGAATGGCATGCAAGAATTGATGACTAAAGGCCAACTAACACATGCAATATATCCATTTGAAAGATTTTCAAACACCCAGAAAACTGCTATATATATTAATATATGCAATATGTCCATTTGAAAGATTTTCAAACACCCAGAAAATTGTTTTGGTCCGTTAACAAAAAAAAAAAAAAAAAAAAAAAAAAAAAAAAAAAAACGGCCCTGTTTATATATATGAACACATGTGTTGAAGAGATAAAGAAACTGCCCAAAAAACCAAGCCATGTCTTAATTGTGAGAATAAGACACAAAAGTGCTTTGTTGCAGACGGGTTATTTATTTATTTATTTATTTTTTTTATATGATGTTCAATAACAAAACCACATGAAAATATATATAAATATAAACCCATGCAGATAACATTTGAAAAATTGAACCACCCACTGCCCTTCCGAAACAAAAAACAATTCCAGAAATCAACCAGAATTTGCAGCAGTATATATATATAAAAAAAAAAAAACAGAATCTGAAAACTGGAAACTACATGGGATGAATAAAGCATATCAATTCTGTTAATACACATGATATATGAGGCTCTGATACCACTTGTAAACATAAATTTCAGAACATAAACCTTATACTTTGGATCATTTACCATGTGTATTATCAAGAAATCAAGACAAAATGACATACCCGAATCCATCGATGAACGGTTAAATGAAAGCGTGATTATCAATAAACTCTCTGTTATTGATTATGTTATTGCCTTCTAATCCTTTCCTTTTTGGTGCCTTATGTTTCTCCTTGAGAGGATTTAGAAGAAAAATGGCAGTTCTACCCCATTGGAAGGAATAGGGACCATAACCTTTTAAAGGTTGAAATTGGTTTTCAAAATGAAACGGTGTGGCAGTTTAAGGAAGGAAAACCAACTTTAACCAATATGTTTTAATTTCTATTTCTGCCCCTCATAGAAATAGAAATTATTCAACTAGTATCTACACATTAGGTCCATAAAACATATATACCCTTAAGCCTATTAACTAAATTGAATCACTTAAATTGTAGGCTTCTTATAAATGATAACACCACATTTAATTATGTGGTCCCATTGAGACATTATCTAACAAATCAGACCACTGAGCAACCTTTAATTCATGCCTGAAAAATAATCAGACCATTAAGTTTATAATCATTCCATGCTTAATGGTTAATTACATATTTCTTTTGCTTGTGGACAGATAAAGGTGTGGGACGCACAAGCAAACTACCAGTTAATTCATATGACACAAAACAGATCCAGAGTCAAAACATTCCACAAATAGCAGCAGGAAAGAAAACATCAAAAATCTGGAAATAGCAGCAGAAAATACTCATCAATAGCAGCAAACATATCAGCTTAAACAGATCAGCAAACAGTTCAAGGTCGGTTAACTTATCCCTTCTCTCCCATTTTTAGATAATAGTTAGATGCCCTGATGTGATCCATTCCTTATTCTTCTAGCTTGAAAGTGCAATAATCAAGCATTATTTGGTTGTACCCTTTTTCTGTGCCGAAGTTTTATTTATTTTTATTGTTTTTGTGTAATTTAGTTCATGTATATCATGCTAAATCATGTAATTAAGCATGTATTAGTTGAGCTAGTTCATGCCTTCTAAATTATTTTTGTCTAATTTATTTTAAAGCAGGCATATCATGCTTTATAGTGTTTCTTGTGTTATTGCAGATTGGAAAATGGTTTCTGGCTTAAAGACTGGTCGGCTTCAGAAGAAGACACTCGTGCAGCCAGAAATAGACTCGCCAGCTGCTATTCCTTTAGGATCACCCGTTACTCCATCTCCTGTTCTCCTCGTTCGAAAAAATGTGGGACCATCTCAGCATGTCACTAGCCAACCAATGGTTGATTCTGATGAGACACAAGCCCTATCCGAAACACAGCCGAGTGGCGTAAGTAAGATTAAAGTGTATCAAATTTGTCAATTAGCACATGCCATTGCCATTTTTTTTTTGTAGCCAATTTTTAGCCAATTTTCGTGTTGTTATGTTGTTAATAGGGACTTCGAAGCCCCTACGTGTACGCGGACCGACACTTGGCAAAGACATACAAAAAATAATTAGAGCCAAGAAAGGGGGAAAATGTTATGTTCACATCAATTGTGAGTGGAATGCAATGACTGGCAAGTATGCCACTCCAGCAACTAACGAGTTAGGAATTCAAATTAGAACCCTGTGCCCTTTGAAAGATGTGAAGTCATGGCTGGATCTTGATGAGACTACAAAAGTTGCCGTCATCCAAGGAGTTCTTGTAACTAATATTACTTGTCCACAAGATGTAATTGTATTATGTATGCTAATAAGAAAGACTAATATTTAATGATTACAATTTCAATTTGTTTTGCTTGTAGGACAAGTTTCAAATTGGAGACGATTTCCGCAATGACTTACAAGCACAAGAGATTGTGAATAAGAAGGCCTATGGGTTGTACATAGATTGGAGGTATACCTTGAAACAAGAGTTCGAATTGTTAGAGGGACTTCCACGTGATGAGATCTATGGTCATCCGCTCGTAGGGGTGAGTTTAGATAATTGGAAGCATTTGATCGATGTGGTATGTCAAGATGCATCTCACCAGGTAAAATAATAGACTAGATAGAGTACATACATCTATGTGAAAATGTGATATGCCTTAATATTTACCAAAAAATTGTTTATCTGCTTGACTTATTTTTAGAAACGGTCAAAAGCTGGCAAGAGTAATAGGAGTCAATTGCCGTACAATCATACCAATGGGTCTCGTTCATTTCTTATCGCAATGGCTGCTATGGTGAGTTCGATTTTTTTAAAACTTGAATCCATTATATGTTGTTTGGATATGAAAAATGTTATGTTGTGATACATATATATATATATATATATGTTAAACTTTGTTAGTAAACATCTACTGTCTGCAAAAAGATCTGTCTGGAAAAAATCTGTTAATGATACCCTTGCCACATGTTTGCATTCTAAATTTGTCTACACTACACTCTGTTTTTCATTGGAAATCTGTCTCGCAAAATCTAAACTATACTGCCCCAAATCTAAACTATACTCTGTTTTTCACTTAAGATTATTAGTCTTGTAGCTCTATTTGTTTTAGATTTAAGTTAATGCTTTCACAAAAAAAAGATATTCCTGTACATACACATGTTATAATACACATAATCTGAAGTGATTATAAGTGGCTATCTGCGAAAATCTGTTTGCAAAAGTCTGTTGGACAGAATCTGTTTGAGAAAATCTGAACAAATGTGTTCGCAAAAATCTGTTGGAAAATATAAATCTGTTAATGATAATCTCTTTGAATTCGAACTAGAATACTGCTGCCTCTATTTCCAAATCTGGCTACAAATCTGTCTAAAAATCTGTCTCCAAATCTGTCCAGCAATTTGTTTAAAAATCTGTTAATGAAAATTTGTCTATTTGGTGCATAAAGTGTCATTGATTTATACGTTGATGTGTTAACAGGTAGCAAAAGATGGAGAGTTGGATTTCCCAAAGTTCTATAAGGACAACCACACTTCAAAGAAAATGAATGACTGGATCCATCCGAAATGCCGTGAGCTGCATGTAAGTATGTGACAAGGAAATATATGTATTCAATATTTTCTTGTACTTAGTACCCAATAATACATATATGTTGCCAAAGTTTTTTTTGTCTTATTTATTTGCAATGACAGCAAGAGATGGTCAATGTACAAACGGCTGCCATCGAGTCGGGGACGCCATTGACACAAGAGAAGATTTCAAGGCAAGTGCTTGGACAGAAGAAAAGGTACTTGCTTGGATTTGGGAGTGGCCCACAATCCTCTACCATATTTGCAACACGAGCACACGATAAGGACATGGAGGCAATGCGAGTTGAGGTGGAGACACTTCGTGAGGAGCGGCAAAAAGATCATGACGAGTTAATGAAAGAGCGAGAGGAGCGCAAGAGATGTTACAATGAGCTGTTGAAAGAATGAGAGAAGTGCATTCAATTATCCAATGAGATGTTGAAAGAGCGGGAGGAGGGACAAAAGGCAAGGGAGGAGACAAATACAAAGGTCGAGCATCTTAATAACGTAGTCGCCAAACTGTCACAACTCTTGGGAATCTAAGTTGGGTATCCAACGTTTGTTTTTTGGTAAGAACAAATTCATTAATGTCACACTTACTTTGTTTAAATATGTTCGCTTGAAGAGTTGAAAATGTCATCAATTTTGGAGTTATTTGTGCAATTGATTTCTTGTGTAGTTACTAGAGTTTGGTATTGAGTTTTCTTAACAATGAACTTGTATTTAAAATATGTACTTGATTAAGATTAACTATAGTAGAAACATGTTAAAAAAACATAGCGAATTTCAATCTTTGTTTAGAGTAACATGTAAACTTCAACAGTGGTATTTTGAATAGTTACTCGAACCACTGTTTAAACGTAATGGTAACCTTCCCGGTGACAAATGTGACATGTAGGGACAAACGGTACGTAAATAGCACACCTACGTTGGGAATTAGAGTTGAAAATATCATAAACTTAGTCAAAAAAAGGGGTTCGGGGGGCGAAAATGCAAAGCAACCCCCGAAACACTGTTTTCTTGTAACAGGAAGCTTCCTGGTGATAAATGTGACATGTAGGGACAGACGGTACGTAAATAGGACACCTAAGTTGGGAATTAGAGTTGAAAATGTCATAAACTTAGTCGAAAAAAGGGGTTCGGGGGCCGAAAATGCAAAGTAGCCCCCGAAACACTGTTTTCTCATAACGGGAAGCTTCCTGGTGATAAATGTGACATGTAGGGATAGACGGTATGTAAATAGGACACCTACGTTGGGAGTTAGAGTTGAAAATGTCATAAACTTAGTCGAGAAAAGGGGTTCGGGGGGCGAAAATGCAAAATAGCCCCCGAAACACTGTTTTCTCGTAATGGGAAGCTTCTCGGTGATAAATGTGACATGTAGGGATAGATGGTACGTCAATAGGACACCTACGTTGGGAATTAGAGTTGAAAATGTCATAAACTTAGTCGAAAAAAGGGGTTCGGGGGGTGAAAATGCAAAGCAGCTCCCGAAACACTGTTTTCTCGTAACGGGAAGCTTCCCGGTGATAAATGTGACATGTAAGGACAGACGGTACGTAAATAGGACACCTACGTTGGGAATTAGAGTTGAAAATGTCATAAACTTAGTCGAAAAAAGGGGTTCGGGGGGCGAAAACTCAAAGTAGCCCCCGAAACACTGTTTTCTCATAACGGGAAGCTTTCCGGTGATAAATGTGACATGTAGGGATAGACGGTACGTAAATAGCACACCTACGTTGGGAATTAGAGTTGAAAATATCATAAACTTAGTCGAAAAAAGGGATTCGGGGGGTGAAAATGCAAAGCAGCCCCCGAAACACTATTTTCTCGTAATGGGAAGCTTCCCGGTGATAAATGTGACATGTAGGGACAGACGGTACGTAAATAGGACACCTACGTTAGGAATTAGAGTTGAAAATGTCATAAACTTAGTCGAAAAAAGGGGTTCGGGGGGCGAAAATGCAAAGTAGCCCCCGAAACACTGTTTTCTCATAATGGGAAGCTTCCCAGTGATAAATGTAACATGTAGGGATAGACGGTACGTAAATAGGACACCTACGTTGGGAGTTAGAGTTGAAAATGTCATAAACTTAGTCGAAAAAAGGGGTTGGGGGTGGGAAAATGCAAACCATTGTTTTTTTGTAACAGGAACCTTCCCGGTGACAAATGTGTCATGTACGGACAGACGGTATGTAAGTAGTACACGTACGTTGGGATTTAGGGTTGAAAATGTCATGAACTTAGTTGAAAAAAGGGGTTCGGGGAGCGAAAATGCAAAACAGCCCCCGAGCCACTGTTTTTTCGTAACGGGAAGCTTCCCGGTGATAAATGTGACATGTAGGGACAGACGATACGTAAGTAGGACAAGTACGTTGGGAGTTAGAGTTGAAAATGTCAAAAACTTAGTCGAAAAAAGGGGTTCAGGGAGCACCATTTTGCAAGAACTAAATGTGACGAAGGATATATCCTGTTGACCTAATCGTTTGGAAATTCGAACAATGGATTTGTAAAGTTCAGCTAAGGTTTAGGCGCAATTGTGTATTTGATAAGTTTAACTATCACCACTACAAAATGTGCAACAACAGTTGAGCAATAGACAGTTCATATATATAACAGGGCCTCGAGATTTGGCTGATGGGAGGATAATTCCTGAGCAACAGAACAAGGAACTTAGGACTAAAGAAGCTAAGTATTGAAGATACGTATCAAAATTAGATGGTGTAATGGAAGAATAGTTAAGCATAATCTTATATAGCTCGTCCCCATAAGCCTATAAAGAACCCAAGGCATTACTCATTCACAAACAGAAGCATATGTACATCTATAAACCCACTAATTAGTTTCTTCTTTAAGGAAAGCGTTTCCAAAATTTCAATGAGTATATTGAGAAAATTAGAATCTTTTATGAAGAAAAAGACCATATTAATTTCCATCCGTGGAGGTCACAAAAACACTGTTTTAACGTAACTGGAAGCTTCATGAAGGTCACAAAAGCATAAGCATAGTGAGTTTTATGGATACCAGACAAACTCTAATGATGGGTTCTCTTACATTTTTATAACAAATAATTTTTGGATGCAATGGTAAGTACACCCAAAATTTCTGTAATTTTGTAATACCTACACAATTTACTTTCACATTTAAGTACTAAAATTTACTTCGATAGATTTAGAGATTAAAAAGCTAAAACAAGAACTCATGATGGGTCCATGTTTGGATGTCTTGCATTAGTTAATAGATATTACTCTGCTTGTCTTTTAACGTTTGAAATTATTACGATATATATATGTTGTCCAGAAGTGCCACTACACGCACCGAACTAATGATTTTTTCCCCCTTTTTTGCAGATGTTTTTGGACATACAAATGTGGATATGTTTTTGTTGACAAGTACGGGAGGGCATTGTTTTTATATCTCTATCCATATATATAGTGGTTTGTACAAAATATTTATTTGGTAGAGTAAATATCAGCTAATTTGGTAGAAATTAACATAGCACGTGGTACAAAATAGTTTTGTGGCAGTACATAATATAATTTTTGTTGTGGTACAGAAGTTGTAGGTGCACAATTAATTTGGTTATTCCAATATTATTTATGGAATTAAATTATTGACGTGGGATTAGACTTAGTTCTTATGAAATTTGTAATATATATATATAAGTGGACGTTCAATATTAATTTTTTAGATGGTTGGAACTGAAATATGTGTAATCGCTGTTGAATGCTTGATAACATATTTACCGTTGATGGATTATATTGTTTATACAAAGTACAGGTTGTATTAATAATGGATACAAGTGGTTTAGAAAATTTTATTTTAAAACAAAAAAAAAAACATTAAAGTATTTGGCCACCAAATATTTTAGTAGCTAAATACGTAATCAAATGTTTTGGTGACTAAGAATTTAGTAGCAAAAACATAACCCATTAATTTTTTGCGACCAAATAATTAGTAGCTAAAACAATTGAGAATGAGAGAAAGAAAGTATTGGCCACTAAATTTTTTAGTCACGGAAAAAAATGGTATCATTTGGTGACTAAAACATTTGGTGGCAAAAAATGAAGAAGTGAATGTGAGCAGGCTTTTGGCTACGAAACTTTTAGTGGGCAAAAGTAATAATGACAAAAATTACTTAGTTGCTAAAAATATGTATTTTATTGGTGACAAAAATGTTTGGTCTATAATAGTTATTCTGAAATTATGGTAGCACTTTTAGTGACTAAGACTTTAGTGGCGAAAACATATCTTTTGCCGACTAAACTAAAAGTAGTAGCCAAATGTGTACTTTCGGCGACCAATTATTTAGTAGCTAAAAGTAATACCTTCCCCGACCACAACAAGTTTAGTAGCCAAAAAGCCTCATTCGGCGACTAATACTTTAGTGGCGGAAACATACCTTTTGCCGACTAAACTAAAAGTAGTAGCCAAATGTGTACTTTCGGCGACCAATTATTTAGTAGCTAAAAGTAATACCTTCCCCGACCACAACAAGTTAGTAGCCAAAAAGCTTTCTTCGGCAACTAAGACTTTAGTGACGGAAACATACTTTTTGCCGACTAAACTAAAAGTAGTAGCCAAATGTGTACACTTTCGGCGACCAAACAAATTTTAGTCGCCAATACTATCGCCGACAGGGTAAAAGTGACGAGCTTAGCGACAAAAAATTTTGATCGCTAAATCGTTTCGGCAACTAAATATTTGACTTTTGACGACTAATATTTTAATAGCCAAAAGTGACATTTCTTAAAGTGGTGAGATTTCAATTCAACTGTACAAAAAAATAAAAACATTGATTGATTGATAGTCCTCTTATGTTTTAAGTAATGTTTTGAAAAAATGATTTGCTACGTCAGAGGAATAACGTAGCCATTTACTTCACTAATCATAATTTATTATATTTTTTAATCAATCAACACATAAACTTATAAATCACATTTCTTTCACTAATTACAATATTATTAAGCATCACATGAAGATGCTACCAATAACATTTTAAGCAAAAACACTTTTCAGAAACATTTTTTTATAAAATTCTATTTTTTTATTTTTTGTTTTTTTTACTGATTTTTTAAAATATTTTAAGTAATTTTTAAAATTTTTAGACATATCTAACTTAGATGCATCTAAAAAGTAAAAAATTGTGAAAAAAACCTTTTAAAAATTCACTAAATATCAAAAATACAAAAAAAATACGAGAATTCAATACATTTTATATATTTATTAATTTTTTAAAATATTTTTTTACAAATTTTTTACTTTTTAGATACATTTAAGTAAGGTGCATCTAAAAAAATAAAAAAATATATATTTAAAATTTAAAAAATATTCACCAAAAATTAGAAAAAAATTAAAAAATTTAATTTTCAAAAAATTTATTCAAAAAACTCAAACCAAACCAACTGTAACATATGACGGATGTCCTAAACCAATTAAAAAGTGTCTCGCCACTGGCACTCCATTCACAAACATTTGACTAGTTCAAACGATGCTAACAGGCTTTAACACTCTGTTCCAAAACTAAAACGTTAACACTGATTTTTAAATTTATTTTCATTTTGAATTTTGATAATGCTAGATGCATTAATTAATATATTAATTAATTTATTAATATTAATTATGATATTATTATGAGATATTTTTTCACATACTTATATTTCATTTAGTTCACATTATTTTTTTATATTCAAATAAGTCGTATGAGTGATATAATTACCAAAATACTCTTAATAATATTCACATTTGCAGTGTGAATGTTCTGTGATGTGAATGTTCATACTGCCAATATGAATGTGAATGTGAATGTTCACACTATCAATGTGAATGGTAACATGTCAATGTGAATGTTCATACTTAAATATTCACATTGTAAAATATGAATATTCACATCACCAAATTACTAACGGTTCAAAAAGTATTTGTAAGTGTATACATGTGCATAAAATACTTTAAATATGAGAATTAGGATATGGTAGATCAATTGTTCAAATAATAGGACTTATTGGAATACAAAAATATCTTATGGACTAATTGAAAAGGAATTTTTTAATAAATCTCCCTATTATTATTGACTCCGCTCATTATATAAATTATAAATACCAAAAACGTCTTAAATTTTGTCACATCATCACTTGGTATATTAGTTAGTACACTAATTAGTGCATATAGTATTATTTTTTAAATTTTTTGTATTGAAGAATTTTATTATACATACTTTATACTTTATGCGACTTTAATTATATTATTTTTTCAATTATGATTAAACTTTTTCTTTAGTTTTCATTTGACAAATGAGTTAGGTTTAAGTTGATAAATATATATATATATATAAAGACAAAATGAACTAAATAATTCAATGACCTATTTTGGCATTTGGGTTAAAAATTAATTTGTTGACTTTTTTTAGGTCACATCACGTATTTATTTTTTTTCACTTTTTAAAAAAAAACAAAAAACAAAAAAGAAAAAGTCAAAAAATTAGCTTAACATACTTCTCAAAACAAGCCCAAATATCATATCTAAACTTTAATCATTTTACTTTTTCTCTCATAAAAATGTCAAAATGTCAAAAAAACCCCAAAAAAATAATTTTAAACGGAACTAATTTAGCAAGACTATTAGTCAAGAAGCGAGAAAAAATCAAATTAAAAGAGTTCTTTCCAAACAAACCACAAATTATGACATTATTTTTGAAATTTTGATTGTGACTTTTGTGTTTAGTTATAATTTTTTTTAAAAAAAAAATTATTGCATATGATGTGTTTACCTTAGTCATTCGGTTTTGTATTTGAAAGAGAATTTATCTCTCTTCTCCGATTCTCTCTCAACAATTTTTCATCACTCATCGCATAATCCATGACAACCATACTGGCACCATTGCAATGGAACTACCTTGGCAATCACCGCAATTGGCTCCAACACAAAATCATCTCTATCTTCACCACTGTTGTTTGGATTAAGTCAGTCACCACAAGACTTAAAACCCAAAATTCCCAACAGAATCAGAGAACTTTGTCGTACAATTTTGGAATCAAAAGCTGCTCCATGTTTGACCTCAATATCCAAAACAACGATTGTGGTCCTTGAGGCTCGCTCGAGGTTGAAGGCCAACTAGAAAATGTGATGTTGCTGCTGTGGCTGCAGCACGAGCATTACGGATGATAATCTTGATTTTGTTTTAAAAAAAAAAAAAAAATTAAACAACTCAATTGATGATTTAATTGAAAATTGATGAATGGACGTTCACCAAATTGAAATCATAATTTTGGACTTTCACAAGATCAATTTGATTGTTCATTGCATAGTTGTATGAAAATTTTGTTGGTATTTTAGTTGAATTATTGCTTGAACAAATTTTAGTTTCAAAAACTGAAAAAGAAACCTTTAAAAATGTTATATATTTATAGACAATAAGCCAAATAATTTCCTGTTTTAATTAAAAGTCTCAGAATTTTCATGAAAAAATTATAAAGCAATTTTTAGGGTGAATTTTTTTTTTTTTTAGATTAGTGTTATGTATAATTTCAATGAAGCTTAAGAGAAGATGTTAATGTTTGTGATTAAGTTATATATATATATATATATATTGATGGAGAAAAAGGAAAAATATTCTCTCTTTCAAGCTTGAAATGGTTGTTCTCCATTGTCATATATATTCATAACAAAATGATAAATAATTAAATCAAAACAATAATGATCATTGTATTTGTTACAAAAATAATTGAGAGCTCTAATAAATGAGTTCTAATAAGTGGACCTCATGTGATGTGATATTTTTTTTTTCTTGTCTTTTTTTATATCCTGTCACATCATTAGAATTTAATTAAAATTTCAAAATTAGGAAATATATCATTGCTCTATTTTTTAACACTCATAAATTTTTTGATGGGATAACTCGTGAAATATTGAGGGTCAATTTTTCAATGAATAGGGCACGAGTTTATAATAGCATGGAATGAATCACTATAATCTTCATTAATTTTTTGTTAGCACATGACACTTATAAAATGAAGTTTTTCATTTCATCATGGTCTAAAAGATCTCACCAAGTGATAATTATTTAAAATTAAAAAAAAATTAAATAAGTTTGAAAATTTGTTATGAGTTAATAGTTATACAAATCATTTTGAATTTTTTTGATGAATTAAAATCTCGAAAAAAAAATGAAAATTTTTATTTCATGATCAAAATCCGGCCACTATAATCCAACAAAATGAAGAAACCGTTGAATATAAATTTTTCTCAAAAAAAAAAATAAAAAAATACTATAAATATAATTTAATGAATTGAACACAAGGATTTTACACAGAAAATGATACTTTTTTTTTTTTTTTTGGTTACAGGGAAATCCTCTCACTCTTCCGCAGGTCCAAGGCAGCGCCCCTTGCAGAGATCACCAAAGTGTCCTGTTAGCCGGTACAAGCGAGAGACTATAACCTGGGAACTTGCCCCGACCTCCCAAGACAAGCTCCGCTTAAGTCAGGACTCGCACAGCGGGAGAGTATTGAACCCACACCAAGTGCTGACTAGACAACTTGAGGTCTAACCTCCTAACCAACAGTGCTTCGCCCAGAAAATTGGCCCAAGGAGGGGTGGGGAATTGAACCTGTGACCTTAGGACTTAAACCCCAAGACTTTACCACAATGCCACAACCCCTTTGTAATAAAACCCAACACGTAAAATAAAGATGGTCGGGAAGGGGCTGCTTTTTGCATGTAGGCCACGTCAAGAATTTGTATTGGGAACAATGATGACGGGACATAAAGGTTTGAAATAATAACAATAAGCCTGTTTAGTTTGAATTTTTTTGATTAAATTTTTTAAAAATAAATCTCTTAGAGTACGTTTGATTTGTGTTTGTTTGATTTGTGTTTGTAAAGTAATTTTTGAGATAAAAAG
Organism: Camellia lanceoleosa; assembly: GCA_025200525.1. Classification (NCBI taxonomy): domain Eukaryota; kingdom Viridiplantae; phylum Streptophyta; class Magnoliopsida; order Ericales; family Theaceae; genus Camellia; species Camellia lanceoleosa. The sequence goes on along the minus strand of JANUSC010000049.1, from coordinate 797,799 downwards.
TACGAAAATTTATTTGGTTTGTTATTTTTTAAAAATAATTTTGAAAAATTATTTTGATGAGAGAGTTTTAAAAAAAGTGATTGATTTGATGTGTACGAGAGAGTGACTGATTTTTGGAAATGGGTAACCAAACAAAATTTTGAGATTTTTTTTGAAAAAATTTGTTTGGTTTGATTACTCTTGAAAATTTATTTGTAGAGAATTTTTTCCAAAATTTTTTTTGAAAAACAAACCAAACAAGCCCTAAGTTTTTTTATTTTCGTGTTTTTTTATTTTTATTTTTACTGAATATTTTTAAAATTTTAAATATTTTTTTTACTTTTTTAGATGCACCTTACTTAGATGTTTCTAAAAAGTAAAAAATTTGTGAAAAATATTTTAAAAAATTAATAAATACATAAAAATATAAAAAATGTACTGAATTCTTATATTTTTTTGTATTTTTGGTGTTTAGTGAATTTTTAAAAGATTTTTTTTACAATTTTTTTTACTTTTTAGGTGTATTTATGTTAAATGTGTCTAAAAAGTAAAAAAAAATTGCTTAAAATATTAAAAAAAATTCAATAAAAACAAAAAAATACGGAAAATAAGAAAGTATAATTTTCTGAAAAGTATTTTTGAAAAAATAGAACCAAGCAAGCTGAATCTTTTTTTTTTTAAGACCCCACAACTCTCTTTAGATCTTAATCATTGATGATATGGGTCCTACACATATATGAGTGAGCCCCACACATACATTAATGATAGAGATCCAAAAGAGATTATGAGGGTCCCAAAAAAAGGGAGTTCCAAACATTTTTCTTGAAATAAACCCATACTATTAATATATCAATTAATATTTTAATAAATGGGTTTTTTATTGATAAATTATATTTAGAGTTATTCCAACTTAATAAGTCCGCAAAGTAAAATTATAACTTTAGTCTTATATGTTTATACTTTTATTCTATGAAATCTTTTTTTTTTTCCTGATTTATATTATTTGTTGAACTATTATACCCTTATATCTATTGTTGATACGTATTACACAAGAAAAGGATATATATGTTTCCTTTTATTACTCTCTTTATTTTGGTAGTTACCACTATTCATGCTTTTGATTCTGATTTAGTTTCATTCAAGTTTTTGGTATTGTTTTATTGTGCAAGGGTTTCATTGCTGTGAGAGGAAGACGACAACTCAAAGTTGTGTTCGTTCCATCAGTGTGTTCCTTTTGGTAGTTTACTGTTCATTTGTGCTCTGTTTTGTTACATAATCGTTCGACGATTTATTTTCTTTCATAGTTGCAGTTCGAAACTTTGTTTTCTTCAATAGTTGTAGTTCAAATGTTTGCATTTCTTCTCTATGAAATTGTTTGTGGTTGGATTTTGTTTACACATTGGTGGTTGAGATCAAAAGGAGGCGAAATGTTTTTAAACTCTGTTTTTTGTCTTGGTTGTTTTCAAAGTGAGAGAAGATGATTTGAAACTTTGGGTTTTTCTATAGGTGTAGTTCAAAACTTTGTTTGTTTTTTATGAAAAAATAAATAAATAAATAAATATTTGGGTTCGAAGATTGTCTTCTTCCATTATTGCAATTCGAAACTCTATTTTCTGCAATTGTTCCAATTTCAATTGGCAAATCGAAGGGAGAGAGAAGGATTTGAATCAAAGGGAGAGAGTGGATTCGAAGCTCAATTTTGTATCCAATCGATTTTGTTACAAACTTGTTCTTTGAAGGTGAGTTTGGTTTGATTTGTATTGGATTGGTGTAATAGTGGAATTGCATGAGTTGTTAATGATAATGATAATGATAATGATAATGATGAAGATAAAGATAAAGATAAAGATGTAAGTGATGGCTTTTTATTTTTATTTATTTTTTTATTTTTTTGAGAAATTGAGATTTGTCAAATTTCTAGTTTTGTTGCTGCCATTGTTTTTGATTTTTTGTTACTCTCATCATATCATTAATCAATGTTAATATTCACATTATCCATAATAGAAATTTGTCAAATAGTGTATATATTTTCACTGTGTTCATTATCACTATGCAGTTGTGATATCAAAGTTCACATCAGACCGTTGTATTCAGTCATATAACCACAAGTCACAATGTTTATTTAGACACAAAAATGATGTGAAGATTCACATTAATTTTGGTATATTTGTGGATAAATCATACACCTTATTTATGTACAATGTGAATATCTACATATGTAGTCAACTATAATAAACATAGAACATAATGTGATTGAAAATGGGTCTTAACATAATTACGATGTGAACATTGACACCAACTTCAACATAAGAGACCAAATGTGAGTGTTCACACTTCATATTATTTGGAACATTGTTTGGTCAATTGTCATTATGTATAGTCAATATTTTTTATTAATATGCTTGTGGATGAATCATATACTAGGTGCCTCTCCCACGACCCTTTGAAATCAAGGACACAACCTTGAAGCATATCCTCAAGGATTTGAATAGTATGCTCGGACTGCCCGTCAGTCTGAGGATAATACGCGATACTAAAGGTCAATCTAGTGCCTGGCAAGCTCTGCCACAACCAAGATGTGAAACGTGGATCTCTATCCGAAACAATCGTCACAGGGATCTTGTGCAACCTCATTATGTCCCGAATATACAGTCAGCAAGGAAATCTACCGAGTCACTCATACACATAGGTATAAAGTGCGCCGATTTGGTCAATCGGTCAACTACCACCCAAATGACATCACTATCCCGTTGAGTTCTAGGAAGACCTACAACGAAGTCCATCGTAACATGCTCTCATTTCCACTCGGCTATAGGCAAGGGTTGCAAAAAACCCGCTGGCCTCTGATGTTCGGCTTTCACTTGCTGGCAAGTAAGACACCTCAATACAAACATTGCCACATCTCTCTTCATACCTCTCCACCAAAATTGGCGACTAAGGTCGTGATACATCTTTGTGCCTCTCGGATGCACTGCAAGGTACGAATGGTGAAAATCTTTCAGTATTTCCTCTTGGCATGACTCTGACACAAACAAACGATCACAGTACCTCACACTCTGGTTGGGATACATATTCAAACCCTTCTCCACCTTTCCATTGGAGATCTTCTCCTAGAGAGATTTCGTCTCAAGGTCACCTTCTATGCTTCTAATACTCGATTGACAAGTGTAGGTTGTGCAACCACTGAAAACAAGGCCGCAAACTCAATAGACTCGCCCAAATGCAAGTCAAACTTACCAAGAGTGCCTAACATCTCCCATTCTCGAACTGCGAAACAAGTTACACTGCTAATTGACTTCCTACTTAAGGCGTCGGCCACAACATTGGCCCTTCCAAGATGATAATGCAACTCAAAATCATAGTCCTCTATGAACTCCATCCACCTCATCTGTCTCAAATTCAAGTCTTTCTGTGTAAACAGATACTTCAGACTCTTGTGATCGGAAAACATTTTGAACTTCTCACCATAAAGGTAATGCCTCCAAATCTTTGAGGCAAAAATCACTACTGCTAACTCTAAGTCGTGAGTAGGGTAATTCCTCTCATGTGTTTTCAACTGCAGCGAGCCATAGGCCACTACCTTTCCCTCTTGCATCAAAACACAACCCAAACCTTCTCGTGAAGCATCACAATATACCGAATAACCCAAACCCCTCTCCAGAATAATCAAGACTGGAGCAGTGGTAAGTCTAACCTTAAGCTCTTGGAATGATTTCTCCCAGGTTTCACTCCACACAAACTTAACTCCTTTTCTTGTTAATCTAGTCAAAGGTGAGGCTAGTCTTGAAAAATCCTTCAGAAATTGGTGATAATAGCCAACGTCAAGAAACTACAGATCTCAAAGGCATTCTTAGGTTGTTCCCAATCTAGAACCGCCTCTATTTGGGATGAGTCTACAGTCACCCCTTCCCCGGATACCACATGGCCTAAGAACATAACCTATATCAGCCAGAACTCACGATTTCCAAACTTCGCATAAAGCTTGTGGGCTCTAAGTAATTCAAGTACCACCCGCAACTGTTCTTCGTGTTCCTTCTCAGAGGGCGAATAAATCAAGATGTCGTCCACAAAGACGACCACAAAGCGGTCTAGAAACTCATGGAAGATCCGATTCATCAAATCCATAAACACAGCCGGTGTATTGGTCAGCCCAAAAGGCATCACTAGAAACTCATAATGGCCATACCGCGTACGGAATGCCATATACTGGATATCCTCCTCCCTTACTCTCAATTGGTGATAACCCGATCTCAGGTCTATCTTAGAAAAGCAACAGGACCCTTTCAACTGATCAAACAGATCATCTATACGAGGCATTGGGTACTTGTTCTTAATAGTTACCCGGTTCAAATTTTGGTAATCTATACAATGTCGCAATGCTCCATCTTTCTTTTGGCAAAGAGAGCCGGTGCTCCCCAAGGTGAAGTACTAAGGCGGATAAAACCCTTATCTAACAACTCCTAGAGTTAAATCTTTAACTCACTTAACTTGGTCGGTACTTTCATGCTCCCAAAATAATACAATAAAGATAACTCATATGCGGAATAAATATGAGAAACAACATACTTTCATATATCAAAGTTCATTGTTTAACAACCAGATAAATGCCATGTAGGCTTACATATTTCCACGTCATTGCTTGGTTACACAAATTGAGTCTCGCTCATTACATCTTAAGCCATTGGCTTTACAAATAACAAACATGCACACATAAGGCATAATTAAGAAGCTCTTGCTTCCCAAAACTCCATCCACGCTACTGCCTTGGTTGAAGCATCTCACCTGTACCTGAAAATGGTATTCCCATATAGGGTGAGCAAACAGCCCAGCAGAAATAATCTAACACAATTTATGAGGTTTAGCAAAGGTATAAATACCACGTACATAAACAATACCGATCTTGAAACATCCACAAGACCTACATATCCATATGCCATTAAGACCACCTTTATTCCATTTTCCTTTGATTTCATTTCCAGTTCATATATGCTATTCAATTCATGAGTTAAATTCGTTATCTTTCAACAATCAAAATGAGATTGCAACTCAATGATTTTCTAATTATGTAAAACTCACATAAACACTTCAAACTTGCCATTTTACGGATATTTCATCCGAAGGAATCGGCACCCATTTATATATAAAATTTCGGGTCTTTCACCCAAGACACTCCGGCCAACTTGTTTTAAATGGAGTCCATCCCCTTTCTCATTCCAAACAAATATACATATACAATGTATTTATAAACATAATCACATATGGAGTACATCCCCTTTCTCCTCCCAATAAACACACATATACAATGTATCTATAACAAGGTCATATTCAATGACATCGACAATTGATTAGAATTAAATCGCCTAATCCTCATGTAGTTTCTACAACAATTATAGTTATCTTCACCAATAGCCCAATTCAATTATTTCTAAAGAGATGTTCAATATCAAAATAAATAGTTTATTCAAAACTTCCATAGGTGAGATAATACATATCCAATATCACCATTTATAATCACAAGCTTCCAATTTCATGTTTTCAATGCTAATCCCAATTATTTATGCAAAATAATAATTTAATCAAAATTAGGGCAAAATCCCCCTTTCACCAAATATCAACCCAAACACCAAAATCAACTATTTTGGCATAACATGATCTTATATTCAAGCCTGATACTCCTTTATCTCATATTCATCAAAACCCCTCTTTTCATTTCACACCCAAATCCTAGATTTGTCCAAACCACAACCAAATCTCATCATCTATACGCAATAGCAAATAACTAAGCTAAAAACTATATTAGAGTGTAGAAAATCCCTACCTCAAGTTTGAAGAAGAAACGAGTTGAAACTCCAAAATCAACGATGCCTAAACTCGATCTCCACTGCACACAACGTAGCCCTCGCCTAGATAACCAACTTTGATGAAAGACTTGGATCTAAATCCCAATGGATTTGGAGAAATCAAAGGTCTTGTTAGGTTTTTGGTAGGAAATGTAGAGAGAAGGGAGAGGAAATGTTTTTATAGAGGGAGAGAGATATACAAAAAGTGACATTCCATCAGCCCAAAGAAAGAAGAAAAGGAAAAAATTCTGGATCTACCTAACTTCCCGCTCCTCCAACCGCACCTGCCTTTTTAGCAATGTGCTTCAGCCCCCTGCCCTGTTTTCTGCACGTGCGGCCTCATTCCCCGCATGTGCGGCCCTCTCCCGCACTCCAGGCCGACCGAGCGGACAAGCAACTTCGAATGCATTTTGCATTTTTCGACCCTTGTAGGCGCTTGGACTTGTCAAGGGCGCCCCTGGACCCAAGAGACAGGCAGCTCGACCCCCGATCGGCCCAAGTGAAGTGGCAAAACATAAAAGAATGATTGAAATCGAGATCGCTACAACCTTCCTCCCTTAAAGAATTTCATCCCCAAAATTTCAAATCAAACTACCCAAACAAAAGAGTTTCTAGCGATCAAAGCCACGCTATTTCATTTATAATTTACAACATTTGTTCTCAACAAATTTTCACCATCACGTCATGGTTTCCTCATTAATAACAACCTTCCAAATACTCATAAACATGAAGTCTTCCAAAAAGTAATAATAATCCACAACAACTTCATGCTTAAAATAACAACACGCATAACAACATGTATTTAACAATTTCAATACGCTTCTCTCAACCACATGGGGTATTACAACGAAAAGTAACTTAAACATTTTCAAACAAATCTGGATACCCGAAGTCTCAAACGAAACACCTTTTAACGTATCAAATGCGAAAGGAGAAGGACTGCGCGAGAAAGCACAGTCATCCAAACGCATGTCAAACGCGAGAGGAGAAGAGCATCCAAACGTGTGTCAAATGCGAGAGGAGAAAGGGTATCCAAACTTGTGTCAAACGTGAGAGGAGAAAGGCATCCAAACGCGTGTCAAACGCGAGAGGAGAAAGGCATCCAAACGCGTGTCAAACGTGAGAGGAGAAGGGTAGTGTTGCAAAAATCGAAGGGTGGTATGAATGTCGGGCACTTGTCCCAATGTTTCCAACCGAAACAAGAGAGTTCTAGGGGGCAGGAATAATCTTACCTGGAGTTCCTCTGAATGAACCGTACATACAATATCGTGCATGTATGAGAAAGAAACTTGATAGGTGCAATGCAATACAATGCATGTCTCACACGAGACGGATAATCATAACACGATGCCAAGGCATACTTAATGCTCAACACGCAAGAAATGAAATCGAAAAATGTTCTATGCGAGATGATCAACAAGGCATATTCAATGCAAGATAATCAACGATGCATATTCAGAGCAAGATAATCAACGATGCATGATCCTTGCAAACACGAAAATGCATGGTCTATACAGCAATTTAGAATGCATGTTCAATGTAATGTGCAAATGCTATGTGACAACAAAAGCATGCTTGATAAAGACAACTCGAAGGCAACTTCCGGTTTACCTCCCGGAAGAGTTACAACATATTAAAAAGGATACACCTTGTATGTGTTGACGGGTGATGACCACCGCGCACTGAGAACACGGTTCTGGGCTTTCGCGGAGGCATTTTGAATTAAAATTTGAGCATACCTTGCATTTCTTGGAACCCAAGGACACATATCTGAGCCAGAGAGACATAGAAAGATGATGAAAGCATGCCGGCCATGAGGGAAGGCTGTCGGCCCCCTGCCGGCCATCAATAGAGGGGTGCTGGCCATCGATGTGCCACTGCCGGCCATCGCTGGCAGATTTGGGCAAAAAAGTCTTTTCAACCGTGGCTCTTTAAGTACACAGAAAATCACTTCATTTCTTTACAAACCCTTGCACAAAAATCATTTCCATTTCTCTCTATGTGTGTCTTCTCTCTAGATCTGCGCATTCTACGCGTTTCCCAACACCCTAAAAACATTTTCTTCACAAAAACCCTCTAGTTCTCTTCAATTTGAACCGATCAGATTTGATTTGGCCGCTTCTTCTGTCATCTCCACCATTCTAAGTTGATTCCCCTTGAGGAGCCCAAGGTTAGTACACTTTTCCCAGGTTTTTGATTTTCTTTGACTTTTCTCTCTCTTAGGGTTTGACCTTTGCAAAGTTTCACCATTTTCCTCATTTTTGCTCATTTTTGCTGCTTGTGCATCTATTTCAGATGGCTGACGATGTCCCACATGACAGGGCCCTTCTCGCGCTTCCTCCGATAGAGCTTGAGGCAGACATTGCGGCCGAGCCGGAGGTCGAGCCTTAGCCTTTACCACCTAGCATACGTCTTTTTGATCTGATAAGGTATCACTCTGAGACACACATAGTACCAATTGCGGGAGGCATCAAGGCCTTCACTGATTTCGCCGAGGACACGCCAGACGACCTCTTACTGAGAGAGCCCATGTCTCACTTGTCGACCATAGCCGTAGAGGTACAAACTTCGCTTTCCTACAATACCACCTTTAACTGTTGCATTTCTTGTACTGTTTTGATCTGGTTACGTCACATGCCTTGATCTGACTGTATTCCTTACACTGCTGCTTCACATTCGACTGTATTTCATACATCACTGCTCTGAATTCAACTGTACTTCACACATCACTGCTCTGCATTGAACTGTACTTTTATACATTACTGCTCTGCATTCAACTGTACTCCATACCTTACTTGATCTAATTGCATCACATGCATTAACACATGTAACGCCCTCAAAATAAACCCATAATATACAACATTAACATGCATTAATAAAATAAAACAAATCATCAAATTATCCATCAGAGTACTTTTATTGAAAGGTATCACATGTAACATCAAAGTCAATGCCCTAAAGGCTTACATCTTTCCAAGCCAACACTTGGACACAAAAGAATGAGTACAAACTCAATTACAAATTAAGCCCTTGGCTTGAATGTTTACATGTAATCTCAAATAAATATAGCTAACTAAAGACAATTCTTCAAAGTCCAAATCTTTCCAAGCTAAGTCATTGGAGGTAGCATATCACCTGGACCTGAAAATGATGTTCTCGTATAGGGTGAGCCACAGCCCAGTAGAAATATACTAAACGAAATATAAGCATTGAATAAAGCAATAGCATTCAATAGATGGTTAATACAACTATTCATTTCACCAACATACAGTTTCATTTATATCAATATGGCTCAGAACCTGGCCAAACTATAACAGTGAACTAAATATCACATTAACATTTCTTCCAACATCAACAAAACAAATGAGGCTAAGGCTCATACCAAAACACTTCCATACTTTCCGATTGATACACATTTTAGTGCTATATTAACAACATGTAAAAACACTTCAAATCAATAAGCACACATATAGTGATGCTAATGGAGTCCATCCCCTATCTTCTCCCAAACAAAATCCGATTTAGAGGTCCATCCCCTATCTTCCCCTAAACCGTGGAGTACATCCCCTATCTCCTCCCAAACAAAATGCAGATCCAACACACAATCAATACACGTAATTTCTGTATTAATTCAACAGTCAAAATCAATGACTTAACTAATGTGATTAGTTTCAGTTTTCCCAATCCACATGCAATGTCTACAACAATCACGACTATCCTCCACCGATAGCCCAAAACAGTTATTTCTAAACAGGAAATAAATGTATCAGCAAATGTAAATTTAACATTTTCATAGGTGAGTAATTAAACTAACCAACTATACCATTAAATCACTAAATTCCCCAATTCCATGAATTAAACTCAATTTCACATTTTTCCCTGAATTAATTATACAAATTAATTTATTTCAACCACTAGGGCTTTTCCCAAAATTCCCAAACAACTCCCAACATATCAAAATACTAGAACTTAGAACAAAACCTATAACATGGAGTAGGAAATCCCTACCTTGAAGTAAATAACCCGAATGGAGAAGATGGGGATGACGACCCAAAATCCAAAGTGCTCCAAACTGCCAAACTCTCAGATTAAAACGAAGCTCTCGACTCACTCTATCTTTTTAATAAAGAACCTAGGGTAGAAACACCCTAAAAGGAGATGATACCTAAGAGAGAAGGTGAGTGGAGGGAGAGAGAAGTCGTACCTAGGCTTCTGGAATAAAAAAGAGGCTGAAAAAGTGTTTTAAAAACCGCTGCTGCCTATTTAAACCCGACAGGCTCACTCGAGCGAAGGATTTGTCGCTCGAGCGACCAGACACAAGAATGACTCGCTCGAGTGAAGAAAGTCTCGCTCGAGCCAAGAATGCAATGCTTCGTGTCCGCACTGTATACACGCCGAGCGATGTATCGCTCACTTGAGCGAAGAACTCGAAACTCGCTCGAGCGAAGGAAAGCTCGCTCGAGCCAACAAATGTAGCTCTCAGGTCTATACTAGATGCAATCGCTTACTCGAGCGAAGAAACCCTAGCTCGAGCGAAGAACCAAAACAAGAGCTCGCTCGAGCGACTAACACCTCGCTCGAGCGAAGGTCCAAAAATCTGGACAGCAACACTTGGTTTCTAAGCCCAACCCACTTGTAACAAACCTGCCCAATACATCCTATAACTCAAGAATAAGGAATTTAAAGGACAGTAACAACAATAATATAACAACGAGATCTACAGAACATAAGTCCGGATACAACAACCGAATGGGAAAAGACCTGGGTCGCTATAATACAAGATGGATCCTGCTCCTTCTGAGGCTATGGTACCATGACAGCTCGGGATTGGTACGACGAGCTTCTAGCCAGGGTCCGTGACATCATTGATGGGACCGGCTTCAGTCTATTCTGCTCCAGCCTGACACGGGTTGTAGCGAGCCACCCTCTCTTAGGGGCCTTAGTGGAGAGGTGGTGGGATACCATCAACTCCTTCTATTTCTCCACTACAGGAGAGATGACGATGACTCCCTACGACTTTGCCATGATCACTGGCTTAGGCGTAGGGGGTAATCCGATCCCTCTCGACCCTGCATGGGAAAGTTGGAGGCTGCATGGATCACACTACTCGGGGCATGCCCTCCGATACTTCGGGCAAGCATGGTTAGATATAGTTTGTTCGAGGAGCGGTTTAGAGAAGAGGAGCCCAAGACATTTGAGGAGGCAAAGCAGTATGCTAGGAGCTTTCTCATGTTCCTTTTCGGTACCACCTTGTACTCGAACAAGTGGAATACTGTAGGCTTTTACCTGTTGAGCACATTGGTTGTACTCCAGAGAGTTCAGTTCTACGACTAGGGAGGAACTACCCTCACTACTCTGTATGGATACATGAGCTCGACCTCTCGCATGTGCGGGAAGTTGATTGGTGGCTACTAGCAGGCTTGGGAGGTACACAGCTTAGTTCCCCTTTTAGCTTTACATTTCTTGCTTAGCATTTCTTACTTTACATTTGTTCAACATATATACTTGCTGCTCTGCATTCTCTGCATCTGCTCATGGATTGTATGCTTTCTGCTTCGCATTTTCTGAATTTGCTCATGCACTATACCGCATACTACACACCACACACACAAAGTCTAATCTCTGCTCTAGACTGGCACTTTCCGCGCATTGTACTGCACTCTGTTTTCTGCATTTTTTGTACTCTGTTCATACAATGTATTGATCACATTTTCCTTGCAGCTGTGGGTGTATGCATACTTTCCGACTCTTGCCCCAAAGCCCATAGAGGAGATCCCAGCGACAGTTCTATTTTCTTGGGTATACGACGACCAGCTTCGTCGTAGGACCCGGGAGAGCTTCATGTTTTTCCGCCAGTACTTTGACACAGTCACGGCGCACGAGGTAACTTAAAACAAAGTCATCCCATTCTTCAATCAACTTGATAAACACACCTATCAATACACTCATTAATTGACAACAACTGATCATCTGTTCATTCTCATTTCAGATCATATGGCAGCCGTGGGACGTGATACCCTCAGGGCTCAGATTCCCGTACGAGGCAACTAGGATCGTCGCTCGCTACCACATCCTTCTTGAGGGACCGATCTTCCGCGCTTGGTTCTTGAGCGAGCGCTTCGTGCGCCAGACCTTGAGCTCGCTTGCCTAGTTTATACCAATGGCACCTCCTGCATCACCTCGTGCGCCAGACCTTGAGCTCGCCTGCATCTATGAGAGAGACACAGAAGCTTTCTGAGGATGAGGTGATCCAGTTCATGGTAGGACTGGTTACAGACTTTTTCCGCATGGAGGGCGACTACGTAACCTTCATTCAAACGCATTTGATGCCACCTCTGACCGGCATTCGTGGAGATGAAGGAGTTAGAGCTTCAGCTACAAGAGGGAGGGGCAGAGGGACCAGGGCGACTAGAGCCCGTGGCATGAGAGATCCTGACGCGAGGCAGGAGATTGGATGGCCATAGTTGCCTACTACGTTGACTTACCGGAGACGTTCTGGGGAGACTTGCTAGATTCCTATCGAGCCCGCATCAGCTGGGCGTACACTTGTTGGGGTTCGAGGCCCGACTCCAGTATGTATCAAACTTTACATTTCAATTCTGCATATTCACTTCATTTCAATTATGCTTTGTAGAATACTGATCTCTTCAATGCACTTGCAGACACCCATAGAGTACACAGGGCAGGCCCTTGACCTAGTGGCTTCCTTCACAGAGATGGTACAGACGAGTCTGGATCTTCTCAGCCTTTACAGGATCCCAGTAAGTTACTTCAAACTGCATTTCATGCCACAAAATCTTCTGTTGACACACTAGCACTTACACAATTCTATATTACATTGATCTAATACCTTACACTAAAACACTGCATTGATACACTGTTCCCACACACTGCTCACAGCATGCATACATACTGGAATCATTCATTACTCACGGCACTTCGTCTTTTGCCTTCCATATACATAGACTAATGCGTTCTCATGAATTTCCCTTTTCAGATTCCTTTCGAGATGCCAGCCCCGTTGGACACCCCAGCAGGAGCAGCGGCAAGACCTTCGGTTCCTTCCCTAGCAATAGAGAAGAGAGGGAGACAGGCTCAGACACACAGCCAAGGTAGAGCCAGAGGCATCCACAGCGAGAGTGGTCCTTCAGAGCCCATTCTAGGCGATGATGACAATGAGACGAGCGAGGAGGCTGAGGCAGCGAGTCCGTAGTCTGAGTCATCTGAGGGTGGAGATGACGACGCTGGTTCAGATTCTACTGGTAGAGAGGCTGGAGAGGCTGAGGAGGGTTCCAGGTCGGGCTCTGATCCAGCTTCAGCCAACGGTGCCGATGGCGATAGCGCTTCAGAGTTTGCTCTACCGAGGAAGAGGGCGAAGAGGGCTTCTCGAGCTTGAGCTAGTTAGCACTGATTTAGATGCTTTTTACTTTGTTTTGTTTTTGCTGGTAGTGTTAGCACATTGTGATGCCTTAAGCAGTTTTATTTCTTAAAACTTGTACTCTTTTGCAAAAAAAAGAAAAGAAAAGAAACCATGATGGAAATGAAAACTCAACTTTGGTTTAAAAAGTGTTGTATTTTGTATTCTAAGCATCGCATATCATCGCACAGCATGAAAATGAGATTGAGCTTTTGAAAACTGCACAATGAAATTGCATTGTCTTAATCAGGTAGTGAACCAACTAATGATTGAAAGGACAAAACAACTTAATAAACAAAACAAGGCCTTAACAGGCTAAACAAAGTAAGTACAACTCGATAAACAAATTGCAACTACTTGATAAACAAAAATACATACAACTCGATAAGCAACAAAAGGAAACTTAACAAACAAAACCGAATGATTACAACTTAAACATGCATGTTCAAGCCCGAAAAGAACCAAAACAAGACCTCGAAAGGTGCCGATAACATAATACACCTGCTGAAAACAACTGGATCTTCACACAGGAGATCACTGAGCATGAAGGGAGGCTTCCGGCCATGGGCAATGGCCTACCGGCCATCAATGCACCCCGACCGGCCATTTATGAGCCACTGCCGGCCATCGATTGTAGAACCTCCGAAATGTCGACATCTGTCCTCTACTCACTGCCTTATCTTCTATAAGGGTTCCAGCTTCGTGGTTTCTTCATTTCAACTTCATTTTTGCCCCAAATGGAACCGTTCTTCATCGAAAAACTCTCTAATTGGATCGCGACTTTGGATGGCTTGGAAAAGTTGAATTTCCAAGGTTTCGGGGTGAATGCCCTATTCACATTGAGTCATACCCCGCTGCATTTCCCGTTCCTCCATGCCACGGCTAGGTGTTGGAATTCAGTAACTCATGTTTTTAGCTTTGGGGGTCAAGAGATGTGCCCCACTTTTAAAGATTTCCAAGCTTTAATGGAATCTCGACGCGACAAGGAAATCTTGCCTCAGTTCCACTTCGGCCACATCCAAGCTTCAGGACGGATGTGTGGGCTTACTTTGCATGACACTCGGTTTTTGATCTGTGACGGGGAGTTGGACATTTCCAACCTAATTCATCACTTTTCTGATGCTGGTGACAGCGGTGATCATCTTTGGCAAAGTTTTTGGCGACATGCCCTCTGTTTGTGCATGTTATCTCATTTTCTACTTGCCCCTGGCTTTGGAGGATCTAGCATTCATTTGATTGAGGTTGCCCAAGGCTTGAAAGAGGGCAAGAGCTGCATCGACATGACACTAGCCAAGACCTTGATGGGTTTGGATGCTTTCCATCGCCGGGAGACCACCAGGTTTGCAAGGAGTCCACTACTCTTACAAGTAATGTTTTTCACCCTTCTCTCATGTGTTTCTCACATCACTCGGCCTTCAGGCTCTATTTTTCTCTCAAAACCCTTTCTCACTTTTTTCTCTATGTACACCTCTCTATTCTTTAATCTCTCTTATTTTTCATCCCTCCCCAGATATGGCTCATGGATAAATTAAAAGTAGTGGACTCTTGGCCAGCATATTCAGCCCGTGGCTATTTCTTTCGCCAACGGCTAGTTGATGCCCCAGATGAGAGATGGTGGTGCGAATAGATGTGCACTCGATCTGCTGTTGACATTATTTGGCGTTGTCCCTGGTTTAATCTACCAGAGATAAGTTACAACATGTCTCGCTAGCCCAGGATTCAGCTGATTGGCCTGACACATTGTGTCTTTTACTTTCCATTCCGGTTCCGACATCAGTTCGGGCACGACCAGACCTGCTCAGAAGAGGGGATAGAATACCCTGCTGCATTTCCGATCAAAGGTTCACATCTAGCCCGATATACCACAGCATGGAGGATGAGAGAGCTCTTGGCCCCTGCTCTCACTTTTAGTTGCACTCTCTCTAACAAGTTTGTGGCTTGGCTTGATGAGGAGGCGCAAACTGGGCCTACTTTGGCATCCGAAGCTTCGATGAGCTCAGGGAGGGGGCCCAGGAACACCTAACTTGACTATGCCCCAAGTTTATTGCTTTTAATCTGTACTTTCAAGTTTTCTTTATGAATGTAATAAAAAGCAACTTCAATTTGTATCAAGAGTCAAAGAGCTCCGCAATGAAATCAACGAAATTGAAGGTTGTGGGTATTGAAAATTTTTCGTTTTGGTCCAAAAATGGTGTAAGTTGTAAAAAGATTAATTTGCGCAAAATCAACTTTTATTAAAACTTTTCAAAACCATTTTCGATATAGATCACTAACTGGACACGCCCGAGATCTATCACTGAGATGTATAACCCCGGATCCGATCAACTAGAAAGTTGCCCCTTTTCTGAATATCATTGCACTGGAGATCACAACCGAACTCTTAGATGCAGAATAGACGAAGATGGCCAAAAACAATCACATGGACAAAGTTGATTTGGAAGTGTTTATGGCTGGACTTCAGAATGAAGTTGCCTACATATCCCAAAGATGGGAATCAAGCCTTACGTAGTTCGTTCAAGTTCACTCGTGTATTAACACTTTCCTTTTGCGCTCTAACTTTTGCCAAGGCCGCCCTTTCTGGGTTTTCAACCTTGCGAGCTCAGTTTTTTTTATTTCAAATTTTCTGTGCTCTAACTTTTGCCTAGGTCGCCCTTTCCGGGTTTTTGGCCTAGCGAGCCACTCAGGGATAGTATTTCTTCAACTTGTCTATGTTGATCGGCTGGGAGAACTCAAGGCCATCTAAATCCATCAGAATGACGGCTCCACCTGACCAAATAGACTTGATGATGTAAGGGCCAGTCCAATTGGGTCTGAACTTGTCCCTAGGGTCGTGGATGGGAGTTCGGTTGTCTTTGAGTACCAAATCTCCTTCTTTTAGATTCTTGGACTTAACTTTCTTGTTGAAAGCCCTGGCAATTCTGCGTTGATAACCTTGAATGTGGTATAGTGCTTTCAGTTTTCTCTCGTCGAACAACATGAGTTCTTCAAATCTACTTTGCTACCAATCTGCCTCAGCTATCTGGCACTCAGCCATTACTCGCAATGATGGAACCTTAACTTCGATAGGCAGAACAACCTTCATCCTATAAACCAAGGAATACGGAGTTGCCCCAGTAGAAGTTCGAATTGATGTCCGGTAGCCCCAAAGAGCAAATGACAGCTTATATGGCCAGTTCTTGTAGGTTTCCACCATCTTCTACAGAATGTGTTTGATATTCTTGTTGGCGGCCTCAACTGCTCCATTGGTCTGTGGCCTATATGTGGATGACTTATGAAAAGCCACGTTGTACTTCTCCAACAAGCCTATCACTTCCTTCTTGAAGTGGGAACCATTATCCGAAATAATCTCGTTCGGGACCCCATATCGGTAGATAATGTTGTTCCTGATGAACTTAGCAACGTGCAACGCCTTCAGCACTGCATAAGATTGGGCCTCGACCCACTTTGTAAAATAGTCTATCACCACCGGGATGTACTCATGCCCGTTCGACCCTTTCAGAGTAACTGCCCAATCATATCAATCCCCTAGACTGAAAATGACTATGGCAAAGTCATGTTGTATAGCTTCGACGGCGGAATATTCATGCTATTTGCATGAATCTGACATTTGTGGCATCGCCGAACAAAGCCAATACAATCCTCCTCCATGGTTGACCAGTAGCAACCTTGTCTGAGAATCTTTCGAGCCAGCATTACCCAGCTCATGTGTGCTCCGCACTCTCCTCCATGGATGGCCTCCATCAGGCACTTGGACTCTTCTTCATCCACACATAACTTGTGCATTCCCAGATGACCCCGCTTGTACAATTTACCCTCGCAGATGATGAACTGAACAGCCATTCTTCGAATTGCCCTTTTATCTTTGGCATTTGCCCCTGGTGGATAAGCCTCTTTTTCCAAGAAGTTTCATATGTCGTAATAGCAGGGGTTTTGATCTTGTACTTCATCTATGGCGGCAATTAGTTCGTAGGCTGGCATAAATTTATGTTCGATAATTATTGGACGCATCCGAACTCCGAAAGGGATGTCTATCATAGAAGATAGAGTTGCTAAAGAATTGGCGAACCTGTTGTTCTCTCTTAACAGATGGGCGAAGTTCAGCTTTTCAAACCGAGGGATCAGAACGTCCAAGGTTTGGTGATAGATTTTCATTCTTTCTTCTTTAACTTTCCAATCTCCTTTTGCTTGAGATACAACCAGGTTCAAGTCTCCGATGATGTCCAACTGCTTTGCCCCTAGTTCCAGGGCGGCTTCCAGTCCAGCAATACATGCCTCATATTCTGCTTCGTTATTCGATACCTTGAATCGGAGCTTGAAGGCGAAGGGTATGCGAGAATTGTTGGGTGCTATCAGCAACACTCCTATCCCATACCCGTACTAGTTTGATGCTCCGTCAAAGTACACAGTCCAAGTTTCTTCTTCAACATGCAGAATGGCCTTGTTTGGGAATAGATATTCTACTGCTTCATCTCCCTCCACTGGGTGATCGGCTAGGAACTCCTCTACCACTCTCCTTTTCACTGACTTGCGCGTCATGTACTTCAAATCAAATTCGAAGATGAGAAGCAACCAACGAGCTAGCCCACCTGTAAGTGCCAATTTCTCGAAGAGATATTTGATAGGATCTAATCTCAAAACCAGTATTACAAAGTGAGCTAACAGGTAGTGCCTTAACTTCCTGGTAGCCCATACCAAGGCCAGACAAGCCTTTTCCAGCGGAGTGTAGCGGGTCTCATATTCCAGTATCTTTTTGCTCAGGTAATAGATAGCCTTCTCCACTTTGTCCTCAGACTCCTGTGCAAGCATGCAGCCCATTGTCATTTCGGTTATTGATAAATACAATACCACCGATTTCCTCGGCTCCAGCGGTGACAACACAGGTAGGTTCTGCAGATACTGCTTGATTTGCTCAAAAGTAACTTGACATCGGTCATCCCACTAGAACATCTTTCCTTTCTTCAGGAGACCAAACAGTGGTTCACAAGTCAAGGTTAATTTTGTAATAAACCATCTTATGAATTGTACTTTACCCAGAAAGTCGCACACCTCCTTTTCAGTCCTTGGCGGTGGCATTTCTAAGATGGCCTTGATTTTGGAAGGGTTGACTTCGATGCCCCTTTGTGTGATCAAGAACCCCAGCATTTTCCCTGCTGTAACACCAAAAGTACATTTTTGAGGATTCAGCCGCAACCGACACTCTCTGATCCATTGGAAAAATTTCTTTAAGGCGATGTAGTGGCCCTCTCTTTCCTTGGACTTGACAATCATGTTGTCCAAGTACACCTCAACCTCTTTATGGATCATATCATGCAAGATCGTGGTCACAGCCCGTTTATACGTAGCCCCTGCATTCTTCAAACCGAACGACATCACCCTATAACAATAGGTTCCCCATGGGGTGGTGAAAGCAGTCTTCTCCCTGTCTTCGGGTGCCATCAAAATTTGGTTATAGCCTGAAAACCCATCCATGAATGAGAGTAGCGTATGCCCCACAGTGAAGTCCACCAATTCGTCGATATGCGGCAGAGAAAAGTCGTCCTTTGGACTGGCTTTGTTCAGATCTCTGAAATCCACACATACCCGAATTTTGTCGTCTTTCTTTGGCACCGGAACTATATTGGCCAACCAAGTAGGGTATTCAAATACCAATAGGAACCTTGCATCAATCTGCTTAGTGACCTTTTCTTTGATCTTCAGAGCCCAATCCAGATGGATCCTTCGAAGCTTCTGCTTAACAGGTCGGGCCTCTGGGTCAAGAGGGATTCGGTGCTGTACAATCTCAGGATCGATTCCAGGCATGTCTTCATAGGACCACGAGAAAACATCTTTGAAATCTTTTAATAAAGCGACTAAGCGCTCGCGTTCCTTCGAAGACAACGTGGACTCGATTTGGACCAGCTGCAGATCCTTCTCAGTACCAACATTAATTGAGGTGATTTCATCAACCAAAGGCTTTACAAACCTCTCATACTCTTGGTCAATCAAATGTTTTAAAACCGGAAGAATTTCTTCCTCATCGTTTTCATCAAAATTTTGAAAATCCTAATTAATGCAATAAACTAAAGGCACAGAAAAGTACTCAAAAGCCACAGTAGCACCATTCTCATTAGCAACTTCCAGATCGTCTGATTCTTCGGTTACAACAGACTCAAAGGAAAATGAAAATGACGACCTGGACAGGACAGTGGCATCCGGGTTATCACCCCCAGGAATACCAGACTCTGACTCAGATGAACTGGAATCTGATTCCGACTACACAAACTCGGTGGATTTAGATTCCGGTTCACTACCTGACCTAGAACTGCTAGATAAAAAGCCTTCCTTGTATTGCCAGATAAGGGAAGGTATGATGGATGCATCTAGAATGCCGGAAGGTGGGCACACAGTCGAGCTATCTCCAATCATGGATACTGAGAAATCATCCCTCGAGCACTCTGGTAAGATCTGGGGATCTGAGAGGAGACAATCCAGTGCTACCCCTATTTCAAAATACGTGCCACTTGGCTCATCTATATTGCACTGCTTAGCCACAGCTGGTGGGCCAGTCTGCTCTTCGGCAACTTCATCCCCCGGCAATTGCAAATCAAAGAACATCTCAAAACCTGGCAAGTGTTGACTCTCTGAATTCAGCCATGGCTTTGGAAAGCCGCAAAATGGGAAATCTTCCCCCTCCTGGACAAAGCGTCCATTTAGGGTCCCTTGGATAGGTCTATGCACTAACTCATAGTGCTTCCTGACTTGTTTATCCCTGGCTCTTCCAGCCATCTCTCTTCATTTCCTTGCCCAATCCTCTTTGGTAGGCAGATAACCTAAACCAAATGTATACGGGTTGTGTGGCACTTCGGCCAATGCAGTGACGCCCTTCCAGCCACTCCATCCTAGTCCCATTCCAGACATGTGTTGAAGCTTGTTCATGAGGTAAACAGATTGCGCGCTGACATATAGTCCCTCATCAACAGCCAGCAAGTCCTGTACCACCGGAGCCTCAGCCAAGGTGAATCCCGACAGAAAGACATCCTCCAAGCCGTGTCCAATTTCCAGAACTAGTGTAGAAACCTCTGGCGGTGGATGTATTGAAGAATTTCCAAAAAGAATTGCCACCCCCTTCCCGTGGGGGTACTTCAACATCTGGTGTAAGGTGGCAGAGACGGCCTTTACTTGGTGCAGCCACGGCCGTCCAAGAAGTAGGTTGAAGGTGGCTGGAACATCCAGAACATGAAACTGAATGTCCTGCTGCCCCGGGCCAACTTAAGTTTTAATTTGCACCGTCCCCATCACCTCCCGGCTGGTGTTATCATAAGCCCGTATAACCTGGGCTGTTGGCACGAAATCTGCGGGTTTTAACCCGATAGCATATGCCGTTCGTGATAGACGTACATTGATTGCAGATTCCGTATCAACCAGGACCACCGATATCCACTTCACCCTACACTCCATAGAGATATAGAGCGGCTTGTTATGATCGGAGCCCTCGGGCGGTAGTTCTTTGTCTGTGAAGGTCAATGTCAGGGAAGCTCCACCCGGAAACACCAATCCCACCAACTGCTCGGGCGTTGTATCAATTAAAAGCTAAGCCCTGTCCATGGTTGTAAGGACGGCTTGTCTGTGAACCCTCGATGCCGTAAGCAGTCCCCAGATGGAGATGTCTACGTGAATTTTCTTGAGTTGCTTTAGTACAGCTTCCTCCTCTAACAGTCTGTCCTTCTGCTTTTCTGCTTCTTTGTCTTTCCCGGATGGCCTCCAGCTGGTCCAGGTGTGGGGGCTTGAAATACCGCCCACTTCGGGTCATATGGTCAACCTCTTCAATATACCAGGTGTCATCTGGGAGATTCTGTCCCCAGTCTTCATCAGTGTGGGCCAGACGCAAATCGTCGTCTTCCCACTACATGGCCTCAACAACCGATAGACAACTATCCGGCTCTCCTGTAATTGTTTCTGTGCTCATAGCACATTCTGTCCCCACAGGACTCTTGGCCTTTCTAGCCCTGTCATCATTCTTAATTCTCTCTTGTTCAAAACACCCCAGTGTGGCTTCCTGTTTAGTGTCGGTCGTATACATACAGCCCAAGTCCCGAGAAAAATTCTTCGCACTAGTGCTCTCCGGCGATTCTTCCTGATTCTCGGCCATAATACATAGCATAAACTAAACTAGCAAGCACAATTGCACTACAAGCATACAAAGCAAGCCCCAAGTGACTTAACCAGCCCCAAACAGAGGCAAAACAAGTCAAAAAAGTAGCAAAAACACATTGAGATCAAGTCATAAAATGGTAGAAAAACAACTTACATGTTAGGCTATCTACACTTGCAAAGAAAACACAAGGAGGGGAGGCCAACCCCTCCCATTTGGAATCTCAAAACCAAATTTTTTCCATTGAAATTCCCCTGGAATTCAGTGGTTAAAAGGCCAAAAAAAAGTTGTTTTAAAAGCTTTGAAAAAGGCACTGCACTTTAGCAAACAAGCTACAAAAGAGGGTGGACCACCCCTAACTCCAAAAAGGCCTTAACCCACCATTTTTAAACCTTAAAAATAGAGGTAATTGTAGTTGAAAACTTGGCCAAAAACAGCATGCAAAGGTGGCCAAACAAGTAACTAAAATAAAGCCTAAAATTGGTAAGCCTTATACCTTTGAAGCACAGCCACAAAAAGCAACAATTCTGAGCTAAAACCAGCGTTAAGAGCCCAAACAATGCCTCCAAGAACCTTAGCTCCAAGATGAAGGTGTTTGGTCAAGAGCTTTAGAACAAAAGTGTAGAGAACTCCCACTTTCAAGGACAAAATAAGGAGAGAGATAATTCTAGAGAGAGATAGAGGAAAATTTTGCTCACAAAATTTTGGGACCCCAAAAATGGGGGAGAGACCTCCCCTTATATAGAAATGCAAGCCAAAAGCTTACTTTCATCCCTCCATACACATGTATGGAGATGGTATTCAGTGTTCAATAGCTGGCACATAAAATATCTGAAAAAGGAGAAAAATGGCTGTCGGCCACTTCAAGTGGCCGACCGGCCACCTCCCTTAGCTGACCGACCACCTCAAGTGGCCGATGAGGGGAACAAGTGTCCGTTAAGGCCAAAAAGTGGCCAGCAAGGCATCTCCCCCCTCCAGGCAAGAGACACCAAGGCTTCGTCCAAAAAAAAAATCACAAAACAAGGATGGTTTAGAGGCTCAAAGACATGACGTTCCGCCGAGAACTTCAGGCACTCAAAACGAGCATAAACAAGCACAATCATCGAGTGCACAAACGATGACGTCTAGGTCTTAAGGTTGGTCAAAAACAGGGTGTCTATAGTTGCCCCTCTTTGACAGAACTCGGAAGTCATAAAATGACGGGAGTGAATATCAAAGCCCAGAGACGACCCATTTTTGACAAGGCCGAAGACTCAGACAAACAAGCAAACCAGACAAAGAACGGTTGCGCCCGTAGGCTGCCTACGTATCCCTTCGCAAGGAATTAGACCAGCGTAGTTCTAGGGCAAGATGCAACTTATATGCACGATACATAACATAACTCATGATCATGCAAAGAGGACTATAATGAAGCATCTAAATGCAAATGTTGTGCAAAGAAATGCTACAGCAAACTCGTGCATAAGCAAATTAACATGAACCAAACCACATTTCATGTAGAAAGGATGTAAGAAAATTATGCAATCTTAACTACGCATCACGTAGGAAAGATAAAGAACAACACCACCATCGGACACACCCGAGGCGTGAAACAACAACCTAACGTGTGGCACACGTGAGGAGAGAGATGGTTTGAACCCAGGGGCACACCCTATGGTTCCGAACCATAATAATAACAAGTGAAATACATCAAACTATTATGCAATCAAAGCAAAGAGCAGTATAAGCATAGGAATTCATCCAGATACTTGTAAACAAAGCGTCCTAACACGCCACACGCGTAAGGGGAAAGAGAACGATGCACACACCGGAGGGTGGTGTAAACATCAGAGCACGTTCCAATTTTTCTAACCAAAACAAAGAGGTATAAGCATCGAAACACGTTCTCGACGCTTCTAACCGGAAGGGTGGTATGAACATCGAGCACACATCCTAATGTTTCTAACCAAAGCATGGTATAAGCGTCAGAACACTTTCCAAACGCTTCTAACCGAAAGGGTGGTACAAACATTGGGCACACGACCCAATGCTTCTAACCAAAACACGGTATAAGCTTTGGAACACTTTCCAAACGCTTCTAACCGAAAGGGTGGTATAAACATCGGGCACACGACCCAATGTTTCTAACCAAAGCACGGTATAACCGTCGGACACATGTCCCAAACGCTTCTAACCAATGACGGTAGTATAAACATCGGGCACACAACCTAATTTTTCTAACCAACAAAGTGCGGTGTAAGCACCGGGCGTACCCGAATGCTTCTAACCGAGAGGGGGGTGGTGTAAGCACCGAACGTACCTGAATGCTTCTAACCAAAACAAGGTGTGGTGTAAGCACCGGGTGTACCCGAATGCTTCTAACCAAAACAAGGTGTGGTGTAAGCATCGGGTGTACCCGAATGCTTCTAAGCAAAGTGAGGTGTTCAAAGGACATGAATAATCTTACCCAGAATTCCTCTAAATAAACCAAACATACAATATCGTCTGGTTGCACCAGCTTTGAATGAACCGTACATACAATATCGTCTGATTGCACCAGCTTTGAATGAATCGTACATACAATATCGTGCCTACATAAGAAAGAAACTTAACAGATACAATGCAATACAAATACATATTCTATGCAAGATCAATAGCATGTTCTATGATAAATACCAAATGCACATTCCATGCAAATGCGAGAAGTGCATATTCTATGCAAGTGTGAGAAATGCATATTCTATGCAAGAGCAGCAAATGCATGTTCTATGCAAACATCGAGATGCATTAACTATGCAAGGTGAGGAGCATATTCAATGCAATATGCATATTCTATGCAAACATGCGAGTAATGCATATTCAATGCAATCATAACAACAATGCCTATTCAATGTTGTGGGGGCCGAGTATAAGGGGGTGGAAAGAGGCCGAATAATCAAACTTGGAGAGTCGAGGTATATACATTGTGTTCGGCCCAATCTTGTGCAAATTCAGAAGTATCCTAATCGGCCACATAGCAAGTTGAACGAGGAGCTGAGTGAAGAGTGATTTGTAACAAAAGGAGCCGAGTGAGTAGTTACACGGTGGATTAAAGGTGGGCCCGACCTTGAGGCCCAAGAGAAGATATAAATAGAAGAACATCAACCAAAGAGAGGTATGTGAGAACAAGTAGATATAACTTAAGACATAAGCAACCAAGAGGGTAGATACTGACTTATCCGTCGGAGTGCTAATTCCGGCACCCCCGACCGGAATGTTCATTCTTTTTCAGGTGACTAGCTGAAGATCATGAGCGCCCCCAGGATCCAAAGAGTATTTCCAAACCACTTCTCCGCAATTGGCGCCGTCTGTGGGAATACTGCAGCATATCCATGGCGGGCGTGAAGGAAGATCCTCCAGTAGTCACTGACGACCTTACACCATGAGATGATACCACTCCAAGCAACATGCTTAGACTAGAGAATATTACCGCACGACAGGCCTTGAACTTCGATTCGCCTTCGACTTCAGCGCATGAGACAATGCAAACGATCATGGAGCAGGCCAAGCAAAACGAATAGAGGTTGGAAAACATGATCGCTGAGAACGAGCGCCTTTATCAGGATTTGGCCCTGAAAGTGGCAAAGTCCCAACAAGCCGCATGCCAAGATTCGGGACGACCTCCGAGAGAGGATGGCTGACGACCTCGAGCTCGAAGACACGATAATGATAGTGATTCTGACTCGTTATCCCCAGAACCCAAAAAGAAAGGACGAGTCAAAACCTCTAGCTCCTCCGAAGAGAGTCTGCGTGCCCGAAATAAGCGAAGACGACACGGTTCAAATGAAGAGGACCAACACGATCCCTTTGTGCGACGGATCGCAAAGGCAGTACTACCCAAAAAGTTCAACGCTCCATTATTCACCTTATACGACGGAAAATTGGATCCCACTGACCACATATGTCATTATAAGCAAGCCATGACACTATATGCAGACAATGAGGCTCTCATGTGCCGAATATTTCTAAGCAGTTTGGGACCATTGGCCGTCAGGTGGTATTATAAGTTGGAACCAGCGTCGATTAAGAGCTTCCACCAATTATAGAAATCCTTCAGGGCAAGATTCATCACCAATGAGGTCCAGCCGAAGCAGGCTGACTTTCTCTGGGCAATGCAGATCCAACCAGGGGAAACCTTACAAGCTTATTCGGTGCACTATTGGAAATGCTTTAATCTTGTAAATGATGCCTGCAACGACTCCATGGCCATCACTGCCTTTAAAATGGGGTTGCATCCTAATAGTGCCCTCCGCAGTTCCTTGACTAAAAGGCCCCCCAAAACAGTATGGTTGTTGATGAAGAAAGTTGAGGAATACTACAAAGTGGAAGATGACGCTTTGCGGGTTAAAGTCGAGAACAAAGCCAACAAGACGGCCCCTTCTGAAATCGTTCAGCCGGTAAATTCTGTACCATCACGGAGCCCTGAACCACGAAATTAGACTAAACGAGACCGGAGACGGAATTCACGCCGATCAAACGACCAGTGTTCCCACCGAGCTAGTGAATAACTTCAAGTAGATAGCAGGCGCACGAGGCGCGCGGCCAAAAAGCATACGGAGTTGTCAGAGCCGATCAGCGTGGTTCTGTCTAGAGTCCAACACCTTCGGTTCTTCAAATGGCCATCCAAAATGGTGGGACCTCTCGACACGAGGAGACGAGATAGGCGGTGCGAGTATCACAAGGACCACGACCATGATACCGAGAGTTGTTATGCATTGAAGGATCACCCTGAGGAATTAGTACAGGATGGTCGGCTTAAGCAGTACGTCCGAAAAGACAACTTGACCAAAACGGTGGCTTTACGGCAGGACTCGCCTCCACTTGGCGTAATCCATATGATATACAGCCTGTCGACGACATTTGCGATACATACAATTCAGTCGCATCCTGACCCCCAAAAGCAGATCACACCAGCAAAACGACCCCATGAAACTCCGAGTATTACCTTCGACGATTTCGATTTGATCGGCGTAACACTCCCCCACATTGATCCGTTGGTCATCAAACTACGCGTAAATCGATTCACCGTTGAACGTGTTCTCATAGACCAGGGGACTACTTCGGAAGTTATGTATTACAAGACCTTCATCAAACTGGTATTCATCAAGTCGAACCTGTCTCCGGCTCCTTATCCGTTATTCGGCTACAATGCTAATCCAGAATACTCGTTGGGCAAAATCACACTGCCAGTTCAAGTGGGCTCCCGAACAGTGGATGTGGAGTTCTTAGTCGTCAAGCTGCCTTCGCCGTATAATCTCATCATGGGATGAACTTGGCTACATACCATGCAGGCCGTTCCAAGTACCTATCATCAATTGCTCCACTTCCCGACTGAACGCGACATTTAACAAATCTGTAGTTCCCAGAAATCAGTGCAAGCATGTTATTTTCTTGCCGCCAAGACACGAAGAGAATTGGAAGTAAACTCTATTGAGGTGCCGGATTGAGAGAGCCTCGACGAAGTTGGACAGCTCCCTAGTGAAAAGGCCACGAAAGCACTGGATCGAGTTGAAATTGACGGAAATCCTGACAGGTTCTTCATGGTCGGCGCCTCCCTGAATCAAGTCGACAGGCAGCAGCTAATTACCTTCTTACTCGGCAACACTTATGTATTTGCATGGTCACCGTATAAGATGCCGGGGGTAGATCCATCTGTTTCTCAGTACCGTTTAAATGATGACCCCAAATGTAAGCCGATTGTTCAGAAAAGCTGGCAGTCAGCCGTGGAACACACTGCCGCCGTTGTTGAAGAAGTTGACCGGTTGCTTGATGCCAGAGCAATCCGAGAAGTGACCTATCCTACATGGATGTCGAATATTGTGGTTATAAAGAAGAAAAACGGGACTTGGCGTGTTTGCGTGGATTTCACAGATTTAAACAAAGCTTGCCCCAAAGATTGCTTTCCCCTCCCCAGAATAGACCAACTCGTAGACGCCATGGCACGTCATCAACGTATGAGCTTCCTCGATGCCTATAGAGGCTACCATCAAATCGCCATGCATTCGGCGGACCAAGACAAAACTGCATTCCTCACCCCAAGAGGAACCTATTGTTATAAGGTTATGCCTTTTGGGCTGAAGAATACAGGGGCAACTTACCAAAGATTAGTCACGGCCATGTTCAGGGAGCAACTCAGCCGGACTATGGAAGTATACATTGACGACATGGTAGTCAAGTCCAAAAAAGAGCAAACTCATCTAGTCGATCTGGAAGAAACATTCGGCATCCTACACAAGTACAAAATGAAGCTGAACACCTCCAAATGTGCATTTAGGATCAGATTCGGCAAATTCCTTGGCTACATTGTCAACCACCGAGGAATCGAAGCCAACCCGAAGCAAATCACAGCAATCCTTGAACTCGGATCCCCTCAATCGGTCAAGGAGGTTCAAAAGCTGATGGGGATGGCCGCCGCACTCAATAGGTTCATCAGTTGTTCCACAGATCGCTGCCGACAATTCTTTCATACCCTACGGCAGGGTAAAGCATTTGAATGGACCTTTAAGTGCGAAGCCGCTTTCAATGGTTTAAAGACTCACCTTCGATCAGTTCCACTTTTGACAACACCTTCAGCAGGTGACCTGCTCATTTTATATCTGGCAGTTTCCAACCGGGCTGTCAGCGCCGTACTGTTAAAGGAAGAACTAGGGGAGCAGCGACCAGTCTATTATGTGAGCAAGGCAATGGTCGACATCGAAACTCGTTACCTTCCATTGGAAAAACTTATCTTAGCCCTCGTCATGGCAGCAAGAAAGCTGATGCATTACTTTTAGGGGCATACCATTGGGGTACTAACAGACTACCCCTTTTGATCAGTACTCCGCAGTGCAGAAGCATCAGGGCGCCTTTCAAAGTAGGCTCTTGAACTCGGCTAGTACGATATTCAGTTTCTTCTTAGAACATCAATCAAGGGGCAAGTGCTCGCCGACTTTGTGGCCGAATTCACTGGGGGTCTTGCCGACTTCAAATCTGATCAAATTCAACCTAAACTTAAGCTGAACTGGAGAATTTATGTAGGGGACATTTGGCAGTTGTACTGTGATGGATTGTCCAATCAACGTGGTAGTGGGGCAGGCGTAGTGATCATGGCTCCCGACGGGGCAATAATTGAGCAAGCTGTCAAACTGGGCTTCGATGCATTGAAGAATGAGGCCGAATACGAAGCACTGTTAACCGGACTACGGAATGCACATCTCCTTGGTGCTCAACGTCTTCTAGTCATCTGCAATTCAAAGCTGGTCATTAACCAACTGAAAGGGGAATACGTAGCCAAAAATGATCGAATGACAGCTTGCATGGAAACGGCGAATTTGTTGGTGGCAAAATTCGACCATCATGAACTAAACCAAATAACCCGGGATCAGAATACGCATGGGGATGCCTTGGTCTGCCTAGCTTCCGCCATCAACTCAGAAATCAAACGAACAATTGAAGTGGGATTTATCCCTGAGCTGAGCATTACCCCCTCAAAGCCAACTCAGATTAATGTCATAGAATTAGGTCCAAGTTGGATGGACCCAATCACTGCATTTTTATCTTCTGAACGGCTCCCTGCAGAAAAGAAAGAAGCTCACAAACTACAGAATAAAGCCCTGCGATATTACTTGGATCCACAAGGAAAGCTCTACAAAAAATCCCTTTCCAGTCCATATCTAGAATGCGTTCATCCGGATAAGGTCGAATAACTCCTGACTGAAATACACGAGGGTAGTTGTGGTGCTCATTCTGGTGGTCGCTCTCTGGCTCTTCGAGCTGTGACACAAGGGTATTATTGGCCGACAATGAGAGTTGATGCCGAGAATTATGTCAAGAAATGTGAACAGTGTTAGAAGTTTTCCCCTCTAACCCATTTTCCTGCTGAAGAATTGAGCTCTACCACTAGTCCCTGGCCGTTCGCCCAATGGGGACTTGATATCGTTGGACCGTTGCCGTGGGCCCCGGGGAACAAGCGATACTTGATTGTCGCGACAGATTACTTCACAAAATGGGTCGAAGTAAAGGCACTAACGCACATTCGAGATGTTGATGTTAAGCGCTTTGTATGGAAAAATATCATAACACGATTCGGCATTCCAAGAGCACTTATTTTAGACAACGGCACCTAGTTTGATTGTGGCGTCTACTGGGAGCTGTGCAGCAAGTACGGAATCCGGCCTTAATTCTCCACGCCAGCTTACCCTCAAAGCAATGGTCAAGCCGAAGCTTCTAACAAATCCATCTTGGACGGCATCAAGAAGAGGCTGGAGAAAGCTAAAGGCAGATGGGTCGAAGAATTGCCAAGTGTATTATGGGTGCATCGCACTACGCCGAGGCGATCCACTGGAGAAACGCCATTTGCTTTATGCTTCGGGACCCAGGCAATCATTCCCCTGGAGATCGGCCTCCCAACTTTAAAATCCAAAGTTTTTGATATGGACCAAAATGACATGATGTTGGCCTTGGATTTGACTCTAGTTGAAGAACGACGAGACCGCGCCCTTATGTCCATGGCACGGTACTAGCAATAGCTCGCTAAATCATATAATCGTCATGTCCAACTACGCCGCTATGCACCAAGAGAATTGGTCCTGAAGAAGGTACTTCCCGCTGCCAAGAATTCGACTGACGGAAAACTGGGTCCTAACTGGGATGGCCCCTACCAGATCGACTCGATCACAGACACAGGGGCATATCGGCTCAAAGACATGTCTGGGAGGAGTCTGCCACGTCCTTGGAATTCCACACACTTGCGTAAATTTTATCATTAACCCGGCATGTGGGGCATGACTTGTTCTGTGTATTCGCTGTGTACAACTTTCACTTTCATAATGCAACTCCTTTTATCACTATATGGAATTTTAGTTTGAAATAATAAGCCTCCGGATTCGGAATGCGCTTCGTGGATATCACGATTAGCCAAGTAAAAAGCCTCCGAATTCGGAGCCCCATCGGTGCTGGTCACTTTTGGGATGAATAAGCCTCCGGATTCGGAGTGCCCTTCGTGGATATCACAATTGGCCCATCTGAATTCGGGGCCCCATCCGTGTAGGTCACGTTTAGGCCGAATGAGACTCTGGATTTCGAGCGCCCTTCTGTGCTGGGGCCGAATAATAATCCAGCTTCGTCGTGCTGAAACATGCAAACATTTAAAATGAAGTGTTTCATTACATTAACCGATTGGCTCAAAATGTATAAACAGAAATTGAGACATGCACACATTTGAAACGGGGTATTTTATTAAATTAACCAATAAGTACATAATTTGGGCCAATCTGTGGAGCATTTACAATATGTTCAATCTTATTCGGCCTCATCCTCGTCGTCGCTCTTCTCAATTTCGGAAGCACCAAAGAGAAAGTGATGACGTTGGTATAACGGAGACGCCGATTCAACGCCTGCTTCTCGGAGAGGCTCTGCGGCTTGGAGAGCCCTAATCCACCCATGCCTGAAACCCCGATTCTCGCATCGGCATACTTCCTCGGCGAGTTTCTCCTTTGGTCTTGTCTATCCCGACTTTCCGGCCGTCGTGGAAGCCTTTCTCATAACCACTGGACCTCGCAGTCTCTACTGCAAACATGCTTGCCGTCTCTCAATCAGCAATCGCATGACTTATCAGCCATTGGGTCACCCTTTCCTCCACGACCGAGTTAGATTGGCCGGCCGCGCACGGCTCGGCTGTTTTGGCTTTCCTTAGCACACGCTTGGCCTTTTCCGCGCGAGCCTCCAAGTTTCGAATTTGTTCATCCTTTTTCTCTATTTCACATCATGCGGAATGAAGACGCATGCCGATTTCATAGGCGGTGTACAGCCCTTTCACCGCTCCATGAATGCCATCTCGAAACACCTCGAAGTTAGGTCGGCCAACCATCGACTGCTGGACTTCTGGCGAAAAAATCTGTCGTGCAAATTCAACTGCCACGTTTGGATCACGGATAATGGAATCTACCTCCATAATCGATTTGTTCTCGACAAAAACTGAGAAGTTCAATGGGCGTGGTGGTTCACTGGCCTCACTTCGCGAATGAGGGGAGTTCCCCCATTGGCGCTTCTCCTTCCTCGGTGACTTGCTTCGTCGACATGGAGAGTGGCGCCTGTCACGTGCTGCAGATGCCCTACCTCCCATACGGGAAGGTTCGCCATCTCAATTCATTGCTAAGTCCAGCTCAACCAACGTTCTATCCTCTCCCTTGCTGTTAAAGAATAGTCTAGTTGACATTCACACTTTTCCAGCCACGTCTAACGGACACAGTTGAGTTTCTTTTTGGCACACAAATGGAATCTTCCACTCCCTTTTTAATCACTCAGAAGTGCACCGCACTCCCGAGGTGACCTCATCAATGCGCGCTCCATAAACCATGGATGTTCAGCGTTCTTGATTCGTTCATAACTGGGGCAAGGACAGATTCGTTAATCTTAATGGCTAAAGGCTGGCCAATCGAATCGGCTAAATCCCATGGCCTTACACCGAAAGGATCACGTGCCTTAGTCATCTCACGAACCGTCTACATTTGGTGTTTCAGTTCATAACAGGCTGGCCAATTGAATCGGCTAAATCCCATGGCCTTGTGCCGAAAAGATCATGTGCCTCAGTCACGTCATGAACCACCGATATTCGGCGTTCTTGATTCGTTCCAAATTGGGCCAAGGGCAGATTTGTTAATCTTAACGGCTAAAGGCTGGCCAATCGAATCGGCTAAATCCCATGGCCTTACGTCGAAAGGATCACGTGCCTTAGTCATCTCACGAACCGCCTACATTCGGCGTTTCAGTTCATAACTCAGGCAAGGGCAGATTTGTTAATCTTAACAGCTAAAGGCTAGCCAATCGAATCGGTTAAATCCCATGGCCTTGTGCCGAAAGGATCATGTGCCTCCATTTATATGCAAGGGTATGCTCATGAGTTTATCTGACTAATTTGAAAGTCTAACCGCGAGGATACGCCGTTATCTTTTTAGCAATATTTAATTTATTCATTTTTTTAATGGAATGTTTATCTATTGCGCAGTAGACGGAAATAGCCTTGCCCAAAATAGTGAAAAGCAAAAATCTTCATTAACAACAACAATTGAGTACTGGCAATAATGCAAAGCAAGGGAAATTTTTATTCATAAAGCGAATACAGATAGTCATCATTTTATACATGAAGATTACCCTAAGTAAATAGAAGCCTACTAAAAAACAAAACATGTTTGCAAGAAAGACCCTACATTGAAAATTCCTAACAAAACTAAAGTGTTGCCCAAATCAATCTTCAGGGTCAAACTTAAGCGGCTCAATGTCCACTTGCTCGTATGGAATCGGCATGGCCAATGTCACATCAGCAGCAGCAAGGGCTTTGAGCCAGCCGTGTTTGAATCCTCGATTCTCGAATTTGGGTACTTCTGCTACATAATCTTCAATGATGGTGCCCTTCCCAGCCTCGAACGCTTTGGAAGCCTCGGAGTCAGCTATTTCCTTCGCCTTCTTCAACTCCTCTAATTCGGCCTCCATCTTGGCAATCGCCTCCTTGGCTAACTTGAGCGAATCTTCACTCACGTTTGCCCTCTCCTTGGCGGCCAATCTGAGCTGGTCAGAACTCCGTGCCCTTTTCGCCTCGGCTTCGGCCCTTGCACTTTCCATTGTCACTCTCACCGCCTCAAACTCAACCCTGCTCCTCTCACCCTTAACTGCCGATTTCAAATGGCCAATTCTTTCAATGATGTCATGCTGGCGGCAGCCTATTTCGACTATCCTTCCGATCGTCTGCAAAACAGGGAGTTAAAACCAAAACAATATATGCAGAAAGCTGAAGTTAGGATCAAGTCACATACTAGAAAGGCCGACTGAGCAGCTAATGCTATTGCCACCAAGTCTGGCTCCGCCTGAAAGGTTGCCTTGTCAACCGGCAATGAGGCCGAGGAAGCCAAGCTTAACGCCACGGCTGGATCTTTCAAGGCCGACGCTTTAGAGGAGATCGGCATGTTTTTTTTTATCTTTGGTTGAACAATCAACGGAACAACCGAAGCCGACTCCTCAACACGCAGCCGTTTGTCAACCTGCTCTTTAGTAGACTCGGCTTCATCCTCGGCGTGGTGTTTCTTCCCCCTTTGCTCCTGATTCGCTTGCTCTACCCGCTCTGACTCGGCCATTTGGATTCGAACCATCTCTCCCTCGACAGCAGGAAAAAAGGGCTCGACTTCGGCAACGGGTGGAATTTCTGATTGAATGGCCTATGCTCTCCACCGGGCAGCCATTCTTTCGGCGTTTTTCTTCTTGGCGAGTTGTGTGAGTGACAACCCAGCCATGTCCTCAAGGTACATGCCGGGAAGGTCTTCTAAACCTGTAAAGACGTCATCGAAGGAAACGTCTCCTCGGCCTGAGGTGGACGGAGGGTCGGATGAATTGAGGCTGGCTGCCTCAAAGGCTAACTCCAAAGCCTCGTCTACTTCAGCTTCAGACCGGTTTGGAGACCCAGCTACCTCCACTTGCTCCGAATCGGACCCGCCCAAACCAATTTGCCTCAAGTTTTTGAAGTTGGTTAGGATGAGGGCCGTAAGAAACTCTTTACCCCTCAGAACTGGGATGTTTTCTGCTGTCAAAAACGTCGTATAAATCGGCTCGTATCGAAGTAGAATGTAGGCCACCCTCCCTTGTTTCTAAAGGCTCGGACGACTAAAGTATTGGAGCGCAACTTTAATTTCTACAAGAACGGCATCGTCGGTTGAAACCAAAACTTTCTTCAAATCATTTCCTGCACAAGTAAAACCATGAGACCGCAAAGATAAAGTCGAGCAAATATAAGAAAAATAAATGCAAGGGGCTATGTGGCCACCTGGTTCGCCTCTCTATCTAGGAATGGGATCTAGGCGGTCCTCGCCTTTGCCGAATTCCCAGTTATCTCGGACAACGACCATGACATCATCGACTCGCTTGCTAGAGCTGGAAAGCATAGTCACTAACTGATGGTCGGTGTCCTTGGCCTTAAGGAAATAGCGCCTGTGCCGGCCAGACGACTTGACCAAGGCATAACAATGCCGAATAGCAGGTATGCCGAGGTTAATCCTAAGGCAACGGTTTAATTCTATAATTCCCATTATAATTCGAAAAAAGTTTACATTAGGTTGGGAAGGGATTAGACCCCAATGGCGAAGGACGGCTCTAAGGAATGGGTGAAGGGGGAAACGGACTCCGCCCTCTGCAATTGATAAGAGAGGGAAGACGATTGTTCTTTCGTCAGCCCTCTCCATATCAAGGGTGCTGTCTGTCACAAGTGACAGACGGACGTCATCGGGGATGGAAAAATGGCATCGAAAGCCAGAAACTCGATCCGCAGAAAGGAGGTCTTTCAAATGCTTTGCCATTTTCGTCAGTCTATGGAGTACGCTACACTAAAAACAAACCAGGAAAAAGGATTCGAAGTAGAGAGGAAGAGAACTTACAAGAGGCGAGGAAGACAATGAGGGATAAAAGGAGGTTGCAGAGATGAATCGGAAGGCATGCCAAGAGCTTCAAGTATTCAAAATTGTGTATGAACTCGAAAAGACAACAATATTTTAAAATCACAATAAATGGAAAGAGCATACGAATGGACAGGAAGATGTAATGATGACCAAAAGGCATGTGAGCTCTGACGTTTGCGTTGGAATGAGGTTAGCCACCGAATTTCGGCTCTAACTTTTCGAGTTTGAAACCAAACACACCAGCTAACTGTTGTTAGTGGAGTGTTTGGGGGGCAATTGTGGGGGCCGAGTATAAGGGGGTGGAAAAAGGCCAAATAATCGAACTTGGAGAGTCGAGGTATATACATTGTGTTCGGCCCAATCTTGTACAAATTCAGAAGTATCCTAATCGGCCACATAGCTAGTTGAGCGAGGAGCTGAGTGAAGAGTGATTTGCAACAAAAGGAGCCGAGTGAGTAGTTACACGGTGGATTAAAGGTGGGCCTGACCTTGAGGCCTAAGAGAAGATATAAATAGAAGAACATCAACCAAAAAGAGGTATGTGAGAACAAGTAGATATAACTTAAGACATAAGCAACCAAGAGAGCAGATACTGACTTATT
The DNA here is from genome assembly GCA_025200525.1 of Camellia lanceoleosa. Lineage (NCBI taxonomy): Eukaryota > Viridiplantae > Streptophyta > Magnoliopsida > Ericales > Theaceae > Camellia > Camellia lanceoleosa. Next base: position 762,394 of record JANUSC010000049.1, on the reverse strand, counting down.
CGTCGGAGTGCTAATTCCGGCACCCCCGACCGGAGTGTTCATTCTTTTTCAGGTGACTAGCTGAAGATCACGAGCGCCCCCCAGGATCCAAAGAGTATTTCCAAACCACTTCTCCACAAATGCAATAGTGGATTAAATAGCAACCTTTGATTTACCTCCTGGAAGAGTGACAACAACCTAAAAAAGGATACAATTCATTCATGTAGAGTATCACACACCGAAGACACGGTTTGGGGCTTCCGCAGAGACCATTTGTGCTTGAAAGTGCACTTTCCTTGCATTCTCTTGAGGGAGGAAGGCACAAAGCAATAGAAAAACATCCAATGAGAGTACTGGAGGTCCACCGGCCATCCATCGGCCACCAGAGAAGGTCCACGGCCACTCAAGTGGCTGGTCGGCCACAAAAACTGGCTGGTCGGCCAACTCAAGGAAATTTGGGGCATTTCGGTCCTTACATGGAGAACTTTAAAAACACATCCCCAAGTCACATTTCCCCACACCCACAGTGCTGAAGTCTCTTGTTCTTCCTTCCTAAACACTTTTTCTTCCTAGATCTGTGCTTTACACGCGTTTTCCAACGGCCCACGCGAAGTTGATTCACTAAAACCTTTTGATTCCTCCGTTTTGAACCAATTAAAATTTGTTTTTGGAGCTTTTTTCTCCATTTTTTCCATTTGAGGTTTGTTTCCCTCAATTTTGTCTTCAGTTTGGCACCTTTTCCCGGGCTTTGACTTTTTCTCCCATTTTCTCTCTCTCTCTCTCCGAGAGTTGACTTTTGTTGACTTTTGGTATTTTTCGCCTCTTTTGCTCATTTTTGCCTACTTTTTCACCTTCTTTCTAGATGGCAGACGACGTTTCACATGACGGGGGTTCTCCAAGGATGGGGGGAGAGCCCAAGTACATACTGTTGCCGCCGAGAGTGCAACCTTTCGATCCGGAGAGGTACCGCCCCGAGGCACACGCACTACCACCCAGCACAGTCCATCACTTCAGTGGATTTGCACGACGCGCATCAGTAGACCTCCTACTATGAGAGCCAGAGTCTCTCCTGTCCCACGATGCCTCTGAGGAATGCATTGTATTCTTACATTTCCTACGATGTACTTTAAATTTCTTGCATAGCTCGCACTTTCGCACTGTATTTTATCTGCTCATTCTAAACACATTCACACACTGTATCTCTGCTCATTCTGAACACATTCACACACTGCATCTTTGCTCATTCTGAACACATTCACACACTGCATCTTTGCTTATTCTGAACACACACTGCATTTCTTCTACTCATAGGTAGACTCCCGCTTCACCCGAGGATATGGGTCCATCGGAGCTATGGAGTGGTATATGGACCTCCCCGACAGCGTTCGACAGATCATTGATAAGGCAGGGTTTAGTTTGTTTTGCATGGGGCTGTCGCGTCTCATGGCGAGCAGGACCCTCTTAGGCGCACTGGTAGAGAGATGGTGGGATACCACCAACTCCTTCCATTTCTCTACCACCGGGGACGTGATGATGACCCCATATGATTTCGCCATGTTGACAGGCCTTGAGGTGGGAGGCCGACCGATCGCATACGACTCCGATATGGGTGAGTGGGAGGCCGCTTAAACCTATTTGCTAGGAGCACACCCGCCAATCTTCTGAGTAGGTATGCTCCGATATACTTGGTTCGCAGACCACTTCAGAAGAACAGACCCAGTGACTGTAGAGGGGACTGAGCAGTATGTCCAAGGTTTCCTGATGTTCCTCTTCAGCACTACCTTGTTCGTTGACAGGGCGAACACAGTCGGGCAATATCTTTTGAGTGCCCTAGTGGATTTATCCTAGGTTCGGCACTATGATTGGGGTGGCGCTAGCCTTGCCACTCTGTACTGCTAGATGAGCTTGACCTCCCGTGGGAGCAGGAACAGAGTTGGCGGCTATTGGAGAGCCTAGGAGGTATGCTTTACTGTGCCATACTTTCTACTTTGCACTTTTTATACACTGGACACACAGTCTAATCCCTACACTTGTACTTTCTATACATTGTGCTACACACTTTGCTTTCCGCACTTTCTATGTTTATCTGTATTCTCATTGCCACCCTTTTGCTTTTTTGCAGCTATGGGTATACGCCTATTTTTCGACGCTTGCTCCTGAGCCAGAGGTTGTGATGCCTCTCGGGGTGCCGTATTCTCATCGATACGTTGAGAGGTACCAGCCGAGGACCCGGGAGACCCTCTCATATCTCTGCCAGTATTTTGATACCTTGAGGGTGGCGGAGGTAACTCAAAACTCACAGTTCATTATCCTTTCAGCTCTAATTCATTTTACACATCTAATGGCAACTAATCAATCTATACACTTATTGTTTGCAGATTACATGGCAGCCCTGGGCATTGATACCAGAAGATACTAGATTCCAGTCTGCTGGAGCTTAGGGCGCTTCCCGGTATAGGATCTTGTTTGTGGGGCCGGCAGGCCGCGCCTAGTTTCTAGGTGAGCGCTTCATGCACCAGACACTGGGTCTGCCATTACAGTCAGTTCCCTTGCCACCTCCACCTTCTATGCGAGCCACGGAGAGTCTCTCTCCTCAGGAGATCATTGATTTCATACGGGGTAGAGATGCAAACTTCCACATTCGGGAGGGGGACTATATGATTTACATCCAGACGTACCTGATGCCTCCCCTGACTAGTGATCGTGCTCATACAGGAGGGACAGCTGATGCCCCTTCGACGAGCAGGGCCTGAGCCATAGATGCTCCTTTGACAAGCAGGGCTCGAGTAGCGAAGGGCAAGGCTAGAGGGATGCTCCCTACCAGGCAGAGTGTGGGATGTCCAAATCTTCCGACTGAGTTGACGGGTTGGTGATACTCCGGAGAGCCTTATCAGATCCCAATTGAGCCGCCGTTTCCTGGTCACCGATATGTCAGGACACCTGACTCACCACCGGTATGTATTACAGCTTTCATGTTTTCATTCTTGCTCATATACTCAGACATTCATACATTCACTGATCATTTCAACTTGCATTTGCAGCCCTCCACAGAGTACGCTGAGGTGTTACTCAAGATATTGGCCTCATTCGAGGCTATGATCGTGAGGAGAGAGACGATGCATGGCTCCCATGGCATTCAGGTAATTTTTCAGTTTTCTTGCATTTTGGTTATCATAGTTCTGCTAATACACTGAAACTGACATCTCAACTAAACATTTTCCCACACTGCACTGGTACACTGTATGTATAGATTACATTTGACACATTGCATTCACATACTGTATCTAACTTCTGCATATACTCACTCTACACTCCATACTTGCATCTGATACACATACCACGGTTGATATATTCAAACTGCCTTTTCAGGTCATGCCTCTACAGTCAGGACCATCAGAGCCTCCTCCAGCAACAGGGAGAGAGATTCCGGCACGCGGCCGAGGGAGACGTCGATAGCCCATTGCACGCGATGATGATGATGAGACTAGTGAGGATAATAAACCAGCGAGTCCCCAGTCAGAGTCATCAGAGGGTGGAGACGAAGGCACCGGCTCGAGTTCTGAGGGCAATGACAATACTGAGAAAGGCACTGAGGATGGGAGCGGAGGTAGCTCTAGTTCAAGCTTCAGCTCAGATTCAAACAGTGGCGTCGACGGAGACAATGCTACAGAGTCCACTCCCCCGAGGAAGAGGACAAAAAGGGCCTCTCGATCTTGAGATGGATGGCACTGATTTGGATGTTTTTGCTTAGTTTTCTTTTTGCTAGTAGTGTTGGCACATTGTACAGCCTTAGGCAGTTTTATTTTCTTAAAAACTTGTACTCTTTGTAAAAAGAAACCATGATTGGAGTGAAAACAGCTTTTTGGTTAAAAAGTGTTGCATTTTATATTCTGAGCATCGCATTACACCATTTTGCACAAAAACAGGATTTGATGGAAATTAGATGTTGCACATTGTATTGACAATTGCTCATCAGGTAGTGAACCAACCAACACCGAACCAACAAAGCAAAACGACTCAATGAACAACTAATGCAACAACTCAATAATCAAAACAACAACTCGATAAGAAAAATAAATACAACTCAATAAGCAAATTGTAACAACTCGATAAACAAATTGAAACAACACTAGTGCGACTTAACAAAATTGCTAAAATAAAAACAACGGAATGCATCCATAATAGAACAAAACATAGGTTCTCAGCATTCTCAGCACTCAGGAAGACCAAAGGCATCCTTCTGGACACAAAAAGTAGCTGTCGGCCACTCAGTGGTTATTGTCGGCCACTAAAGTGGCCGATCGGCTGCCTTAATTGGCCGGTCAGCCAGTGTTATAGGGGATCTCCAGATTGCTGCCACCTGTCTTCCACTCAGTGCCTTATCTTCTACAAAAGCTCCAGCTTCGTAGTTTCTTCACTTCAACTCTATTTTTGCTTCAAATGGAGCCATTTGTAGACTGCCCGAACTCCGCTCTGCGCGCGAGGGCGCGAATTGTAGTTCTTAGCTACTATAGTTCGGACTCATGTCACGGTTCTGAATCTAATCTCACAAAGTGCAATGTAAGACTGATAAATCACCAAAGAGTCCAAATTCGAAAAATCGTTTTGGAACATCGATTTTGAATAAAAAGCGCCAAACATGGACTGCTTTGCCAGATTACAAAGTCACCACCTAAATGTTTTATTTTGGGAAATTTAGGGAACCCTGACTCGTGCCTAAGGCCACGTGTCTGTCGTCACCAAAGTTGCCTCGGCTCGGGAACTTGGGTACGAGAGGGGAAGGTCATGCAATGAGCACCCCGGCTCGCCCGATCAAAGATCGGCCTTTACTAACATGATATGTTGTTTTTGAAAACACATATGTTCTTATTCCGGTTTATTAGCTAGCTTACTATGTGATGCACACAGCACACAAGTATAGACTAAATCACTCAAATTGGAACAAAACATCTCATGTTAGTTTTTGAAAAATGGTTTGAAGTTGCTACTCGCAAGTAGGCTAAGACGTGGATTTCGCCACCCTCAAGTGGGCTTAGAAAACAACATGATTTTGCCACTCCGCAAAGTGGGCTTAAAACTCACATTTTAATGAATTGTTCCAATTCAAGCAATGAAGCCTTCATCCACAAGCGTTCAAATAGTTATAGCAGTTAAGCAAATAGCCTTATGGCATGCATGCTAACATGGCAATCACTCACACACATGCAAGGATGCTAAAGAATAAAAGCTTACCTAGTACTCCGAGCAAAAAAAGAAGCTAGTTAGTAATCAATACGTGATCCTAGCTATGTTAACAATGCCTAATGCAACACATGCAAAAATGCAACTAAGATAGGCTCGGCTATTCTAAGATTTCATGAGAATGCAACTTGATAACATGTATTCAAATTGGTATTGAAATACAATGTAGTTAGTATGATGCACCGAGCTCGGTGCATGCAAGACAGATGAATGAATGCACGCATGTGTAGCATAAGGATGCTAATTGAAACATGCCCTAAACTAACCATTGAAAGCTGGTAAATAAAAGGGAGAAAGAAATGGGGGTTGGAAGACACGCATCACACACACGCATACTTATTACAACAGTTGTGCCCTCTCGATGGAGGGTCCGAATAATAAGCTAACTAGCTAATCTAAGCTAATTAAACTAACTATTACAAAACAAAACTAATTAACTAATCCTAGTTAACTAATTAGTTATTACAACACAAATTGATTAGCTAATTGCATTAACTAATTAAGTACAAAAGTAAAGCATTAGCTATCTAAGCAAAGCAGCTAAGTAAAGCAGTAAGAAGAGGTCCTCAGGGCAAGAAGTGCATGCATGCTCGGTCGCCTCGTTCGAAAATCCATTATGATGCCCAAACTTGCCTCTGTTTGCATTTGTTTTCAAAACACTGCACAAAGCTCCAGATAGCTTTTACTCTATCATGGAGACCTCCAGGAGCATTGCCGACCACTTTATGGTGGTGTAGACCACCTGCTGACCACTTACATTTGCTGCAGACCAGAAAAAGTGGTCGGCCAGCCACTTTTACTGGTCTGCTGACTAGAAAATGCTGCACAACTCCATTTTGCTGCAACAAAGAACAAGAAGGGGCACAGCAATGTATTTGCAAGGTATGTGTGCACAACCACTTTCCCTATCATTTTTTAGGCTCAAGGGAGTGCAGTTCTCGACTCTCGAGCCACCAATCGAGCACCTCAATGCACGATGGCCGAGAAGCCAAGATTGCACATTTCAATGTAAATGAATGCACAAATAACACGTAAGAGCCTTAACCTCTATCATGCATGATCAAGAGGGTCGGTGATCGAGAATTGAGGCACGTTTCATCACTTCAAGTATGAAACGTCCCTCGTTTCTCGTGTTTGGATCAACGCCAGATCCAAACACAATGCAATGCATGCAATATGCTCAACCTATCAATGCTAATGGCATACAAACAATGCTAATGCAACATGAGCATACAAACACAATGCAATGCAACATGATCAACTTATCTATGCAAATGGCATGTGAACAATGCTAATGCAACATAATCAACCTAGCAATGCTAATGGCATGCAGACACAATGCAATGCAACATAAGCATGCAAACAACAATGCAATGTAACAACATGCAAACAACATGCGAGCACAATGTAATGCAACAAAATGCAAACAACATGCTATATGGACTTAAACCGAATATGGACATACCTCAATCATGCCCAAAACAGTGGCCAAAACACTCTTAAAAGATGGCATGAAATGCTAGAAAATGCATGCTTATGCATTGACTCACCAATTAAGCCTAAAAGCACAACTCTCAAAAGTGCTCAAGGAGTGACAAATGTAAGAATGTAGCCACACTATAAGCACTAAAATCATGTATGAAATGATGCCAAATCATTCAAACAACGCAAGTATAGCATGCAAGAGGACCTAAGACACAAGGCTACCAAGGAGGACTACACAAGAGGCATGCAACATATGGCACAAATGAATAAACTAGCCATAGACAGAGCTCAAATCGGTCAAAACAAAAGCCAAAACATGCTGAGATGGGACCTCAAAAGTCTAGGCATGCATGCATACGGGTTAGGCCACAAACAAGGCAACAATGCATGACCCTTAAAGGCATTCAAGGAGTGAAAGAAATGGGAACATGGCAATGCTATATGCTTTGAAATAACATATTAAATGATGCTAAATTATGCACATGTCACAAATGAAGCATGCTATGGTCCTCAAAACTCAAGGCTAGCAAGGCCAATTGCACTATAGCTATGCAATACATGAACCATATGACCAAGGCAACCCAAAATAGTCCTAGAGCATGCCAAAGTGATGCTAAAACATGCATGGACTAGAACTAACACATGCTAACATAAAGGGCATGAAGCACAGAGTATGTGAGGCCAAAAGGGAGGATTACACTACACCTACCAAAACCGAGCATGAGGTGACTTTACCAACAAAAATCAGAGTTATATCATGGCAAAATAGGACCAAATACACACTAAAATGGTGGCCCAAATGCCTAGGCAAGATGGCATAAGCATTGGCTCATATTTAAGGCATGAAGCATAAACCCTCCGAAGCTTTGAAAGAGTGAAAGATGTGAGGGCATAACCACACTACATGCTCTGAAATCACATACTAAATGATGCTAAATCATGCAAATGGCCCAAGCAATGCATGTCAGTGACTTGGAAACTCAAAGCTAGTGAGCTAGAATGCACTATGGCTATACAAAGCATGGCATGCATGACCGAAACAACATAAATCAGACCTAGAGCATGCTAAAACATGGCCAACAGCATGTTGAAGTTGAGCCAAAATCACACTAGAATGATGGTCTAAAGCATGATGCATGTTAGGCTAGCATGCAAGATTGCACTACAAGTATGTAAAGCATGCAAGATGTTAACAAACCAACCTTAGACAGAGCTATAGCATGCTAAAACAACACCAGAAACTTGCTGAGATAGGACCAAAACATGCTAGAAAGATGAGCTATCAACACAAGCATGTAAGGCTAGTATGCAAAATTTACACTACAAGTGTATAGAGCATGCAAGGGTGGCCTAAACTAAGCCAAAACAGAGGTATGCCATACTGAAATAAGGCCAAAAGTGGACTGAGATGGAGCCAAAACAAGCTTAACAAACATGCTCAAACATGAGGCCAACAAAGCAAGCAACCAAGATACAAGGAGAGGGGATGCCCCCCTCCTATTTGGGACCTCAAAACATACTTTCCACCACTGAAATTCCTCTGAGTTTCAGTGGTTAAAAGGCCAAAAAGAGGTGGTCCCAATAGCTTAAAAAGATAGCACAAAACAAGGCCAAACAAGGCACAAAAGGGGGTAGACCACCTCCAACACCAAAGAAACCTTAAACAAACATTTCAAGCATGTGAAATCAGAACTTTTTGTAGTTAAGAGTTAGGCCTAAATCAGCATGCAAATAGGCCAAAAGCTTAAACAAAAACCAAGGTTTAAGGGGTTAGAAACTTACCCTTGAAGAACAACTTCAAAGTTGCAACTCCAGCAACTTTTTTGAGTTAAAACCAATCCAAAAACACCAAAACCAGCTTCAAGGTGCCTCAGCAACAAGAGTGTGGTGTTTCACTATGTGTTTGTGTGCAAAAGTGTGCAAAAGTGTGTTTCACTCGGGTGTTAACACTCTCCTTTTACGCTCTAACTTTTGCCAAGGCTGCCCTTTCTGGGTTTTCAACCTTGCGAGCTCAGTTTTTCTTTTTTCCAATTTTTTGTGCTCTAACTTTTGCCTAGGTCGCCCTTCTGGGTTTTTGGCCTAACGAGCCTCTCAGGGATAATATTTCTTCAACTTGTCCATGTTGATTGCTTGGGAGAATTCAAGGCCATCCAGGTCCATAAGAATGACAGCTCCATCCAACCAGATAGACTTGATGATGTAAGGACCAGTCCAATTGGGTCTGAACTTGCCCCTAGGGTCGTGGACAGGAGCTTGGTTGTCTTTGATCACCAAATCCCCTTCTTTCAGATTCTAAGACTGAACTTTCTTGTTAAAAGCCCTGGCAATCCCACGTTGATAACCTTGGATGTGGTACAGTGCTTTCAGCCTTCTCTTGTCAAGCAGCATAAGTTCCTCGAACTTGCACTGCTGCCAATCCGCTTCTACTATCTAGCACTTAACTATAACTCGCTGTGACGGTACCTCAACTTCAATCGGCAGAACAACTTTCATTCCATAAACCAAGGAATACAGAGTCGCCCCAGTAGATATCCGAATTGATGTTCTATAACCCCAGAGAGCAAATGGTAGCTTGTCTAGCCAATCCCTGTAAGTTTCCACCATCTTCTGCAGAATGTGCTTGATGTTCTTGTTGGCGGCCTCAACAACTCCGTTGGTTTGCGGCTGATATGTGGATGACTTATGAAAAGCCACGTATTTCTCCAACAAGTTGATCACTTCTTTCTTGAAGTGGGAACCGTTATCAGAGATAATCTCATTCGGGACCCCATAACAACAAATAATGTTGTTCCTGATGAACTTAGCTACATGCGACGCTTTTAGCACCGCATAGGATTGGGCCTCGACCCACTTTGTAAAGTAGTCTATCGCCACAAGGATATACTCATGCCCGTTTGACACTTTCGGAGTAATTGCCCCAATGACATCAATTCCCCAGACTGAAAAGGCCACGGAGAAGTCATGTTGTACAGCATTGACGGCGGAATATTCATGCGATTTGCATGGATTTGACATTTGTGGCATCACCGAACGAAACCGATACAATCCTCCTCCATGGTTGACTAGTAGTAACCCTACTTGAGAATCTCCCGGGCCAGCATTACTCCGCTCATGTGTGATCCACACTCTCCCCCATGGATGGCCTCCATTAGGTACTTTGACTCTTCTGTATCAATACACAGCTTGTGCATCCCCAAATGACCACATTTATACAATTTACCCCCGCAGATGATAAACTGAGCAGCCATTTGCTGTATTGCCCTCTTATCTTTGGCATTTGCCCCTAGTGGATAAGCCTCATTTTCCAAGAAGTTTCAAACATCATAATACCAAGGGTTCTAATCTTGAATCTCATCAATTGCAGTGATCAACTCGTAGGCCAGTGTGTATCTCTATTCAATGATGATCAGACGCATCTGCACTCCCAACGAGATGTCTATCATTGATGATAGAGTTGCTAAAGAATCGGCAAACCTGTTGTTCTCTCTTAACAAATAGGTGAAGGTCAGCTTCTCAAACCGAGGAATTAGAACGTCTAAGGTTTGATGATAAATTTTCATCCTTTCTTCTTTGACTTTCCAGTCACCATTTGCTTGAGACACAACAAGATTCGAGTCCCCGATGACGTCCAACCTTTTTGCCCCTAGTTCTAGGGCGGCTTCCAAGCCAGCGATACATGCCTCATATTCCGCTTCATTGTTCGATACTTTGAAACTGAGTTTGAAGGCTAAGGGTATGTGGGAATTGTCGGGTGCTATCAGCAACACCCCTATCCCATACCGTACTTATTTGACTCTCCGTCAAAGTACATGGTCCAAAGCTCTTCCTCAATCTGCAGAATGGCCTCATTCGGGAATAAGTATTCTACTGCCTCGTCCTCTTCCACTGGGTGATCCGCTAAGAATTCTACTACCGCTCTCCCTTTGACAGACTTGCGCGTCACATACTTCAAATCGAATTCGGAGAGAAGAAGCAACCAACGGGCTAGCCTACCCGTAAGCGCTGGTTTCTCGAACAAATATTTGATGGGATCTAATCTCAAAACCAGAATTACATAGTGGGCTAATAAGTAGTGTCTCAACTTCCTGGTGGCCCATACCAAAGCCAAACACGACTTCTCTAAAGGGGTGTAACTGGTCTCGTATTCCAACATCTTCTTGCTCAAGTAATAGATGGCTTTCTCCACTCTATCTTCAGATTCCTATGCAAGTATGCAGCCCATTGTCGTGTCGGTTACTAACAGATACAAAATCAACGGCTTCCCCGGCTCTGGCGGTGACAACACAGGCGAGTTCTGAAGGTACTGCTTGATCTACTTGAAAGCAACTTGGCATTGGTCATCCCATTGGAATTTCTTTTTTTTTTTTTTTCAAGAGACCAAATAGTGGTTCACAAGTTAAAGTTAATTTTTCAATAAACTGTCTTATAAATTGCACTTTACCCAGAAAGCCACGCACATCCTTTTCAGTCCTTGGCGGTGGCATTTCTAAGATGGCCTTGATTTTGGAAGGATCGACCTCGATGCCTTTTTTTGTAATCAAGAACCCCAGCATTTTCCCTGCTGTGACACCAAAAGTGCATTTCTTGGGATTCAGTCGCAGCAGATACTCTCTAATCCGTTGGAAGAATTTCTTTAAGGTAGTGTAGTGGCCCTCTCTTTCCTTGGACTTGACAATCATGTTGTCCACGTACACCTCGACCTCTTTGTGGATTATATCGTGCAAAATAGTGGTTGCAGCCCGTTGATAAGTAGCCCCAGTATTCTTCAAACCGAACGACATTACCCTGTAGCCATAAGTTCCCCACGGCGTGGTGAAGGCAGTCTTCTCCCTATCCTTGGGTGCCATCAAGATCTGGTTGTACCTGGAAAATCTATCCATAAAGGAAAGCAACGCATGCCCTGCTGTGAAGTCCACTAATTCGTCGATATGTGGTAGAGGAAAGTCGTCTTTCGGACTGGCATTGTTCAGATCTCTGAAATCCACACATACCCAAATTCTGCCATCTTTCTTCAGCACCGGAACAATGTTGGCCAACCAAGTCGGATACTCAGATACTAGCAAAAACCCTGCATCTATCTACTTAGTGACCTCTTACTTAATCTTTAAAGCCCAAATCTAGGCATATTCTTCAAAGCTTCTGCTTAATAGGTCAGGCCTCAAGGTCAAGAGGGATCAGGTGCTGTATGATCTTAGGATCGATTCCAGGTATGTCTTCGTAGGACCACGCGAAAACATCTTTGAAATCTTTTAATAAAGCAACTAAGTGCTCGCATTCCTCCGAGAACAGCGTGTACCCGATCTAGACCAGACGCGGATCTTTCTCAGTACCCACGTTAATTGAAATGATTTCATCAACCAAAGGTTTTACAAACCACTCCTCCTCTCGATCAATCAAATGTTTTAAAACCAGAGGAATTCCTTCCTCGTTGTTTTCATCAAAGTTTTGAAAGTCATGATCAATGCAATATACTAAAGGCACATAAAAGTACTCAAAAACAGCAGTGGTACCATTCTCATTCACATCTTCTAGCTCATCCAAATCTTCAGTTACAACCGACTCAAAGGAGAAAGAAAAAGATGACCTGGACAATACAACAGCATCTGGGTTACCAACCCCAAGAATACCGGACTCTGACTCAGAAGAACTGGAATCTGATTCCGACTCCACAGACTCTGTGGAATTAGATTTCGACTCACCACCTGATTCAGAACTGCCAGACAAAAAGCCCTCCTCGAACTGCCAAATGAGGGAGGATACGATAGATGCATCCAGAATGCCGGTGGAAGGGTCCACAGCCGAGTGATCTCCAATCATGGAAACGGTGAAGTTACCCCCTGAGCTCTCTGGTGTGATCTGAGGATCCAAGAGGAGACAAACCAGCACTGCTCCTATCTCAAGTTCTGTGCCATCAGACTCATTCTTTGCATTCTGTTCTGCCTCAGCAGATAAGTCAATTTGTTCTTTTAAGGCTTCATCCCCTTGTAGTTGTAGGTCAAAAAAGATCTCAAAGCTGGGCAAACGCCGCTTTTCTGAATTCAGCCACAGCTCCGGAAAGCCGCAAAATGGGTAATCTTCTCCTTCCCGGACAAAGCGGCCATTCAGGGTTCCTTGAATTTGTCTATGCACTAGCTCATAGTTCTTCCTAGTTTGCCTTGCTTTGGCCCTTCTAACCATCTCCTTTCCCTTTCTCACCCAATCCTCCTTGGTAGGCATGTAACCTAAACCAAAGGTATGGGGGTTATGTGGCACTTTAGCCAATGCAACGACGCCCTTCTGGCCACTCCTTCCCAATCCCATTCTGGGTACATGTTGTTGCTTATTCATGAGGTAAACGGATTGAGCACTGACGTATAGACCCTCATCAATAGCCAGAATATCTTGCACCACCCGAGCCTCAGCCAGGGTGAACCCAGACAAGAAGACATCCTCCTCGCCGTGTATGATTTCCAGTACAGGTGTTGAGACTTCCGGCGAAGGATGGATTGAAGAGTTCCCAAAAACAATAGCTACCCCCTTCCCATAGGGGTATTTTAGCATCTGATGTAAAGTGGAAGAGACAGCCTTCACTTAGTGTAGCCATGACCACCTAAGAAGCAAGTTAAAGGTGGCTAGAACATCTAGGACATGAAACTCAATGTCCTGTTGCACCGGACCCATCTGCGTTCTAATCCAGACTGTTCCCATCACTTCCCGGCTTGTATTATCATAAGCCCAAATCACCTGGGTTGTTGGCACAAAGTCTGTGAGTTTCAAACCGATAGCGTAGGCCGTGCGCGACAGGCACATATTGATTACAGACCCGGTATCAACCAAGACAACTGGTATCCACTTTTCTTTGCATTCAACAAAGATATATAATGGCTTATTGTGCTCAGAGCCCTCAGACGGTAGTTTCTTATCCGTAAAGGTCAAAGTCGACGAGGCCCCTCCCGGGAATACCAATCCCACCAACTGCTCAAGAGTTGTGTCAATAGAGAGCTTGGCTTTGTCCATTGCAGACAGGACAACTTGTCTGCGCACCCGTGACGCCGTGAGCAATCCCCAAATGGATATATCCACCTAAATCTTCTTCTGCTGCTTCAGTATAGCCTCTTCTTCTAGCAGTTTCTCTTTCTGTTTCTCTGTCTCCTTATCCTTCCCAGATGCTTCCGGTTGGTCCAAGTGTAGAGGTTTGAAATACCGCCCGCTCCGGGTCATATCATCCACTTCTTCAGTGTACCAAGTATCATCTAGCAGATTCTGTCCCCAGTCCTCATCAGTATGGGCAAGACGCAAATCATCGTCTTCCCACCAAGTTCCTCCGATAACCGACAAACACACATCCAGTTTCGCTGTAATTGTTCCCGTGCTCACAACATAATCTATCCCCGCAGGGCCTTTGGCTTTTCTAGCCTTCTGATCATTCTCAATTCTTTCCTGTTCGAACCGCTTCAACGCGGCCTCCTGCTCTGTATCAGCTGTACAAACATTACCCAATTCTCGAGCAAAATTCTTCGTACCGGTGCTCTCTGGTAACTTCCCACTGTTATCGACCATTCTGGCCATTGCAGACGTTGCTGTTTCTGACTGTTCCTGCTTTGGTTGAGACTCCTCGTCAACATCTGGTTCATCACTGAGCCATCCCGCATTATCCGTTGATCCGTTCATGTCAAACCAACCAACATGTACATCTCTCAGATCCTGTTCATCAAAGAAATGTAGGTTACTAATGTCCTCTTCAAGCTCAGCTAAGTCATCAAGTCCCTGGCTTGGCCCGTCTTCCCGGACTACATTAACCTCTATTCCCTTCAGGAATTCCAACTCCGGTCTGGCCTGACTTGTTGGCACAATGTAGCGACAGGGGTTGTATTCTTCCTCTGCTAAGTCCTCAGATCCCTCAGGTTCTGAACCAACATTTACACTCTCCTCCAAGGCCACCTTGACTTGGTCTTCCACGGTCACCACCAATGGCTTGGGTTGGGATATGGACGCACTCATCATGCACAAGTTTGTGCTTTCTGGGATGAACAGCTCCAGCTTAGATAGGTAAGAGGGAGTGATGTATATGCTGGGGTCATATGGGACGGCCATTGTTTGGATAAGGTTCACTTGCCTAGGTGGAGGGGGTCAGTTATATGGTAGGAGAGGATTTGTAGTGACGTTTGGCTTCTCAGGAGGCGGTATCACTTTATTGTCAATGAGATCCTAAATCTCATGACGGAGTCTAAAGCAGAGGTCGGTGTCATGACCGTGCTATTGATGGAAGGCGTAGTACTTGGCCGGGTTGTGTGTAGGAGGGAGGGGATTGGGCAATGGGCAAGGCTCTAAGGGCTTTAGATGCCCCTTTCTGATTAGGACCCTCAAGGCCGCTGACAGAGACATATAAAGAGGGGTAAACACCCTCTGGCCCCGAGGTGGATACTTTGCAGGTTGTGAGGTGGGTCCGGATGTTCCAGTAAAATGAGTGGTTGTTTTCGGTGTGGTGGTGACCATGCCAACATTAGAAGTCCTTGCAGCTGCGTTGCTACTCGTAGCCGCATTTGAACTGCGTGTAAAGGCCCTTTTGGGCTGCTTCTTTTCATGGTCAATCAGACCCTGTTTCATCTCATCCTCTATATGTATCCCTATCTCATGAAGGTCAGCAAATGTAGGGAGGGGTAAGACAATCATCTTTTGCAGAAGCTTCGGTTGCAAATTGCAGACCACCATCTAGATTTGGTCCTTTTCAGCTAGTCGGGTTGTCATCATGGAGGCCTTGGCCCTCCACCGAGTGACAAAATCAGAGAAGCCCTCCTTTGGCTCTTGACGAGTAGCCTCGAGATCATGAGTCGCGACCTCGATTTGAGTGTTATAGGAATATTGGGCGACAAAGGCCTCAGCCATCTCTTCACAACTTCTCTTTACAGAATCCTCCAACTTAGTATACCAAATGGCCGTAACACCCGACAAGGTCCAGCCAAAGAGAGATAGCTTTTGTAATCTAGTCAAGCCCATTGGTTGCAGAATATCTGAGAACAACCGCAGATGTACCATAGGATCGCCCGAGCCGTCGAAGCGGTCTATGTAAGGCATTTTGATTCTATTCTACAATGTCACTGCAAAATCTGTGTAACCATCTTCTATGTCCGGAATCGAGTTGACACCCTGAGCCCTTTTAAACAGCTTTTCAAGCTTGCTTACTTTTACAGTAGTAGAGTCGACCTTGAACTCAAAGGGCCTTCGTTGGATAGGCCGGTGCTTTGGAGGTCTGGGGTGGATTCGAATCCACTGGGATGTCTGTATTTTCCTAGACATTGGCTGTATTCCCAAGTATCGGAACTCTGACTCGGGGTGGGTGTGAAGCAAAACCTGCTGCTGGTTATGGTTGTTGTTGCTGTTGCTGTTGAAGCCTAGCAATCAGTTCAGCTTGCTGGACTACAATCTCTATTTGGGAAGCGGTAACCTCCGCTTGGCGAGCAGCATCTCGCTGCATGGCCTCGATGGTTTGTTGGAGTTGACGCATCATATCCTCCATATTGCTTACAGGGTGTTTATTTATCAGATCTGATGTGTATTTTCTTTCTGAAGTGGAAGCGGGAAACTGGGCCTGACTGTGCATAGGTGATGTAGATAAGGATCGTTGAATTGGCGACTGCTAAACCGGTGCTCTATGCCTGACTGTCCTCCGTCTAGTAACTGGGGATAGTGAAGCAAACACTGGTTGTCCTCCAATAAGATCCCCAAATCGGTAAATCCTCCTGACTCTGGTCCAGAGTGCTCGGGGGGTATCTGCCTCATCAGAAGTAATTGTGAAAATACTACCTTGGAAAAAGAAATAAAGCAAAAAGAAAAAAAACAACAATCAACAAACGCACAGCATCTCGGCTTAGACAGAGACAACACACAGTTAAAATCATAAGCTGAACAATCTGTACTCAAACACTGATTTCTGTCTCAAACTGATACCCCCAAACTGATACCTAAACTTGCAACTAATACATACATTCCTGTAGAGTCACATTCTAAAAGCACATATCAAGCAAGTTAGAGCCAAAACACCCCTATGGTGGGGTAGGGTTTCCCTATCCTAATTTCGTCAGAAACTAAGGGTTTGCTACGCAAGAAAACGGTTTCAAATAAACCTACATTCGGGTGAGCAACCTGTCCTAGTTTGGAATAGTCTATACGGCTTCCGATATGCAACTAGGTCAATTGGTCAAAACATGGTGCCTCAGCAAGACCACCTAATATACCTCTCACTCCTAACACCGAGAAGTGAAAGGAGGATCAAACAGTACAGCGGTAATCTAGATCCAAGGTTTCTATTCCCATCGTGGAAAAGCCCGTAACCGGTCAGCCTTATGGCACACTTTTCCAAGCAAGCCTCCGGCAAACCATTCAGGAATAGCAGATGGCAAACACTGACATAGACGCACCAATGCAAATGCAAATGCAAAGAAACACATATGTGTAAATAAAATAACATATCATGAGTTCAAGCCAAGTTCTCTAAATCCTCAGCAGAGTCACTAGAAACTGTAGCTCGACTTTCTTCGTGCCCCCCTCTCAGAGAGCTCGAATTAGTCCTACAGTTCGAACTCTTGTCACGATTCTGAATCTAATCTCACAAAGTGCAACGTGAAACTGATAAACACCAAAGAGCCCAATCCGGCAAATCATTTTTGGAAAATCGATTTTAAATCAAATAATGCCAAAACTAGACTGCTTTGCCAGATTACAGAGTTGCCACCTAAATATTTTGTTTTTAGGAAAATTTAGGAAACCCTAACTCATGCCAAAGGCCATGTGTTTGTCATCACCAAAGTTGCCTCGGCTCGGGAACTTGGGTACGAGAGGGGAAGGTCCTGAAATGAGCACCCCCACTCGCCCGATCAAAGGATCGGCCTCTACTAACCATGATATGTTGTTTTATAAACCTCATGTGTTCTTATCCGGTTATTAGCTGACTTTACTACGTGACGCGCACAAGCAAGTATAGGCTAAATCGCAAGAATTGGAACAAAACAACTCGTGTTTGTTTTTCGAAAATGGTTTGAAAGTGCCACCTTCAAGTGGGCTAAAACGTGGATTTTCCATCAAACATGATGGGCTTGAAACATGATTTGCCACTTCGCAAAGTGGGCTTAAAACTCACATTTATCGAATTGTTTCAATTCAAGCAATAAAGCCTTCATCCACAGGCATTCATGCAATTAATCATTTAAGCAAATAGCTTCATGGCAAGCATGCTAAACATGGCAATACGGCAATCACACTCCTGCAAGTATGCTAAAGCGTAAAACTTACCAAGTACTCCAAGCCAAAGAAAAAGCTAGCTAGAAACAATGCATGATCCTAACTATACAAGATGCCTAATGCAACACATGTAATAATGCAACTAAATAGGCTCGGCTACCTAATCATGGTATTTACAACACTTTGATAGCATGCTTTGAAATATGTATTTAAGTAAGTGTATTGAAATACAATGCAGTTTGAATGATGCGCCGAACCCGGTGCATGCAAGACAAATGAATGGATGCAAACATGCAAGCATAAGGTATGCTAATCGAAAATGTCCCTAAACTAACCATCGAAAGCGGTTAAATAAAAAGGAGAAAGACGTGGGGTTGGAAGCCATGCACACACTCATGCACGCACGCTTATTACAACATTATGCCCTCTCGAAGGAGGGTCCAAATGAATAAGCTAACTAGCTACGCTAATTATTACAAACCAACTAATTAACTATTCTAGCTAATTAATTATTACATCACAATTGAATAACTAGCTATGCTAAACTAATTAAAATATTACAAAATAGATTAAACTAATTAATTACAACATATGCAATAATTAGCTATAACTAGCTAATAAAGAAATAAAGTGGCCTTGCGGGCGAGGGAGACATGCATGCTCGGTTGGCTTCCTCCCGAAAATTCACCACTTTGCCATCGGTTGCCTCTGTTTGCACTCGTTTGATTTCTGAACACTGTACAAACTTGCAGACTGCTCCTGCTCCAACACAGGAATACTTTGAACACCCTTTTTCTCTGGTGGCCGATCGACTACAAAAAGTGGCTGTAGGCCACCTCAACTGGCCGGTCGGCCAGTGCAAGTGGCCGGTCGGCCACATCCAATTCTGAACTTCTGCTTTTGCTGTAACAAAGAGCAACACAGGCAAAGCAATGCATTTTTCAGGAGATGTGTGTGCTACCACCTTCCTTATCATTTCTCAAGCTCAAAGGAGTATGGCACTCGGCTCTCAAGCCACCAATAAAGCATTTCAATGCATGATGGCCAAGGAGTCAAGCTTGTACAAGCTTAATGAATGCACAAATAAGACTCGAAGGACCTCCACCCTGTCATGCTTGATCAAGGGTGTCGGTGACCAAGAAACATAACACGTTTCATCACTTTGAGTATGAAATGTCCTGCATTTCTTATGTTTGGATTAACGTCCGATCAAACACATGCAATGCAACACAAATATGCTTATCTTGCACAAGTTTTACTTGGTTCATTTTGTTTACACATTTTAGATTACCGATTAGTCCTTTAACTGGTTAAGTCCCAAAGGTGAATGTCCTCTAATTGGAAAGAGGGTTTGAACCACAAGTACCTTGAACATGAAAGAGGTCTCATGCTGTTGGTTAGGAGGAACCCTCAAGAGAGAGTTAAAACCATTAGGCATGAGGGCCTCAATTTCATGCTCAAGCCAACAAGGGGCTTAAGACCACTTTCAAAAGAAAATTAAAAAGTGAAGAATAGAGGGAGGTTGCAGACTTTTAGTGCTAATATGGCATGCAAAAGACACTACATCATGCTAACAATGCATGAAGGGCATGTTCAAAAGCCATAAACACTAAACTAGTGAAGAGCACTACACTATAGGCATGCAATATCAAGCTCAAATGACCAAACTAGCTCTGAACAGAGCTTAAACATGCTAAAAAAATGGCTAAAACATGCTAAGATTAAAGCATAGAAAGCAAGAAAAACATGCTCATTTGTTAACTCGCAAACAAGACTCAAAACACAACTCTCAAACGCAATGAAAGAGTGAAAGAACTGAGAGTGTGACAGAGCTATATACACTGAAATCACATGTAAAATGATGCTATAACATGCAACCATCTCATGCAAAACATGTTAGAGGCCTTAAAACACTAAGCTAATGAAGGCATTTACACTATAACTATGCAATACAAAGCTCACAAGGGACAAGCACTCCAAAATAGTCCGAAAACAACTTAAATGAAGTCCTAAAACATGCTTGAAGTAGGCTAGAAAGAGCTAGAATAAGAGGCTAATACATAGCATAAACTAAACTAGTAAGCACAATTGCACTATAAGCATACAAAGCAAGCCCCAAGTGACTTAACCAGCCCCAAACAGAGGCAAAACAAGTCAAAAAAGTAGCAAAAACAGGCTGAGATCAAGTCATAAAATGGTAGAAAAATATGCTCACGTGTTAGGCTATCTACACTTGTAAAGAAGACACTAGGAAGGGAGGCCACCCCCTCCCATTTGGGACCTCAAAACCAATTTTTTGCCACTAAAATTCCCTTGGAATTTAGTGGTTAAAAGGCCAAAAAAAAGTTGTTTTAAAAGCTTTGAAAAAGGCACAACACTTTAGCAAACAAGCTACAAAAGAGGGTGGACCACCCCTAACTCCAAAAAGGCCTTAAACCACCATTTTTAAACTTTAAAAACAGAGGTTTTTGTAGTTGAAAACTTGGTCAAAAACAGCATGCAAAGGTGGCCAAACATCTAACTAAAATAAAGCTTAAAAGAGGTAAGCCTTATACCTTTGAAGCACAGCCACAAACAGCAACAATTCTCAGCTAAAACCAGCCTTAAGAGCTCAAATAAGGCCTCCAAGAACCTCAGCTCCAAGATGAAGGTGTTTGGTCAAGAGCCTTAGAACAAAAGTGTAGAGAACTCCCACTTTCAAGCACAAAATAAGGAGAGAGAGAATTCTAAAGAGAGAGAGAGGAAAATTTTGCTCACAAAATTTTGTAACCCCAAAAATGGGGGAGAGACCTCCCCTTATATAGAAATGCAAGCCAAAAGCTTGCTTTCATCCCTCTATACACATGTATGGAGATGGCATTCAGTGATTAACAACTGGCACAACTGGCACAAAAAATACCTGAAAAAGGAGAAAAATGGCCATCGGCCACTTCAGGTAGCCGACCGGCCACCTCCCCTAGCCGACTGACCACCTCAAGTGGCTGGTGAGGGGAACAAGTGGCCGTTAAGGCCAAAAAGTGGCCGACAAGGCTTCTTCCCCCTCCAGGCAAGAGACACCAAGGTTTGGTCCAAAAACAAAAAGCACAAAACAAGGATGGTTTAGAGGCTCAAAGACACTGCGTTCCGCCGAGAACTTCGGGCACTCAAAACGAGCATAAACAAGCACAATCATCGAGTGCACAAACGATGACGTCTAGGTCTTGAGGTCGGTCAAAAATGAGGTGTCTACAACGACTAAAATTTTTTTGGTAGCCAAAAGTGGCCTGTTGGCGACTAAAACTTTAGTCGCCATATATATTTTTTAAATAATTAAATATATATAAATATATTTACTTTTAGCGACTAAATTATTTAGTAGCCAATTGAGCATATATGTTTGGCAACTAATTATTTGGTAGCCAAAAGTTTTACTTTTTGAGAATTGGTGACTAAAATTTTAATAGCCAAAAGTTTCTTTTTTATAATTGGTGACTAAAAGTTTATTACCCAAAAGTTTCACTTTTTACAATTGGCAACTAAAGTTTTAGTAGCCAAAAGCCAACCCGTGACATTTCTTTAGTCACCAAAAGGTCTCATTTAGTTTTTATAATTTATTCTGTAATATTTTTTTTGCGCCATCTATAACCTATGCATATACAAAATTATTCATCTATTCATTCATTCATTCAATTCTCAACCATTCAATAAAAATATTCCTCCACAACCTGTACCATTCAATTTTCAACCACATACAAAACTTAACTACTAACCATATATATCAAACAAAATAAGAATCCATAAATATAGTATAATCCAACAAATACATATACTATCCAAACCAACAATTAAAATCCAAATTAAAGAAAATCTTAATAACAATTGTGGTGATGATGCTAATGCTAGAGACACTATCGTTGGGCTGAAGGTCCTTCCACAATTGTTCTTCATCAATTTGTCATGTGGATGCTTAGGTTGTACATCATGACGAGAATGACAGTTTAGAAAATAAATTGAAACTGTTAAGTAAGGACAATAATAATAAAAAGAAAGAGCAATACACACCTATGCAGCTTGAAACCAATTCATGACAATAATAGTAAGGACCAAACTAACGGTATGTCCTAGAAAAGCACTCTTGAAATACTGGCTCTTTTTCTCCCTAGACACATCGAAATGCAATGCCAATGCTACAAAAATGCCTGAAGATTAGTTTGGTCATCAACACAGGAAAACAAACCAACCCATTTTCACAAACACTGGCACGTGAGGTATGAATGAATGACAAATCTCTCTTGAAACCCACTGAAAGTTGCATAAATAGGATGCTAACTTGGATGACTTCAATTCTCAAAAAAAAAGAACAACCAAAATCTCAGAAACCCAAATTTCTTTCATTGTTTTTGGGACATTTGAACAAGGGTCCCTTATAATGATAATTGGTTTTGCAAAATTGAGAGAGAGAGACCTTCCATTCGGAGAAAACAGAGTCGTGTTTGGTGTGTTTACTGTCTTCCCTCTTCACGATGGCGATGGTGGAGGAGGTGCTTCAGTTGCTGGCGAGCACGAGAAAGAGCGGCGGTGAGAGAGGGAGGGGAAAGGAGCAGTGGAGAGAGAGAGGGAGAGGGAGAGAAACGCTGAAAATAGAGAGAGGGTTGTTGGTTTGTTACGGTTTGGGTTGCAAACAAAATACATATATAATTTATAACAATTCGCGACTAAATATTTTATTCACTAATTACTTTTTTAATCCCTCCAAAATTTGAAATCTCCCTCCAAATATTTTAGTTTTTTGGCGACTAAAATATTCTTTTGGCATTGAAAATATACTTTTGGCAACCAAACTTTTGGTCACCAAAGATGAAAAACAATTTTTTTTTTCTTTTCATTCGGCTACTAAACAATTTTAGTAGCTGAAACTAACTATACGTCTACTAAAATATTCTTTTGTCGCTGAAAATATACTTTTGGTGACCAAACTTTTTGTCGCCAAATATAAAAAAATAATTTTTTTTTTTCATTCAGCTATTAAACAATTTTAGTAGCCAAAACTAGCTATACGGCCACTAAAAATTTTTTTAGTTGGCAAAAGTGGTTGCCAAAAGTGCATTTTGTTGTAGTGAAAGAGGAAGAAATGAATAATACAACAAAGAGCCCCCATAATGAAAATGAAATTATCAATCCTTGAACTCCTTTTGAGACTTGCAATTCAAACTTGATAGTACTATTATGCAAGTACATTTAGGGGGCTTATTACTATTATCAATGTTTTCAACCCAGATTGTCAAGCTTATTACTATTATGCAGCCTTTGAATTTTTAAACAAGCTTTTTAATTTTCTATTCCAATGTCCATCTTTCAAAAGTTTTGTTTTGAACTAGTCAATTAAATTTGAAGTTTTTTTTTTTTTTTTCCTCCCAAATTTTACAATGGTGAATGATGATTCTATTTACAGTACATTTTCCAAAAAAAAATTTAGGGCAAATTACACTAGCAGTCCCTATAGTTTGAGAATTGTGTCACTTTGGTCCCTGACTTTTCAATTGTGACACATTTAATCATGAATTTTGAATCTTATTCCAAATAAGGACAATTAAAGATAGCATTGCTTAATTTCAAGGGCAAAATCGTCAATTTGATAAAATATAAACTAATTTGACAAAAATAAATGTTAAAAAAATATTTTTGAATTTTTAAAAGTTATTTCTACACACTAAAGATAAAATGATGCAAAATTGATATATGTTTTAGACATTAATTTATTTATTTTACCAAATTAATTTTTATTATGTGTTTGGATGATGATCATATAATGGGTGAGTATTTTTTTTTTCATTTAATTAGTTTCTATTTTTCTAAAAGTAAAATATGGCGACAACTTTGATATCATTATTAAACCAATCCATTAAATCGAAAAATCCAAAAATAAAAACATTTCATATATTAAATATATCGATTACACATTAAAATTCTAATAACCACCCATTACACAATCATTATCCAAACACATAATAAAAATTAATTTGGTAAAATAAATAAATAAATATCTAAAAGATTTATCAATTTTACATAATTTTATCTTTTGTGGGTAGCAATAATTTTTAGAAGTTTAAAAAAAAATTTTGACATTTATTTTTATCAAATTAGTTTATATTTTATCAAATTAACAATTTTGCCCTTGAAATTAAGTAATAATATTTTCAATCCTTATTTGGAACAAGATTCAAAATTCAGGGTCAAATGTTTCACAATTGAAAAGTCAGGGACCAAAGACATGAGTCCCAAACTTTAGGGACTGTTAGTGTAATTCGCCCTTTTTTTTATTAAATCAAACTTGAGAATGGTTGTTATGATGGAATGACCATTCCATTCCATATTCATTTCAATAAACCAAACATTATCTATATTATTTATAATAGGTATCTGTCTCTCATGCATCATATGTAATCTATGTTAGGGAATTTTCAAAATGGGTTTTCAAATTTATAGTTTATTTTTGGGAGTTTTCAAAACCTTCTATGTTTTTCTTTGGAAAGCATAAAATAAGCTTGGGGCTTTGTCCCACATCGGAAAGAGAGGAAAACATGGAGCACTTAATAAAGTGCTACATGGAATATTCTTTTAAATATGGAATTGTGAGATGAAAGCTAGTGTGCATGCATCCACACCGCGCGCGTGTGGGCTGTGTGGCATTTGATGATGCACTTTGCACTTTACACGGACACATCGGCGTAAGACGCCATGAGGGCGCTTTCCTATTTGCATCGGACAGGTTGGAGTGATGACGTGGATCTAACGTGGCAGTGACGTGTCATCTGTTGGCGATGACTCAACCAACCGATCAAATGGTTGTGTGTCCAATCTAGAGCAGGGTGATCATAGCCGTTGATTGGAGATGCGCGCGATCGTAAGGATAAGATGGCACCCGATCGTGATCAGGTGTGATTAGTCAAGGCGTCTATTCGGTGTGAGAATGATCTGCACCATAGATCGTCGATCCAACGGTCAGATTTGATCGAATGCAATCAAGGGACATGACCATTCGATCGGGTGCATCAAGGCCTATAAATAGGCTACAAAATTATCCATTTCATTCCATCCAAAAATTCAGAATTCATTCCTACAATTCTCTCTCTCTCTCTCTCCTTCTTGATTTAGAGTTTTAAATCAAGAGTTTCTTAAGCAAATTTCTTATTTTCTTACTGGTAATCAAGTTCTACAAATTTAATTCTCAGTGTCTTGGTTTTCTTGATTATATCAAGAGTATTCTGATCTACTATCGTCAGTGAAGACGCCGGTAGATTTGATCTTTAGATCAGGCTTCATTGTATCTTGGAGGCAAATTTACTGTAACCCCTTACACACCTTTTAGTGGGTGCAAATATTATCATTAGAAAAGCGACTTAGTAACGTGACTTGAAGCACCAAATTTCTGTCCTACATAGACAAGATCATCTCCAAGTTTTGAAGACCCGAAGACCACCAACTGAAGAATTCAAGACAATTTGTTCCAACAATCTAAAGACAATAGTTAGATATGGCGATGTCTATTTAGAAAATGACTCAAGATTTCATGAAGCTTGACCAGTTTGATCGCAGCAATTTTCGTCGCTAGCAAAAGAAGATGCACTTTTTGCTCACCACTGTCAAAGTGGTCTATGTGTTGACTACCCCCTATCCGGTAGAGCAAGAAGATGAGACTATGGAGCAAACCCGTACCAGAACCAAATGGGAGAATGACGACTACATTTGCCGAGGACACATTATGAATACACTATTAGACTCTCTATTCGATGTGTATCAACATCTGGAAATGGCAAAGCAACTCTGGGACATACTACAGTCAAAGTACCTCGTCGAGGATGCCTCCAGTAAGAAATTTCTTGTTAGTAATTTTATGCATTTTACTATGATTGATACAAAACCCATTATGGAACAATTCCATGAGATCCAGCATATTTTGAGTTAGTTTCGACAAAAGAATATGAACATGGATGAATCTATTGTAGTTTCGTCTATAATAGGGAAACTGTCATCTTCTTGGAAGGATTTTAAGAAAACTCTGAAACATAAAAAGGAAGATCTAACTTTAGAGGAATCGGCTCAACACCTCCAAGTTGAAGAAGAGTCAAGACTTCTTGAAAGTAAAGAAAACCAAGTGGCTTAGACTTTTAAGATTCACATAGTAGATGATGGCAAGAGGTTCAACAAAAAGAAGCATAAGTGTGAACCCCAAATCAAGAAAGATGTTAAGAAGCCGAAAGGCGCTTGTTGGCACTGTGGCAAGTCAGGGCACTTCAGGAATGAATGCCAATCATACAAGAAGAAGCCAGAAGCATCAAATGCCAAGAACAAGTTCGTGGCTGTTGTATTCGAGGTGAACATGCTCAAAGATGCTGGTGATTGGTGGATTGACTCAGGAGCAACAAGGCACGTCTACAATGACAAGAGCCGTTTCAATACTTATGAACAAGTGAGTGATGGAATAGTTCTCTACATGGGCAACTCTTCAACTGCTACTATCAAAGGCAAAGGGACGGTGGATCTAGAGTTCACATCTAGAAAAGTCTTAAGTCTTAATGATGTTTATCATGTACCTGATGTCAGGAAAAACCTTGTATTTGGAAGCCTGCTTAATATGCATGGTTTCAAGTTAGTATTTGAGTCGGACAAATTTGTCCTGTCTAAGGGTGGAATTTTTGTTGGGAAGGGCTACATGTATCAGGGAATGTTCAAACTTAACATTATCAATAATACATCTATTTCTGCGTATATTGTTGATTCTCTTTCTTTATGGCATGCTCGTTTAGGTCATGTTAATAATAGGAAAATGCATGATATGTTTAATTTAGATTTAATTCCTAAGTATGACATTGATATGTTTGAAAAATGTAAATTTTGTGTGCAATCAAAAATTACTCGCATTCCATTTCCTAAAGTAGATAAAACCACATCTCTGCTTGAACTTGTGCATAGTGATGTATGTGACATGCATAGTACCCCCACTAGAGGTGGTAAGAAATATTTTGTAACATTCATTGATGATTTTTCTAAGTACTGTCATATCTATCTTTTGCATTCAAAAGATGAAGTGCTTGATAAATTCAAGATTTTTAAAACAGAAGTAGAAAATCAGTGTAATGTCAAAATAAAGAAACTTAGGTCTGATAGAGGCGGTGAATACCATTTTACAGAATATTTTGAAAATGTTTGTATTATTCATGAGAAGTCTGCACCCTACAAACCACAACAAAATGGAGTAGCTAAAAGAAAGAATAGGACATTAACAAAAATGATTAATGCTATGCTTTCTTACTCCAGTTTAAGTTTTGATTTTGGGGGTAAAGCCTTGCTCACTGCCTGTCGCATACTCAATAGAATTCCTCTCAAGGGAAGAAACGTTACTCCTTATGAACTATGAAAAAACAAAACACCTAATCTTGGTTACTTGAAAACATGGGGCTGTAGAGCAATAGTCAGATTGCCTAAACCTAAAAGGAAGAAATTAGGTGAAAAGGGAATTGAATGCATATTCCTTGGCTATGTTATACATAGCAAAACATATAGGTTTTTGGTAGTAGAGTCCAATGGTTCAGTAAAAACAAATACCATCATTGAATCACGTGATGTGGTATTTTATGAGAATCGTTTCACAACCATTCCAAGGTTGGAATCTAATCAAGAAAATGAATCAACTCCTTTGATGTCTACAGAGGAAAGTGAACGACATGAACCCATTAAGCCTAATGAACCTAATGAGCCTATTGAGCTAAGGAGGAGTAAGAGGGCTAGGACTGAAAGTCATTTGGCCCTGATTTCATTATTTACCTTGTAGAATAAACTAGGAAAGCTTATTGTAAGCAAACAATGATTTCTTTGAATATGGATTCAGATCCATTAACCTTTGAGGAGGCTATGAAGTCTCAAGATGTTTCTTTCTAGAAAGAAGCAATAAATGACGAGATGGATTCTATCATGGGTAACAATACCTGAATACTTACTAATTTGCCCCCTGGATCCAAACCAATTGGTTGTAAATGGATTTTCAAAAGGAAAATGAAAGTTGATGGCACGATTGACAAGTTCAAAACAAGATTAGTTGCTAAGGGTTTTACTCAAAAAGAGGGTATCGATTATTTTGATACATATGCTCCGGTGGCTAGAATCGCCACCATTCGAGTGTTGATTGCCTTAGCCTTAATCTATAAGCTTGAAATCTATCAAATGGATGTTAAGACTGCTTTCCTAAATGGAGAGTTAGATGAGGAAATATACATGCAATAACTGGAAAGATTTGTTGTACAAGGTCAAGAGCACAAAGTGTGTAAACTCGTGAAGTCATTATATGGACTGAAACAAGCTCCAAAATAGTGGCATGAGAAATTTGACAAAGTAATAGTGTCAAATGGTTTTAGGATACATGAATCTGATAAGTGTGTGTATCGTAAGTTTACTGGAAATAGAGGTGTAATCATATGCCTATATGTAGATGACATGCTTATTTTTGGTACTGACAATGATGTCATTGAAAGTACTAAAAGTTTCTTGTCATCTAGCTTTAGTATGAAAGACATGGGCTTGGCTAATGTAATTATGGGTATTAAGATCAAATGAGAGGACAATAATTTAATTCTAACCCAGTTGCACTCTATTGAGAAAATTCTTAAGAAATTTAATCAATATAATTGTACACCCATATCTACACATTTTGATTCAAATTTGAAATTGTATCCTAATACTGGAAGAGCTGTTGATCAGCTAGAATACTCAAGAATAATAGGTAGCCTGATGTATGCCATGACTTGCACTAGACCTGATATTGCATTTGCAGTGGGAAAACTTAGTCGATACACTAGTAACCCTAGTAGTGTGCATTGGCATGCTGTTAACCGAGTACTTAGGTACTTGAGGAAAACAATAGACTATGGAATAGTCTATAATGGCTATCTAGCAGTGCTGGAAGGATTAACAGATGCTAGTCAGATAACTGACCGTGAAGATCACTCGTCCACGAGTGGTTGGATTTTTACTCTTAGAGGAGAAGCTATCTCCCGGGGTTCTAAGAAGCAAACATGCATAATAGACTCAACCATGGCATCAGAGTTTGTAGCATTGGCTTCTGTAGACACCCCATTTTTTATCGTCCTTAAGACTTGGACGTCATCGCTTGAGTTCTCGATGATTGTGTTTGTTTGAGTTCGTTTTGAGCGCCCAAAGTTCTCGGTGGAACGCCTTGCCTTTGTGCCTTGAAACCTTACCTGTTCTTTGCTTGGTTTTGAACCAAAAGCTTGTTGTTTCCATGCTGGAAAAAAGTGTGACCTATCGGCCAATCCTAAAGGCTGTCGGCCTGGGCTTGTGCTTGTCGGCTACCAGTGGTGGCTGACGGCCATTGGTCTCTTTTTCCAAATATTTGTTGACAATTGTGCTAGCTGTTGCTCACTGAGCTACATCTTCATACACGTGTATGGTGAGATGTTCACAAGCTCAAGACTTGTTTTTTTATAAATAGGGGGGTCCCTCCCTCATTTTTAAGGGTTAGAAGGTTTTGGACTAAAAATATATCTCTCTCTCTTTCTAGCTTTCTCTCTCTCACTTGATATTTTGTACACCTTTGCCTAGTTTCTCTTAGCTTTTGCACACCAACCCTTAATCAAACTTGACCACCACTGAGCTGAGGTCCCTTGGAGTCTTGTTTGAGCTTGGATTTGTGCCTAAATTGTGCTTTGCTTCAAAGGTAGAGCACTTACCTTATTTAAGCTTATTGTGCATACTTATTTTCCCATCTTTTTCAACTGTTTTTTGCCTAGTTTTCAACTGTAAAAACCTTCATTTTTATGACCTAAAAATGGTGGTTTGAGGCTATTTTGTGTTAAGGGATAGTACACCATTCTTGCTTCTTAGCTTGTTAAGCTTTTTGTGCTTTTTTTCATCACTTTCAAATCAACTTTTTTAGTCCTTTTAACCACTAAATCTCAGTGGTTTTTTAGTGGTAAAAATTAACTTTTGAAGTCCAAAATTGGAGGGCTTATCCTTCCCTCCTTGTGTCTTGTTTGCACGTCTAGCTAGCTTCACATGTTAGCATGCTTTTCTAGCTTAACCTAGCTCTAGTCCAGCATGTTTTTGCCTCTGTTTTGACTTGTTTTAGCTCTATTTTGGGCTAGTTAAGTCATTTGAGCCATGTATGACATGGTTGTAGTGCAATTTTCTTCACTAGCTTGGTGTTTTAGTGCTTTATTCATCATTGTTTTGAGTTGATAGCATGTTTTAGTGTTGTTTTTCACTTAATTTCAGCACTTTAATCTCTACAATCTCTCCCAAGTCTTCACTCTTTTGTTTGCTTTGAAAGTAGTTTTAAACCCCTTGTTTGCTTAAGTGTGAAATTGACACTACGCCAAAATTGGGCTTTAGCGGCGGCTTTTTACCGTCGT
Source organism: Camellia lanceoleosa (assembly GCA_025200525.1). Classification (NCBI taxonomy): domain Eukaryota; kingdom Viridiplantae; phylum Streptophyta; class Magnoliopsida; order Ericales; family Theaceae; genus Camellia; species Camellia lanceoleosa. The sequence goes on along the minus strand of JANUSC010000049.1, from coordinate 732,068 downwards.
TAAAGGCTGTAAAACCGCCGTTAAAGCCTTTAACGGTGGTATTAATAGCGGTTTCATTACCGCTGTTTATGCGCGTGTCGGAAAAAGTGAAACCGTCATAAAAAGGCAAATTACCATCGTTAAAAGTCGACCAAAAACGGCGGTAATATAGGACCAAAAACGGCGGTTTTTTACCGCCGTAAATGGGTTCAAATTTTTCAAAAAATAATTCTTTCTTCTTGCACTCCCCAAGTTTTGAACCCAAGACCTCTCATCCACCCACACCAACCACTCTGCCACAGCCACTCTTCATGAAATATATTTCCTAAATAAATATTTAAACATTACTTTTACTTTATCGTAGATGGTTTCGCCGGAACTTGCCGGAGCTCCGCCGGCAAAGACCGCCATCATTAACGGCGGTAATGGTTGGGCATTAGCGGCGGTTTTGTTACCGCCGTTAAAAGTGGGGATTAACAGCAGTTTCGTTACCGCCGTTAAAAGTGGGTTTCATTACCGTCGTTAAAGACACTTTTAGTGGCGGTTTTTTTAACGGCGGTAATGAAACTGCCGTTAATGATACATTAACGGTGGTATTAACGACGGTTTTCGTTACCGCCATTAATAGTACCTTTAACGGCAGTTTTCGTTACCGCCGTTAAAAAAATCACCGTTAATGCCCTGTTTTGGCGTAGTGTGAGACATTTGTGCTTAATGGTTTAATCCCTTTGGGGGTTCATTACCAACAGCATGAGGTCTCTTTCATGCCCAAAGCACCTTTGGTTTAAGCCCTCTTTCCATTAGAAGACACTCACTTTTGGACTTAATCGATTAAAGAATGATTTGGTAATGTAAAATGAGTAAACAAAATTGGACAAGTAAAAGAGGCAAGATAAGCATCTTTCGTGTTGCATTGCATGTGTTCGAATCAGACGTTAATTTGAACATAAGGAAAATGGGACATTTCAAACTCAAAAGTGATGAAATGTGCCACTTTCCTTGGTCACCATCACCCTTGATCATGGATGATGGGGTGGTGGGATTTTTGGTCTTGTTTTGCATTAATTGAACTTGTATAAACTTGGTTCCATAGCCATCATGCATGGAAAGTGCTTGATTGATAGTTTGAGGGCCAAGGGTTACACTCCTTTGAGCTAGTTTGATGATAAGGAGGGTAAAAGTACAAACAACCCTTGAGAATACATTGTTTTGCCTCTGTTTGCTCTCTGTTGTAGCAAAAGGAGAAGTTCTAGACAGCGGTGGCTGACCGTCCAACAACAGTGGCCGACGGCCACCAGCAGTAGCCGACCGACCGGCCATCGATGAAGAAAATTGCTCAGTGTGATGGTAAGGAAGAGCAGACGTGTTCTGGAAGTTGGTAGCTTCTTTGGTGTTCAAGTGTGCAAACAGAGGCGTTCAGTGGCAAGGCGATGGCTTTTCAGGTGGAAATTGGGCGCATACATGAGCCTCCCTTGCATTTTTAAGCTTATTTAGTATTTAATATCTAGCTTAGAACTTGTTGTTACTTAATTAGTTTGTGCTAATTAGTAAGTGTTGTAACTATTTAATTAGTTAGTGTTAATTAGTTAATGTAATTAGCTAATTCATGTGTTTTGTGTTTATTTAAGTAGCTTAGTTTAGTTGCTTATTTATTTGTGTAATGATTGCTTAGCTTGGTTTAGTCTAGTTAATTATTCATTGTGTTGTAATAGTTAGCTTAATTAGCGTAGCTAGTTTGGTTAGCTTATTCATTCGGACACTCCTTCGCGGGGGCATAATGTTGTAATAAGTGTGCGTACGTGTGTGTATGTCTTCCAACCCCACGTCTTTCTCTCTTTTATTTAATCACTTTCGATGGTTAGATTAGGGACATGTTTCAATTAGCATACCTTATGCCTTATGCTTGCATCCATTCATTCGTATTGCATGCACCGAGGCTCGGCGCATCATTCAAACTGCATCGCAATTTCACTTAATTCTTTGAATACGTGTTTAATCGCATGTTGTTCAAATTGATTCATATGCCATACTAGTAGCCGAGCCTATTAATTGCATATTGCATGTGTTGCATTAGACATCTTTGTATAGTTAAGAATCATGCATTATTTTCTAACTCATATCTCCCTAGCTTGGAGTACTAGGTGAGTTTTAATGCTTTAACATATCGCATGTGTGTTGATGTTTCCATATCTAGCATGCTTGCCATGAGGCTATATGCTTAAATGCTAAACTGCTTGAATGCCTGTGGATGAAGGCTTGTTGTTTGAATTGGAACAATTCAACAAATGTGTGTTTTAAGCCCACTTTTGAGTAGCAAATCATGTTTTAAGCCCACTTTGTTTGGTGGCAAAATCGCATCTTTAAGCCCACTTGAGGTGGCAAATTCAAACCATTTTCGCAAAACAAACATGACTTGAAATGTTCCAATTCTTGCAATTTTAGTTTATACTTACTTGTGCGCATCACATAGTAATGTTAGCTAATAATCAGAACAAGAACACATAATGTTTATAAAAAATATATCATGATTAGTAGAGGCCGATCTTTGATCGAGCGAGCAGGGGTGCTTAATTCATGACCTTCCCCCTTCGTACCCAAGTTCCCGAGCCGAGGCAACTTTGGTGATGACAGACACGTGGCCTTTGGCACGAGTCAGGGTTTCCTAAATTTCCCCAAAATAAAATATTTAGGTGGTGACTCTGTATCTAGCAAAGTAGTCCAATTTTGGCATTATTTGATTTAAAATCGAATTTCCAAAAAGTTTACCGGATTTGGACTCTTTGGTGATTATCAGTTTCACATTGCACTTTGTCAGATTAGATTCAGAATCGTGGGAGTCCGAACTGTAGGAATTCATTCGAGCTTCCGAAAGGGGGCGCAAAAAGGTCGAGCTACAACTTCTTGTAGCAAAAAGGCAAAATGGCTAAGGAATCTCTTGTTAGAGATTAAGATATGGCCAAAACCTATGCCACAAATATCTTTGCATTGTAATAGTAAAGCAACTCTATCATGGGCCTATAGCCATGTCTATAATGGAAAGTCCAGGTATATAGGACTGAGACATAGTTGTGTTAGGCAGTTAATCACTGAAGGTGTGATTACCATTAGTTATGTAAAGTTAAGTGAAAACTTGGTTGACCCCTTAACAAAGGGACTTGCAAGGGATTTAGTGTGGAAAACATCAAAGGGGATGGGTCTTAAGCCCACTTAATATAATCACTCCTAGTGAAAACTCGACTCAACGCTTGAAGAAACATCAAGTCTTGAGTTCACTGGGCCCAAGTACACCATATATCGTGATTGCAAGCACTTAGTTTATTTCATTTTCATCTCAAGGTTGAAGTGCTTGGTACCTGTAATGTGAAAAGAAGAGGATGAGTTAGCAAATTGTTAATAAGCTTACAACTGAGTTGTTAGGGTACTGTAAATTACAGGGATATTCTTAGTAAGCTTACCTATGTGAGTGTAAGAGGTGGTGCCGCTTCCTATGAGTCCAAGGGCTTGACTCTAGAGCGCTCATGAAACAAGATATAGACACAAGGCCAATCCATGTGTCGGTTTGTTTGAATACTTAAGGTAACCTATACTGTGCGTGAGACATGTCCGATTAGTCAAATAAGATCTCTAGTTCAAAGACAAGTCTACTATGCCATCTTGACTAACTTTGAGATGTCTTCACTAAATGAATAATTCAAATCGTAAGATATCTTCACCTATGCATAAGGCTACCAAGTGAACCAAGAATCATGATCTGATATTTTTGAAAATGGTGAGGGAATGTTGGGGAATTTTCAAAATGGGTTTTCAAATTTATAGTTTATTTTTGGGTGCTTTCAAAACCTTTCATGTTTTTCTTTGGGAAGCATAAAATAATCTTGGGGCTTTATCCCACATCAGAAAGAGAGGAAAACATAGAGCACTTAATAAAGTGCTACATGGAATATTCCTTTGAATATGGAATTGTGAGGTGAAAGCTAGTGTGCATGCATCCACACCGCAAGGATGGTGCTTTGCACCATCCGCACGCGCGCACGTACACAAGCACACGTGCGTGGGCAGTGGGCTGTGTGGCGTTTGATGGCGCACTTTGCACTTTGCACGGACGCATCGGCGCAAGACGCCATGAGGGCGTTTTCCTATTTGCATCGGACAGGTTAGAACGATGACGTAGATCCAACGTGGCATGGGTGACGTGGAATACAGTCAGCTCCATATGGCAGTGATGTGTCATCCGTTAGCGATGACTCAACCAGCCGATCAAACGGTTGTGTGTCCGATCTAGAGCAGGTTGATCATAGCTATTCATTGGAGATATGCGCAATCGTACAGATAAGATGGCACCCGATCGTGATCAGGTGTGATTAGTCAAGGCGTTTATTCGGTATGAGAATGATCTGCATCATAGATTGTCAATCCAGCGGTCAGATCTAATCAAATGCGATCAAGGGACATGACCATTCGATCAGGTGCATCAAGACCTATAAATAGGCGGTGAAATCAGCCATTTTATTCCATCTAGAAATTCAAAATTCATTCCTGCAATTCTCTCTCTCTCTCTCTCTCTCTCTCTCTCTCTCTCTCTCTCTCCCTCTTGATTTAGAGTTTTCAATCAAGAGCTTCTTAAGCAAATTTCTGCTTTTCTTACTAGTAAACAAGTTCTGCAGATTTGATTATTAGTGTCTTGGTTTTCTTGATTATATCAAGAGTATTCTGATCTACTGTTGTTAGTGCAGACGTCAATAGATTTGATCTTTAGATCAGGCTTCATTGTATCCTGGAGGCAAATTTGCTGTAACCCCCTGCACACCTTTTGGTGGGTGCAAATATTGTCTTTAGGAAAGCAACTTAGCAACGCGACTTGAAGCACCAAATTTCTGTCCTACATAGACAAGATCATCGCCAAGTTTTGAAGACCCGAAGACCACCAACTAAAGAATTCAAGACAATTTGTTCCAACAATCTATGCACATTCATGATTCCATAATTGAACTCATTTATTTATTGAGATATGTAAAACTCATCCCTTTACTTCTCTTTTACGTTTCAAGTTGAATTTTGATTAAGAGTCTTGGATATTTTTGTGAATATTTGTGAAAGGAAGACTTTGTCTCATTATGTCATTACCAATAAAGACTATAAATAGATTGGAAGGCATGTGAAATTTCATTGGGATGTGTTTTTTAAGTAATGATGCTCTCTTTCAATCAGCTTTCTTGTGGGGGGGAAACAGAGTTCATTAGAAAAGTTCATATGTTCAATAGGAAGGAGGTGTCTACAAGCAAGGAACAAGGTCAACTTGGTGTTTGAAGAATTAGAGATGTTAATGATTGTTTGCTGGTGAAGTGGTAGTGGAGATTTGGATATGAAGATGATGCTTTATGGAAACTTTTGATTTGCAACATTTACAGAGTTTCCCATCTTATGGAGCTAATTCTGGTTTTTCAAGGATTTGGAATGGTATTATTTCTAGTGCTTTTCCCAATCCTAATTTACTCAACTTCTTTTCTAGCCAATACTGATGTTGTGGTAGGTGATGGGAACAGAATTCACTTCTAGATTGATAAATGGCTGGAAATGCTAGATGGTTTTGCTAATCACCTTAAATGGGTTGTCTCATCCTCAGGTCAGTTCATGGTGCATTCAGTCTTTATGTGGTGCAAGTCTGCCCTTGGCCTAAATGTCACTTGTCCTGGGATGTTGTTTCATAATGTCACTCCTCATAAAGCTCAATTTTTTATTTAATTTTTATTTTTATTTTTATTTTTTTTGCTTGATTAACATGGAAAGGAAGAATTAAGACTTTAGAATTTTTGCAAAGAATTGATGTGCTGAATTTGAATGATATCAGTGCTTGTGTGTTTTGTAATTCTAATGCTAAGACTCACCAAAAAATTCTAATGCTGAAATCTAAATCATATTCTACTTTTTTGCCTTTTTGTTTGGAAAGTTTGGTCTGAAATGATGAGTTTGTGTTGGTTTGAATGGGTAATACTAGGGTTGAAGGTCAGTAAGTTGGAATTTTAAATTTGGAAAGCTTTTCCTATAGCAGTATTTGGTCTGTTTGGAAGCATAGAAATGATTGCATCTTTAATAACCACCGACCGAATTTGGGTGAATTGAGTGAACTTGTAAAAGTAAGAGTTGCTTTATGGGTGAAGCTTCATTGATCTGATATGTTCTTCTCGGTGAACACCTTAAAGTAAGAGTAGTTTTGCGTTGCATCTTTTGATATTAGGGACTAGTGGGACTAGTTTTTCTGGCTTGATATTCTTCTATAAATATAAATTCGTTAGAACATCTTAAAAAGACCAAGCAGTCTTTCAAAGGTTTTTTTTCTAATATATGTCAAGTACTACTTTTTTTTTAATAAGAAACAAAAACAAAAATCTTTACCTCACAATAAAAGTATGCTAAGTACTGTGCATGACAACTTTGTTTCATTTGTCAGGTTCATTAAAAATAAAAACTAAAAAATAACTATAAATTGACATTTTTCATAAAAGACAATACTGATGCTTTCAGGAATGGGATCTTCTTCGGTGGATGTTTTTAGAATGGTAAGGTCGCAATTCTTTATTGGTTGCTCTACATTCCTCGTACAGATGAATTGAATGATGGCCTTCTTAGTTAACTAGTTCTTGAAAAGTTCAGTGGCAGGAGACCTCGTCTCTCATGGAGATCTCTAAGTTGTTTATTAGGTTTTAAGAAGATGTATTAGATAAATAAAATTAAACTGCTAGCTTACTTTAATATTTTTAGTATTAATATATTTGATTTCCATTTTTCATCAAATTATTCCAAATGTGGCAGGCAACCTCTCGATGGGAAAAGAGACAAGAAAAAATCTTGGTAAGAACTGTGATATGTTTTTTTATTCTTTTTCTACTTTGTTCATTTTCTTTCCATTCATTTCCTTCTTTATTTTTATTTTTTATTTTTTGTGGGTTTTTTTTTTTTGTTATTGTACATCAGCTATTATTTGGTGACTCAATATTTTTCATTACTATACTTTTTTTGCTTTTTATAAAATCCTTTTCTCGTTATCTTATTTATTCATTAACAATGCATTTTTAAGCTACATTGTCTAGAATTTCATATATTTTGATGTCTGATGATTGATGATGAAGGATGGAGCCAAAAAAAAAGCTTGCATATAATAAATGGTGGGAAAGGGCTTAACCGTTAGGGATTTTTGTGAGTGAGAAGGTATAAGTTGAGGTTCAAAGCAGAGTTTTAGGCTTCAATGTGGCCAAGTTTAAGATAGATAGTAGCAAGGAACACAAGGTTAATTCTTTGAGTGTATGGTTTATTTGCTAAGAAGAACCACACTCCAAAATGGGTGTTGTATCAGTGTCTGATAGGCAAGACACACTTGTCAACATGTTTGATATGCCACGTGGCGTTCAAATTTTTATTTTTCTATAGAACATGTTCGGCACACTTCATGGACGCTCATGTCCTGTGATTCGTTATGCTTCAAGACATTTTTATTGGTTTTTTTTTTAAAAAAATTAAATAATTTTAAAAAGCTGATTTGGTGTCGAAGTAAAATATAATAAAGAGAGAAAAAGTATATATCGATGCCTCTCATATCTATGTATTCTTCATTTCTATTCAAATATATATATATATATTTTTGTTTCGGCATCCCTGTCGTTTCCGTATTTTGATTGTTTGAGAATTGTTGTATCCTGTGTCCATGTCAGTGACCATGCTTTTTAATTTGTTTGTAGAAGCACTGGAAAATTGTCTGCTGTCGCACATAGTATTGTTGCTAGTTTTAGCATTTGCAAAGAGCCAAAGAGGCTATAACTCAAAGCACTTGAATCCAGTGTTCATTGCAAATACTAAAAGAAAAATTGAAATTTTTAATGTGCTACACTAGTGCATTTATTAGAATAGAAATAAAATTTTTCTCCTTGGATGCTTAATATTGTGGTTGACTATAGTAGCGAAGTAAATTTTGTTGATGGTTGAATGGTTTCTGCATTAATAAAATTCATATACACGATAGAAATTGTCTCAAAATGTGGCCAACACTTTTTACCTTAAAATTTTAACTAAAGTTTTACGTGGTGATTGTAGAGGAGGAAGCGAAAGAGAAAGTACAAAGAGCTGCAGCAGCATCTGAAAGATTGAGAGTACTCAAGAAGGGGTGCTATCAAAACTCTCAACTTTAAACTTCCCGAGGCTATGTCAAACAACGAAAGATGAACTGTAAATTGTGATATTCATGATTTTCCATTGTTAGATGTAATTCATGTATTCAAAATTTATTTATTGAAGACATATACAATAAATATTTAGATTTTATGTAAGATATGTAAAATTTATATTGATCGCTCGACTGTGTAACTTGGAATAGTTTAAGTGCATTGAAATTAGTAAATAATAAAAAAATATGAATTATATAGAACTAGTTTGCTATTCTACTACTTGTTCTATTGCATGAATGACTTATATTCATTTAGTTCTTGTTCGACCCTTTGTTTAGTTGTTGAGAGAAAACTTTGCTAAAGAAAAGACAACAAAAGTATATTGCCTTTCAATTTAATGTAACGCTTTCTAAAAACATGAAATATGAACTGAGTGAATCAATTCCAAGAACTGCTATCAACTTGGGGCATGTTTTGGTTATGTTTTCATTTTATTTGTACAAATAGATGTTGTAACACCCTGAAAAATACACTCTATGATACACAGTAATAACAGTATCATTTATCCCAAAAGAGGTCATCTTTCTCATTGAACTAAAAGTTTATCGATTACAATATACTAGATACATTCCCATGATGCCCAAATTCATTTCTTAGTTCAATGAACTAGATAATTCAACAAAACATAAGCCCCTGGGGCGTACAACGTCACAAAATACATATAAAGGTTCAGTTACAATATCCCAAAATAAATACAAAACAACCAAAAGGCTCCTCACTTCAATTAATTCCCCAAAAGTAAATGGAGCTAGTGCTTGAACCAATCCTTCAATGAGACTGACCTTCATCAATTCCTGAAAAATAAATTACGGTTGAGCTATATGCCCAGTAGGAATACATTTATCCAGGTATCTAATCCTTCGAACAAGATTATGGCATTTATGTGATAAAACAATATAATGAAATTCACTTTCATATGAAATCATTAACAATTCACAATGAAACACGATAATACAATGTGGCAAGTGCAACTCATGTCATCATGTACAACAATCAAGCATCTACAATCATGGAAATCAAACCACACTTTTCTCTATATGAGTCCAATTGAGAACAACTTTTACTTTTAAAGACAACCCCCACATTTGTCAGCTACTATACGGCGGGAAGTGGGCACCCTAAGAAAACTATCTGTTTTTCCACTTTCGCCGACTACTATACGGCAGGACTGTGTGGACACCCTAAAAAATTTTCCCACATTCGTACAGGGATAAGCCTAGACAAGGCATTTGGGCACCTTTTAAACTCCCCGCGCGGGTAATAACACAACACCACCTTTACTCATCACCGACTCACACAAGGGCTTATGCATGCTCAACAATTAAATCACATTTCAATTCCAAAATTAAACATCAAGCATTATCATGGATAAACATCACATAAAGCTCAAGGAACAATAACATTCAAGTCATCTTTTATTTAATTACATCAATACCCACATTTCATCTCTCCATTATTCATCAATTTCTATGAACCAAGAGAAAATTCCACTATCTTAAGTGTTTTCTATCCAATTTGGGAACCTAGGGTTTCGCCTAATTTGGGGGTTTCTCTCTTTTATCACCAATCTAGGTTTTAACAACATTTACATTCATGTTTCATAGAAAGAATTGAGGAATTTCAAACAAATTATAGAGCAAGAGATTAGCAAGAGATTTAACATGTGTAATAAAAGTTTAATCCAATAAAATCCCCAAATTAGTTCACACATCACACACAATGCCATGGAATCCCTTCAATGATGAAGAAATACAAAGATAAAAGTATCCCTACCTCATTAATCAAGCAAAGATCCAAGCTTCTACAAGAATCTTTCGTAAATACACAATCCAATCGGTAGATAACAAAGATCTTCAAGTATACTCTGCCCCTAGCAAGAGATTTTGGGTGCATTTCAATGGTAAGAGAGGTATTGGATGGTAGAAATTTAGGGTTTCATAGAGAGAGAGAGAGAGAGAGAGAGAGAGAGAGGAGATGAAGAATAGAAAAAGTGGGGTGTGAGAATGATCTAGAATCAATATGTTTAAAAAAAGCTGATATCGCCATCCTCGCTCGAGTGAGACTTCCTATGCTCGAGCGACCAAATACAATCAAGAAGCCTCGCTCGAGCGATAACTTCTTCGCTCGAGCGGAGAATGAGAGGTCTCAGAAATTTAATAGCGCTACAGTGAAACTTCTGGAAGCTAGCATTCCTCGCTCGAGCGAGCATGCCTGCAATTCAACAAGATTCTAGGAACAACGATTCTACGCTGGAGCAACAGTTCCCTCGCTCGAGCAACCCTAAAAACAAAATGTCACAAATGTGGGTAAAACCATTGCATACTTCCTAATTTATTTAATTGTAAGATTTAAACCAAGAAAATGATAATTTAAATGTGATGAAAAAAATGCATAGTGAAAATGCTAGCAGTTTCAAGTGATATTATTAAATTTTTAGGGTGGAATAATAATTTTCCTTAAATGGATAAAATGATAATTTGAATGTGAGGAAAAAATGATTTTTGCTTTTCATATTTTTTTTTCTTATTTATTAATCATTTTATTTGTGTAAACCTTAAAATTAGGTCAATTAGGAAACAAATATATTAGCATATCACTCATGCAATGTACGAAATAAAATAATATATTATTTTTGAAATAAAATACATAATATTTACATTAATTTTTTTTATATTTTGTAGCTCAAATAAAAAATTAAGCAAAATTTATGGATTGTACATTATTAGTTTCCTCTTTCCACCTAATCAAATATAGTCATTAATCAATAAGTGTTTTTAAATTTTGTTTTTAAAAAAATTTAATAATCAACAATTTAATTCAATAGTTTTCTCTTCCCCAACCTAAAATCAAAAATATAAATTTTATTTCAAATTTATGAAAATTGAAATAAATATAAAATTTTAAATATTTCATCTATTATTTATTTTTTGGGCTCGTAGCCTTAACCCCCAAATCCAAAGCTACCTTCTACCACCAAAATCCATCACTACCATTATGCCAAATTTCTTTTGTTTTTAAAATCTTCCACTTCAATCAAAACTACATATTAGAAACCTATATATATTTTTTCATTTTTAATAAAGGATTAGACTACATTGACGTAAATATGAAAGTTGGATGGCCTAATAGAAAAATAATTGTTTGAGGTTTACACTAAAAAGTTGGAAGATTGCATTGAAAATTAAAACAAAACAGAAAAATTAGAAGTTGGAGGGTAATATTGAAAATGAAAATAAAGTTGGACGATTTAAATAAATAAAAAAATTAGGTTGGAGGGTCACATTAAAAATTAGGTAAAAGTTGGAAGGATTAATTGCTAATTTACCCTTTATTTATTTATTTATTTATTTTTCTATTATAATGTTCGAGACTTGCTTATTACACACTTATTTGTTTATCTATACTATATAGTAAAGAAGACATTTACCACTTGATTATCATTATTTTTTTGTTTTTACTTGATGCGTGTGTCAGCTGTTAGTTTTATATAATATATAATATAAATTTTTGATGATATAAGATTGAAGTTGGCGTTATATTTTATAAAGGAATAAATTATTTGGGCAAATTATACAAATAGTTTCTATAATTTGGAATTTATGTCACTTTAGTTCTTGACTTTTCAATTGTGGCACATTTGACTCTAAATTTTGAATTGTGTTCCAAATAAGAACAATTGAAGATATCATTAGATTTTTCAAGGATAAAATTGCCAATTTGATAAAATATAAACTAATTTGACAAAAATAAATATCAAACAAATATTTTTGAATTTTTAAAAATTATTTCTACCTACTAAAAATAAAATTATATAAAATTAATAAATCTTTTAGACATTTATTTTTTTTTTTGCCAAATTAATTTTTATTATATGTTTAGATGATGATCATGTAAAATTAATTTAAAAAAATTAATCATGTAATTTTTATTAATTTTACATAATTTTATCATTGGTGGATAAAAATAATTTTAAAAAAATTAAAAATATTTTTTTGACATTTATTTTTGTCAAATTAGTTTATATTTTATCAAATTGACGATTTTACCCTTAAAAAATCTAATGATATTTTTAATTGTCCTTATTTGGAACAAGATTCAAAATTCATGGTCAAATGTGTCACAATTGAAAAGTCAGGGACCAAAGTGACATAAATTCTAAACTGTAAGGACTATTAGTATAATTAACCCAATTACTTGCGTAAATATGATTGAACCACTATTCTAACCTGAACCAAGGTGAACTACAACAGATTAGTTTGGTTTGATTTGCTTCAGATGATTGGTTTAGTCTCAAATCTAAAAATTTAGACCTGAATAAAATTTAGATTAATATGACCAGTTTTGTTTTGGATTTAGTACTAACCAAATTGATCGTTAGAAAAGTCCAAAGATGGTTAAAAGACTCAAACCCATCATTCATGGTTGATCAAATTGAGGAAAATCAGCACTCTCCTGAACTAAGTTCTTCAGGTGTGTCACTTCCTCATCAGCCGTCACTTCGGCTGAGCCATCAGGTTTGCTCAATATACTGAGTGGTGTCACTCCCTTAATATACAATTTGGCCTCTGCGAAGTCTGCACAGGCTATGAAGAGTTGAGGATCTGCGTCAATTTCCTCTCTTTCTCCATTGTCCAAGGCCATCATTATTTTTTGATGCAAAGAGGAAGACACACATTTGTTAGTATGGATCCAATCTCTACCAAGTAAAGCATTGTACTTAGCATTGTTGTCGATAACGAAGAATGCCGTCATGCAGTCCCCGGTTCCCACACTCAGGTTGATGGGCAGAATTCCCTGAGCCATCTGTTTGTCTCCATTGAAGCCAGCAATGGTTGTACTGGTTGGGATTAACCTGGGGTTCCTTTTCCTTAGTTTCTTCAAGGAAGATTTCGGTAGTAAGTTCACCGCTGCCTCATTATCCACCAAGACTCGGTTCAATTGTATCCCATCAAAGAAGGCCTTGATATACAAAGGCTTGACATGCTCTGTCATAGAGTTCGAGGGATACTCAAAAGGATATGAGAGGTTAATACTCACCTCTTCTTCACTCTCATATTCAGTTTCCATTGGGGTAGCCATTCCGGATTCATCTTGCACCATACTCACTTGTGAGTCCTCACTAGAGACTAGAATTGGGTCGATTTCTTGCCCCTCCTAGTTCTCATCTCCAGCTTGGAATTCATGCAGTAATATGTGTACCATATTTACTGACGCTGAGCCAAATTGGATGGCTGGCTATATCTGTTTCTCCTTTTGGCCAGCTTGTTTAGTTACTTCAGAAGCAGCCTCCATACTACATTCTGGCACTTCATTATTAACACACTCCTTCGAATGGTCCTTTCCGACTGGCTTTTCAACAAAAAATGTTTGTTCAGCCATGAAGGCTTCGAACATTTCTTCCTCAACCATTTCTTTCTTTTGGCCTAGGCCAACTTCTTCTTCTGTCTTGCTATCACTCTCCATCAAAGCCTTCTCCAATCCTACTAGACTGGACTTCTCTCTAGCTTTTAGTTTAGAGTGAACTTTGGCCAATTGTTCTCTACTACAACCCATTTTGTCTTGTAGTGTTGGTTTTGGAGTATGGTCTGACTTTGGATTCTTCTTTCCTTATGTCTGGACCAATGAAGAGCTCTCTCCACTTTCTTTCAGGTCTTTCTGGTACTGAATGTACCTACGCTGAATCTTCCTCCTTTGTGATCTAGAAATTACGGGGACCATATCTGGTTCTTTTGTTTTTGGGTGTTTAAGTAATATCCAATTGTTTGGAGCCACCAAAGGAGGTTTGATCATCCTACCTTGGTTTCCAACAACATCTCTTTGGGTAGACACTTTTCCTAGGTTTGTTCTGCATCACAAACCAATTTGGAACTCCAGGTACCCACGAACTTACTGACCCAGCTATTGAACTGCTTCTTTCTTCCTTCGAAGCCATCTTCGAAGCTGGCTGTGAAGGCCACTACTTGGCCCTAACTTCATGTTTTGGGCCTAACTCAGGCTTTTGATGAAGGTGGCCACTTTCTGTCCTGCGTGAGGCTGGTCTAGGGGGCCAATCTCTGGTTTTGTTCCCATAAACTGAACCCTCCTCCAGTATTGCATCCCATGTAGAGGCCTCTTACCCTTGGATTGCACTCTAGTAGCAGCTAATTCGGCCATGAATGGCTGCTGCCTGGGAGCAGTTGGATATGGCCTTTTGTTATAAGCATTGGTTGGTTTAGGGCGTCTCTGCACATCCCTATAGTATTGCATCCCATCAATTAGAAGCCCTTTCAACCACTTGTAGCTCAGTCTGCACCTGAGACACATCTTTTGCATTACAGCTGCCTCTAAAGAATCGTCATCCAGTGCCTCTTCATCAGAGTCTTCCCTCTGGTGTGAGAAACCTTGTCCAATAGCTGGTAGATTTCCAATGTCTTTCTTGATAGTTGTCTGGTTGGCAACATGTATCTGCACATTGACTTCTTCCAATTCTTTCAAGGACAAGTTTTGGAAGTTTGGCATAATGACATTGGCTGCCATTTCTTCAATTTCTGGAAATGGATTACTGTCAATCCCCATGGCCTTTTCTACTTTGACTGGGAATTTCAAACTTCCTTTCCGAATTTGTTCTTGGATTCTGTCTCGAAAAACAATATAGCTTTTAGTCGAGTGAGACCAAGAATTATGCCATTTACAATATACTTTTCCTTTAAGTTCATCTAGAGATGGAATTTTTACTCCTTTTGGTAACTTAAGGAAGTTGGCCACAAGCAAATGATCAACAATGTCATCTGCCTTTGTTAAATCGAAAGGGTATTTCCTATGAAGGTCTTTCTTTTTAAAATGCTGGTCAATTATTGTATCCTTATGAATTTATGCCTCACAGATCACAGGTTCTTTCCCCACAATCTCTGCTGCATCAATCTCATAGTTAGGATCTCTGTAATATGTCTTGTATGATGCATTATTTCGATCTTGTTCCTTCTCTAGTAATGCTTCATACCTAGACACCTTGTAGGTTAGTTCCACTAAGTCTCTGAACTCAGTTGACTCAAACTTCTTTCGAAGCCTAAACTCTAAGCCATTTTGAGCCAATCTCATGAATTCTGGCTCTGGTAGGATGACTCTACATTTATTTCGAACCCTTTAACTGCAATAAATGGGTAGCTTTCTCTTCAGGCCTTTGACTCAATCTTGCCAAGTCTGCCATGGAAACCTCTGGCTCCGATTGGAAGAATTGGGCATATTTGTTGCCACGTTTGGATAGAGCCAGGTGTAAGGTGAATATACCATACAAATGCTCCCCCAGTTAGGAAATTTGGGAATAACCTTAACTTCATATAGTCATTATTAGTAAATTCACCGCATTAAGCGGCAAACCTAGCAATATGCTCCACTGTTGATTGGTTTCCATTCCCATAAAAAAGGACAAAATCTAGTATCCTGAAACTTCTTGGGTATTCATGTACCCTATCTATCCATTTTGGTTATGGTTTCCTTTCGAACATAGGATTTGGAACCATTTTTATGCCATTTTCTTGTACTAGGCCAGATCCACCAATTTGCATGGATTCACAGTTAAGTACTGAGACATTTTGTCCTGCTATAGGCCTCAAAATAGGTTCGTACCAAGATTGAGGTGATGGTCTTTCATAGTTCTGATTACTAGTTTGACCATTAAAATGTCCATTAACTTGCATAGGCTGTTTATCTCTAGCCAATCTTTGCTGAGGGACATTTGAAACTTCTTCCATGTGTCTTGCGTTTGTTGGTTGGTGGTTATTCATTCGATTCAAAAAGGATGTTGCCCACCTTTCCATTGTGTTCATTAACTGCTGCCCCATGGCATCTACTAGGCCACCCTATGGATTTATTGGCTGAGTAGATAGAATAGTGGAAGGTCCAATTCCTTGGTCTTGTCCAATATTATGAACATGTGGTATTTGTTCCGAAGTGTTGGTCTGTACGACCATAGGTTCTGACAAAATGAGTGTTTCCACAGGATGTGTTATCACATTATCCTCTGGATTAGGTATCTCTACCTCTCCTTCTACGCCTTCTTCCAAGCTTTCATTTTCTCCTTTTCTCCTACGTCTAGCCATTTCAATTTGTCCCACTAGGCGTGCCAAAAATATATGTTGGCTTTTTGGCTTTCAAAGGTTATTTTTGTAATTATGAGCGTGCCAGTAGGGATCAATCAGTCCTTACAGAAAATTAATTGCCAACAAATTATCAGACGATTGCGTTTTAGTTCTTTTAGCCTCAATGAAGAGGACTTTTGCTGGTGGCTTGATTTAGGAGAATTAAGAAAAATAACAATTAAATGAAGAACAATTAAAACATTTCATTAGAATGAAAAACATACAATGATCCAAACTTAGCCTCGTAGAGGTTTACAGCAATAATCTACTTGAAACTACTCCTATGAACGAAGTGCAGTGTAGGAATTTAAAGTATAGAAATGTAAATAACATGAAATGTAAAACTAGAAAAGAAATAAAGTAAAGTAGAATAAGACTGGTTTTTTGGATCTGAGTCTTGGGGTTTTTTTCTGGGACCTTTTCTGCTATTTATACTTCTCAAGGATGACCATTGAACTGTATTTCCAACCATCGAACTGCTCCTCCATGATCGTTGATCATGTTGCCTTATAATTAGCTCTATTATGCCATCACTTGCAGTTAGGCTTCCTTCCTAATTTTGAATTTGAATGTGAGTAACCATTGAAGCCACATCACTTTGCATCTTTTTGCTGATCCAATGCTACTCGGATCTTGTAATAACCAATATCAACTGCCACGTGTACGATCATGATCGAAGACTTGAATACTCTTCCCGTATTGCCCTTACTTCTACCACGTGTTCAATTGTAATTGGCTGATACAAAATATGTAGCCAATAGTGGGACTTGCCAAATATACATTTGGAATCAATCTCCACCGATGAATAAAGGTACTGGACAAAATACAACGATGTGAGGAAGCCAATAGTGCCGATAGATATTATGATCGCAATGTCCATGATCAATGAATACCCAAGCTAAAGTATAGCCAATGCAGGCCCATTCAAGCCCTTAAGGTCAAAAAACAGGTAATTGATCGAGTTGAGGAACACATAAAGAGCAACGGAACCTGATGCATAGAATGCTTTCCACCACCACTGCCAATCCTCAGCACAGAGATGCATGTAGGTAAGGACCACAGATACTTCTGTGCAAACGATAACCAATAACAAGAAGACAACAAGCAGGAATCTAAAGACATAATAGAACCTCCTGAGCCAGATGCTAGAGAGGATGAAGAAAAGTTCAATGAATATGGTTCCAAATGAAAGGGTCCCGGCCCCAAGAACCAGAAGCCATGACAGATATTTGCGTGCATGGATCTCTCTTGGTATCTCGCTGGTTCGTGTAGGATACTGAATAGGCTCAGCTTGTGTTCCTAAGAAACCTACCAGAAGGGTGTGGGGCACTGAAATGCAGAACCAGAGAGATACGGGGAATAAAATAAAGAGAAATGGGAATTGCACCGGTGCTTTTGCGACCCGAGAGAATAAAATTCAGCACAGTGAGAATAACAAAACAAATTCCAGGGAAGAAGCATGCAACCGACCAGGCAACTGACTTCCTACCATCTGAAGTTCCCTTGATTGTTATCGACAAGCGTACACTAGCATAACCACCAAGAGTCCCCCGGAAAAGATAAAAAATTATCATACCCGTCAACAACATTCCTCGAGAAGCTGGTAGAACACATTGCTCACAACAAACCTCCAGCTTGAAAGCTGCTCGTTCATCTGTACTTGAGCTTTTTTGTCCAATTCCTCGTACATTGTCAAATCGCCTCTGACTGTCCGTAAACATATAACAAAAACAATACCAGCTAAGAAAATGATCACCATTAGCGAATTTAGGATGGAGAACCAGTGGACTTGAGCACCTTCCATCCGCAGGTAAGCATCCCATCGAGACGGCCATCTAATATCGCTCTTCACAACTTCGACATCATAAGTGATCGACACTCTCTCTTGCTCTCTTATTATCTGAGATTTGTCAAGTTCTGAAGAGCAGTTTACAGAGATATTGTCATACTCATACATATGGAATTTTGACATCACTTTGGGGTCATATTTGACCCTGCAGAGGACAACCTCAAAACCGGCTATCTCATATCCAGAAGGCTGCTTCTTCTCAACTTCTGGAATTACACCCATACCCTCTTCCCCAGTACCAATTATCAGCACACCTGCCCCTTCATACTCATGAACCAAAACCCTGAACTTGAGGTGATCGATGATGTAATCTTCATTACTATTTGGCAGTGCATACCCAACAGGAAACCCAGTCCATTGAATCTTAATTCCATTTTGTTGAGCAAACCTCATGGCAGGCAAATTATCCAAAATCATATTTACTTGATACAGATCACGAGTTCTCTGTTTCAATAGCTTTACCTCATGCTCACTTAATGGGCTTGTGGTGCAGAGGAATACAGATTCATTGACGTTCAAACGAAAACGGTCCGGAGAGTTGAGAATCTGGTCTCCCATGAGGAGTTGTCCAAGATTCTCTGCACTTTCCTTTATTCCCATATGGGGTTTGCAGTACGGGAGGCTGTAATAGCTGAACGGAAGCACAGTGTAAATAGAGGTCAATGAATTAACTTTAGCATATATTTCTTCGCCTGTCGAATATGTATGCATGTAGTTTTCCGAAAGATAAAAGCCATTGCAGGCATGTGAAACAAGAACTGTATAGATGAAAGCTACCCAATATGCCCTTTTGGGGATCAACTTACAAGCCATTGAGTTTGAAAAAGAAACACAGAGCAGTTCCCTCAAAACTATTCTTAGTCTAAGCTACGGTCGAAGGCTTACTCAACATCCAATCTGCGTAAGTGAAATCTTCATGTCAGTCTTAGAAATTGATCTAACAAGTAAGAAGGTATCCAACCATCCCTTCCCAGAGAAAATATACAATCAATTGGCTTTATGGAAGAAGAAAAGAACAAGTAAAAGAAAAAAAAAACCTTATTACCTTCAGGGGATAGGCTTGCCTCCGGTCCATAACTCGGACGGGAAGGTGTTGTTTGGATCTGTGTAGTCCACCACACGTCCTGTTTTAATGATTCAAGCCATGTATTTTGTAGGACTTTTTTGTGTATATCGTCCATGAAAAAAATGAACAAATTCCGATTATTGGATAGATCTAATTTTTATCATAAACAATATACACGAAAGGGAGTTACGAAATAAACCATTCAAGTCATCAAAACCAAACCTGTGGTCGGCGCTACATACAGTACCTTCCGGGATATTGGAGTTTCTCTTACACTGCCACCTCAGTAGTTTTGTGACAATGTCAGTGCTCTTCATTTGTCGGTTAATCCCATGTTTCACGCTCGTACTAAATACATTGAGCTCGATTACCATTTCGTCCAAGAGAAAGTTGCCATGGGGCATCTCACCACTCGTTACATACCCTCGTCCGCTCAACCAGCAGATCTGTTTACGAAGGCCCTGGCTAAAATCAGTTTCACATCTTTTCAAACCAAGTTGGGTGTCCATGAACCCTCCTACTCCAACTTTCGGGGGTGTTAAGGAAAGCACATCTCATGGCATAACAGATTAGAAAGCATATGAAGAGGAAATCATTGACAATACTTGATAATTTTAGGACTCATTTTCAGGCATGAATCATGGCCTTTAACATAATTTTAGGACTCATTTTCAGTCATGAATCATGGGTTTTAAAGTTGTAACTCTCACATAAACTTAGCAACTCCTGGTGTATATATTATGTACAGGATCAAAATGAAAAGGTATGCTTCCTCCACACAGAAACAGTGAAGCTTCTCACAAGGGTGCTTTTTTCACCGAGTATGACATACAAACACATAGATAAAAATTTTGTGTAGTTATATAGAGTGGCTGTGATTGATTTTACAATTAGAAGGACAACTGATTTCTTTGTCAATTTCTTGGATAGGGTAAAATTCTTGATGAAGTATTTGTGTCCTCAGAGAATTAGATTTGTGTTTACTTTGAGAGTAAACAATCTTATTTGATTTTGTTTAGTTCTGATTTTGCTTCATTCTGATTTTGTCTTAGGGTTTTAAAATCCAAAATAAATAAATAAATTGTTATGTTCCGATTAAGGGTTCAGGATTTTGCTTCTTTTATATTCTCTCATTGTTTGATAGTGCTTCGATTGGTGATTACTTTTTTTTTTTTTAATGTCCTTTTTGCAGAATATCATATGCATTGAATCATATGATTGTGTTATTTCAAATTATTAATTTCTTTTAGAGTATGGTGGGTCATTGACTAATTCTATACATTTGGTTGGACCATAATCGATTACTTTTGAAAGTTTCTGGATATCTGTGTTGATTTCTTGAATAGAATATGGTTCTTGACAATGTACTCGTTTCCTTACTGGAGCATATGTTTTTGTTATTGCTTAAAAAAATGCAATAAAAATCTTTGTATGTCTGGACACAACTTCGCTTCAAGTTATGAATCATGTTTATGGTGATTAGTGCTTGGAATTTATGCAATTGGTAAACACATAAGCTCTTTTTTTTTCCCCTTAGTCTCGAGCGATTGTTTTTCATTTGACACAGTATAATTATATCTTCAGTTAAAGAAATGCTATTAAACTTGTTACTGTCTACATGGAAGACTGAATCCTGCTACTTTTCCAAACTTCCCCCTTTTGTTTGGGAACCACTGTTGAATATAAAAACTAGAATATTATGTTTAGAATAGGAATTAGAATATTTTAATGTTGATTGTAGGAATCTCTCTTCTTGTTTATATTGTTTATTAATTGTATAATGAATATGATATATATATATATCGCCTCTACCTCATTCAAAGGTAAGTCAAACCATTGTTTTTATCTTTTTTGGTATCAGAACTACATTCAGAAACCCTAGCCCTTCTCGTTCCTCCTTGCTACCATTACCCAGCCACTGCCCAACTTGTTCTTCCCCTTCTTTCATCTTCCTTAGGTGCCGACAGCCCCTCCAAGCCCCACTACACCACCCGTCAGCCTCACCCCTCTCTTCTACACCACCCAACAGCCCCTCCTAGCCCCTCTACACCACTCAAAAGCCCTTACCCAACTGTCCTAGACCCTCGGCAGGTGGTTTCAGCCCTGCCGAGGTCACTGTTTGCTACAGACCTGGTTGGTTATTGGCCTTAGGCGTCGGCAGTCTGTTTAGGGTAGTTCAGGCCCTCTTTTTCCCTTTCCAAAGTGTAGTGCTGATGTGTTAAGCAATTTTTTGGCTCTTTTTCATTCAATAGGCTATTGTTTATTCGGTAACATTTATCGGATTAGCTGTTGAGTTTTTTCGGCTTGTCGTATTTTTTTTTTTGAATTGTGTTGCTGTGTGTATTTCACCATTACTGAGATACCTCCTAATGTTATTTTTGATATGTCCACCAAGCTTGTCCTAATTAGTTCTGATTTTTCTCTTTCTCATCACACCTGTTCATCGTATTATGAGTGTGTGGTGTTGAATGGTCACCTAGAGTTGCTTCCTTAAACTCTAGTTAGAGGCAAAGGGAAAAGCTCACTGGCTCCTATCTTCTACTACCCAGCCTGCTGGGACAGATCCTACACGTGCCCAATGGGATATTGATAATTGTACTATTTTGGGATGGATGTTCAACTCCATGGAGGATCGTATTTATCACATGTTTCTCTATTGTGACACAGTTCCTAGTCTATGGCGTGCCTTGTCACAGATGTATGCTTATGCTCATAATGATGTTCGTATCTTTGAACTCTATTAGGACATTGCTCGTGCCTCCCAGTCTACCTTGGATCTTTCTGTGCCAGAGTTCTTTGTATATCTTCTAGCCCGTTGGAAAGAATTGGCTCAATATAAGCCATTGACTGAGTTACCAGCAGATGTTGCCTCTC
This sequence comes from Camellia lanceoleosa, assembly GCA_025200525.1. Taxonomy (NCBI): domain Eukaryota; kingdom Viridiplantae; phylum Streptophyta; class Magnoliopsida; order Ericales; family Theaceae; genus Camellia; species Camellia lanceoleosa. The sequence goes on along the minus strand of JANUSC010000049.1, from coordinate 709,967 downwards.
TTCATGTCCAAATGCCTTACTCGCCAGCACACCTACCAGTTTTTGATGGGTTTAAACTCTAAGTTTGAATCTCTTCGAACTCAGATTTTAAACACATCACCCATGCCTTTAATCTATGAGGCCTTTGCCACCATTGATATATTTCCACCTGATAATCCATTGAAAGTGCAACAGGAGATTAAAATTGGAAAACACATATACTTCTTAAGTGGTAGAGATAATACACCCTACTTACGAAGTTAATAATTTTAGTTATGAATTATACCTGATTTTGTTCAACATTGTTATACTGTGTTAGTGTATTTGCTCTGAATTTGTTGTTGTCATTCAAGATAGGGTTAATATTACATGCACTAATCAATCAATTTCTGAATTTTGGCAGCTTGCTTATGATTTTGGAGATATGAGCTCTCGGTTGCATACTGATTTTGTGGTGCTTGAAAAACTTGGTACATGGATATTTCAATTTGTCTTCCCTACATTTATCTTCTGTTTATTCTTGTATTCTTGAGAAAAGAAGAACTTGTCCATTGGGTTTCTGATTTTTTTCATTTTATGGCTTCCTTTTATATTTTAAATTATGGTTTTTGCAAGTGTCATATGAATTTATGAAGTTATTCATAAGAAAATACCTGCTTAACTAGATGGGCCCAATTGAAGATGCCTTTTAGGTTTTAAAAACAGAAAGTTGAGCATACTCAAAGAGATCCTCGTCATGTGAATTTTTTTGGAGTTATTGTCCCTGGAGATCTGAAAGTTAAATAATTGTAAATCATTTGCAGGAAAAGGTGGCTTTGGCGAAGTTGTCAAATGCAAAAATTTGGTAGACAAATGCATTTACGCAATTAAGAAAATACCACTTAAGAATGACCAAGAAGAGCGCGAAAAAGTGTTGAAGTGAGATCAATTTGATCTTTTTGATAACATCTAGATATTTTGAATTTCTCTCTTCTAATTTTTTCTAAATGTGTAGCGAGGTGCTTGCTCTATCGATAATGGAACATCGACATATCGTTCGCTATTATCAGGCTAAAAAAAACCTAATCCTTCTACTCTTATTGCTATACACTTAGATTGCACTCATAATATATATAATCTCAACTCCTATCTTAACTATTAATAATCCACTTTTGCAGGCATGGATTGAGGAAGGCTATATAGATGAAAAATCACAAAGCGACCAAGATTTGTCATCGTCAGATGATTCAGACAAACCGACTGCAACATTATATATTCAATGGAGTTTTGCCCCTCGTAAGCATTTCTACTAGGAAAAATTACACTCATAGCCTTTAAGTTTGTCTCTTGTATCAATTCAATTTTTGTGATTTCTAATTGCATCTATGTGAAAATTGAATTGAAATCAATGGGTAAAATAGTGTTTATTCACTCTTTTTTAAAAAGAACAATAAAATTGTGGGGTTGTCATCCAATTTGATGGTCAATTCCCCTTTTAATATATTAATTTTTTCTAATTGATTTCTATTCTACTTCGTAAAATGTTATTAATCGAATTAAATTAACACAATAAACAATTAAGGGACAACATTAATACAATAAAAATTATAAAGATCAAATTAAAACCACATGCAAAAATTGTAGTCATATTTGCATCTTTTTAATGTATGATAGTAGTTGCTTGTAGCAAGACTGGGTGGGTCAATTTAATTTTGGAAAAAGAATAGTTGACAATATAGGTTGGATTTCTGTTTTTTACATGAAATAGAGGATTAAAATTAGTAAGATCTCTATTTTCAACTACTTAATTTATTGTATTTAATTTTTTTTGGTACAATGGAAACTTGACATCAACACAAAAGGGGAAGGGGCAATATTACTTTTGAATATTTGCCAACCATAAGTTCAGAGACTAAAGACTGCATCAAAATGTGAACATCCGTCTTGTGTCATTATTTAATACCATTTACATATACAAAATCTCCGTGCCCATTTGGTTTCACCAAAAAAATTATATTTGTTGTCTATATGTTGAAATCATTTTGGACTTGTGTGTAGTTCTTTTCAAGTTGAATTTTGATATTCAAAAGTTTGTGATGCAGATTCTCAAAAATGTATGATAGTAGTTTAACTATTTAGTTTAGTTAATGTTTCTTCAAATGATATGTGTTTCAGGACTTTGCAAGCACAATTGGATTTGTCCAAAGAGCTGGACAATCAGATTGATCAAGATACAATTTGGCGTTATTTTTGCCAAATTGTCGAAGGTGTGGAGCATATTCATCATCGGGGCGTCATTCATCGCGATCTTACTAGAGTGAACACTTTTTTGGACAAAAACAATAATATCAAGATTGGTGATTTCGGTTTAGGTACTCAAATAATTTTATTTTTTTTTTAATTTTAAATTATTATTAATTATAGCACTTTTATACTTTTACTATAATTTCATTTTAATTCTTTCATTTTTAATTTTGACAATCAACCTTTCACACTCTAAATCAAGTTGAAATATCACTTTCACGTTACGTCATTCACGGTTTATAAGGTTGACGATTTGTAACTTGAGTTGAATTGTAAAAGGTTTAATATCACAATTGAAGAATAAGAGTATAATAAAAATATAGAGATACCAAGTGTAATTAACCTTTTAAATAATTTTTCGAACTTAACTTTAATTTTTATACAATTTTTTTCTTTCTTGCAGCCACCTTTGTACCCGACGGTGTGAGCGTTGAAATTTCAGGAGGGGCCGGGAATATGGCATATCTGGCATCGGAGTTGATTGCGCAGGAGAAGGCAAAGGCAAAGGTGAATGATACGATTTCAATCACTCAAAGCGCCGATATATTCAGTGTAGGTTTATTGTTATGTGATCTCTTGTATCAGTTCCAGACTGATAGCGAGAGATTCACACTTTTTAGAGATATCAAGGAGGGATCCTCTCCAGATAAAGTGAATCCCATTCTGTCTGATCTTTTTGATTTGAATCTGCTTCATCGACCTTTTACGACTGTTCTACTACAGAGAGATCTACCTTGGGGAGGTAACCTTTTAATTTTAATTTACCAAAACTTAATTTTGATAGATGTTTTAGATTGACTTATATATATATATATATATGCACATCAATTGCAGATGACCGTTCAAATTATGTGAAGGAGCATGAGTCCAAGATACTCTTCTTAGAGAAGAAGGTATGCTGATAATAGATTAATTTGTTTCCTTTATCGATTTTGATATATTGTTGTAATTCTTAAAATAAAATATTTTCTAAAATACAAAATTAGTTTAATTATTATTTTATTGAGATGAATTGCTAGCTTAGTTTAGTGCTACATGCACTAAAACTCCAAATATATTATTTTAAAAGATTGTGTCTAAATATTATTGAATGTTTAAGTATGATCTTTTGACCTCTTATATTTTTAATTAGTAAAGTGTTAATCTCAGAAATTATTCAACCTTTTAATGTAATTAATTCTATTTATGTCATTACATGCCTTACCTATCGCACAAAAAATTTTGTTACATACATTAATATTCTATTTGTTTAACTAAATTAAAATGGAATGGAATAGAATATAATCATTCTACATTAATGCTCTATTTGGTTGACTAAAATAAAATGGGATGGAATATAGGGTGATTCTTTTAACTTTGGTATGAAATGGTTATTTTGTTACAATGATGAATGATAATTTCATTTGTAATGTAGTATTTATTAATTTTTTAATCTACCAAATATGAGATGGACATTTTAATGGAATAATTAGTTCATTTTATTCTATTTGAGTGCACCAAGTAATACCTTAGAAATTAAATTCAATCAACTTACCTGTTAAACCTATTATTTTAGGTTGATTTACCCTATATGACTTACCCTCATCCTTCACTATTGTGTGCGTCAAGATGCTACGCCTTCTACATTCATGGCATGGAATTATTATTTAATTAGAAAATTTTAATGCTATTTTTTTAGATTTATAACTATAACATCTAACTTTTAAAATTTCATTTTACTATTTAATTTATCCAGGAAGGATGATGGAAGCCACACAGAAGCAAATATGCGAAATGAAAAGGATTCGAACCACAAACATTGTCCAACAGATTGTTTTGGAATTCAGTTTTAGACGATATTATGGTTTTACTGCTTATTGTTTGGAATTGAGTTTTAGACAATATTTGGTTTTGGTGCTTATTGTTTGGAATTCAGGTTTAGACCTTATTATGTTTCTGTTGCTTTTCATAAAATTACAATAATGGGAAAAATATTTCATCATATGACATTAATACATGATTCAAGCCTTTTTTAAAAAAAAAAAAATTATTGAAGAAAATAAGTAATTAGTTATTAGATTAACATTTAGGGGAGTTGAACTCGCATCTTCCCCTTGTGACGACTTAAATCTTGCCTCTCATTGCACTTGGTAGAACCCAAGATGTCCCTTCCCTTAGGAGAGACTTGTTGGCCAAAGAGTTATCTACACAGGCTACCACCCTTTGGTTCATGATTCAGGCTGTCATAATATTGTCTCAAAGTGTTTTATCTTAGTTAGGCTTTAGTTAATCTTACTTAACTTTAGCTAATTCCGCTTAATTTCTAATAAAATTCTTATTAGATTAAAGTCATTAAGCTCATCACTTAGTTTACTGAATCATCTAATTATTCAATACTTAAATTCAAAATAAATCCCCTAGCTCTTTAACACCTACCAAATTCTCTAAGCTTTTCCATCAAAGATATTCCTATTCACATTCTCCTTTCTAAGTTCCCCACTAAACAACATATCACATATATCATACAAGCAAGGTTAGATAATTTTCCAATACGAATGGATATATGAATGCTATGTCAAGCAATGCAAGATGTGGGTGTTACAACTGTGGAGGATGAAAATTTGGCCCAAGGAAACTTAGACCCAAGTAGGCCTAGAAAGAGAGGGAAAACCACTACTAGAGATCAAAGTTTGTTCGACTATAGAAAGCCAAAAGGAGCCAATCACCATGATCGGCTCAAACTAGCACAATCCGGCCGATCTATATGAAAATGACCTTTGACAAGGGACTCATCCATTCGATAGAATGATAGATATCCAACGGCCAATAGCCAATGGAAGTTGATTGCCAATAGGATGACCTCTGGTAGGTTGTTGATTGTCTGATGAGGTGATAAGGGATCTAACGGCCAATAACGAATACAAGTTGGATGCTAATTGGCTATAAAAGGAGGGCCAATCAAGGAGGTAACCAGGGGAAAAAAAAAATACCATTACTGTGATAATCCCATCTTGTGTTATGTTGTTAATCTCTAATTATACTTGCGATTATGTGCCTAATATGATTTTGGATGCTAAGCATGTGGTTATATGCATTTTTGAATTTATATATGTCCATTATAGAGAAATCTGTTTGGTATTTCGTAATAAACTGAAATTGAGGGTCGTAGAGGCGACAAAAACCAAAATTGATTGTACCATTGTGATTAGCATAATTTTTAGAGCCTACGGTGAAATTTGATTGAAAATTAATTCAGATCAAATTAATTAGATTAAATTGATTAAACTTAAGTAAGATTGCTTAACCTTAATCAAGCTTAATTAGCCGAAGCTAATCACTCACTATATATATGAAGAGACTAGTGCTTAGGCTCATAGAATTGAGCTCTTCTTCATTAATCTGCTGAGATTATACACTACAGAGAGAGAAAACACAAGTTTAGAGAGAGAAAGGCAAGAACTTGAAGGAATTGACATGGAAATTGAAAATTTGGAAAGCTATGCTCAAGAACTTGCTAGGATTGGAAGAATTAATGTAACGCCCCAAATTTCTAACCCAAATGATAATACAACAATCATGACTCTTTCAAGGAAAACCAAATATAAATCTCCAAACTTACATTGTATGATACAATAGTTCTTTATGCAATAATACATTAATTTAACAACAAGTAAATAAACAAATAAATACCCCCAAGGGATTTACAAGTTTCCAAGGCCCTGGTTACACAAAATAATCATTCAAGCCCACACAAACACAACTATTGGCTTATACACAGAGTCACAGCAAAATGAGAGCATTGTATTCCCAACATACATTCTTCCACGCCCCTAGTTGGGTGGGATCACCACATCTTTTCCTGCACAAAAATCTCATACGGTGAGCATAAAGCCCAGTAGGAAATTCTTAACAAAGTATATACATTTTATACAAGTCTCAAGAGATGAAATGCACATGCCATGCTATGTCCTTTTTGAAGATAAATCACATTTTCATCTTTTGAAAACCATCATGCTCAATGATATCATGCAATTTCAATTGTTCAAAACTTAACAATTTATTTCAAGGGCGGTAAATACGATTCTGGTAATCCCTAGGTTGGTGTCTGCAAGTAGACTATACAAGTGCTACCAAATTGTCATTTTTACCAGTATTAACTGGAAGGCTTAACACCCATCCGCGCGGGTTTTTGGTCTTTCACCCCGCATTCTCAAGCCAACTTATTTAATATCATCTACACCACCTATCAAGACTTACTAACATATTTACCCTAAAACTATTTCAGGAAAACTTGTTTCTCAACATTCTTTTCTCAATGTAAGTTTTCAAATCAACTTTCAAAGTTTAATATAATCAAATGAATTGTTATGCCAATAACACAAGATGAATATAAATATTTTTATTCCAATTCATCATCTAAGGAATAACACAATTCTCTCTTCTCAAGTATTCTCAACAATTAGTCATTTCAAGACTATTTTCAACGTTTTGAACAATAATTTCCAAAAGAAACAACAATTCTCATATTCCCTAAAATTCATCATTTATATAAATATAAATAAGAAATTTTCTAAACATTCATTTATTTTGACACACAAAATAAATACAACAATAATATTCATGGATTTTCAGTCTCTTTTTAAAAAATCCCCATATTTTAGGTTTTCTCACCAAAACTATACAACTCAAATCCTTTGAAAGAAAACTTTTCAAAATCATCTTTTCTTCAATCAACGAAGATCAAAACCCATAAGATCATTTTAAAAGAACAAGAGACAAACCCACTTTCAAAATCGTTCAACTTCTTGAATCAACAGTCAATTTTCAAAGCTATCGAAAGATGATTTCGAAAAATCATATAGATCTTGCAAAAATATATATATAACTCTAAGAAAATCCTTACCTCAAGTTTTGAAGAAGAAATGAGATGAAACCCCCAAAATCAACGGTGTTGAAACTCAATCTTCACCTCACACAACGAAGCCCTCGAGATAATAACCAACTTTGGTGAAGAACTTAGGTCTAAATCCCAATGGATTTGGAGAAATCAAAGAGAGAAGATGACTTCTAGAGAGAGAAGCTCCTGATCTGGAATTCTGGAGAGTTTTAGAGAGAGAGAGAGAGGACTGAAAAAGTGATCTGAAATATTAGATTCACGAACTAATATAGCATAATCTGCTTGAGCGTGGAATGCCCCGCTTGAGCGTCAAATACACTAACCCAGTACTTTTGCAGACAGGTCAAGAAACCAAACATTCTCTGCTCGAGTACATAAACGGCCGCTCGAGGGGACAAGCAACTTCGAATGCATTTTTGCATTTTTGTTTTGGGGGCGCTGCCTCTCAACCCCACTAGGGCACTGCCCTAAGACCCGCTAAGAGGCGCTGTCCCCTGGACCCCCGACATACTCAGCGAAGTGGAAAAAATGGGATCGCTACAACCTTCTGTAGACACCCCATTTTTGACCGACCTTAAGACTCAGACATCATCGATTGAGCACTCGGTGATAGTGCATGTTGTGCTAGTTTCGAGTTTCCGGAGTTTTCGGCTGAGTGCCTTACCTTCGGGCCTTTGAACTCTTTGTGCTGTGGCTCGGTTCATGGACCAAGCCTTGTTTCCCTTCCTTGGAGGGAGGGAGAGGTCTGTAGACCACATTTTTGTGGTCGTAGACCACTTTCCTACTTGGAGACTAGTTTTCGATTTTCGGAGCCTTCGACCGCACGCCTTGTCTCGGGACCGCTTAACGTTCTCCGTTTGGCTTGGTTTTTGAACCATGCCTTGTTGCCTCTGCCTAGAGGGACACTGTGGTCCGGGAGACCACTTTTGATGCCTGTAGACTAGTTTTCGAGGCTCTCAGCCGCACGCCTTGCCTCCCGGACTTTCGTCTTGCATCCTTTTTGGTTTATTTTTGGTACAAACCTTGTTTTCCTTGCTTGGAAGGTGGTATAAGGGTGGGAGACCACTTTTTTTCCCGCCAGCCAGTTTTTTGGTCAGCCAACTGGTCTCCTTGATCTTTAGGCCACCTTTTCTGGTTGGCCACCACACCATTGGCTTTCTTTCAGTGTGTAGACCTTCTCTCCCCATGGCCACCCACTTTCTTCCTTGGCCGACCACTTCCACTGGTCGGCCGACTAGTAGAAGTAGCTGGCCCACCACTTCAAGTGGTCGGCAACTTTCCATTACCTTTTTGGAGATATTTTTAGGCCAGCTGCTACAGTTGGAAGGCACAAAAGCCATCCTCCATACACGTAGGGATGGCTTTAGGCCAAAAGCTTGTCCAACAAGCTTGTTGCTTGTTCTCTATAAGAGAGAACCTCCCCCCTCCTTCTCCAGGTTCAGTAAAAGTGTGCTTGAGCTATACATACACGCTTATCTCTATAATCCTCCATATCTTTCATTTTTGTGCCTTAAAATGTCATTTTATCACACTTTTGCACACAAACACATAGTGAAACACTATCCTTTTGTTGCTGAGGCTTCTTGAGGTTTGTTTAGGAGTTTTTGGACTGGTTTGAGCTCAAAGAAGTTGCTGGAGTTGCAGCTTTAAAGGTGTTCTTCAAGGGTGAACTTCTAACCCTTAAAACCCTTGTTTTGGTTTAAGCTTTTGGACCTATTTGCATGCTTATTTTGGCTTGACTTTAAACTATAAAAAGTTATAATTTTGTATGCTTAACATGTTTGTTTAAGGTCTCTTTTGTGTTGGGGGTGATCTACCCCCCTCCTATGCCTTGTTTGGCTTTGTTTTACACCATCACTTTAGGCCCTTGAGATCACTTTCTCTTGGCCTTTTAACCAATGAAATCCAGTGGATTTTTAGTGGTAAAACTTGTGTTTTGAGGTCCTAAATTGGAGAGGGGATTGTGTTTTGTATGCTTGCTTCATTTGTCTCATGTTTGAGCATGTTTGTTAAGCTTATGTTGGCTCCATCTTAGCATGTATTTGGGGTTATCTTGACATGGCACACCACTGTTTTGACTTGGTTTTGTCATCCCTTGCATGCCTTATACACTTGTAGTGTAAATTTCATAAACTAGTCTTGTATGCTTCATGAAGTAGCATGCCTTTCTAGCATGATTTGATTCTATTTCAGCATGTTCTTGGTGTTGTTTTGCCATGATATACCTCTGTTAAGGTTTGGTTTGATAGCCCCATGTATGCTCCATGTACTTGTAGTGCATTTCCATTCATTAGCCTAATGTGTATCATGCTTTAGACTGTCATTCTAGCATGATTTTGGCTTAACTCTAAGAAGCTTTTGTTTATGTTTTAGCATGCTCTACCTCTAATTTGTGTTGTTTTGGTCATGCATGCCATGCTTTGTATAGCCATGATGCATTCTAGCTTGTTAGCTTTGTGTATCAAGTCCACTAGCATGCATTGCTTGGGCTATTTACATGATTTGACATCATTTGTTATGTGATTTTAGTTCATGTTTCATGTTCATGCACTCACATTTGTCACTCTTTCCATGCTTTAGAGGTTGGGTCCTTTATGCTTAGGAATGAGTCATTGCGTATGCCTTCATGCCTAAGCTTGCGAGCTATCATTTCAGTGTATTTTTGGGGTTATTTTGCCATGATATAACTCTAATTTTTGTTGGTTAAGTCATCTCATGCTTGGTCTTGATAGGTGTAGTGTAATCCTCCCTTTTGGCCTTGTATGCATCATGCCTTATGCTCTTCATGCTAGCTTGTTTTGGCTTCCTTCCACACATGTTATAGCATCATTTTGACATGCTCTAGACTGTTTTGGGTTGCCTTGGCCATATGCTTCATGTTTTGCATAGCTATAGTACAAATGCATATGCTAGTTTCAAGCTTTGAGCTTCATAGCATGCTTTATTTGTAACATGTACATGATTTGACATCATTTAACATGACATTTCAGAGCATATATGACTGCCATGTTCCCACTTCTTTCACCCTTTGAGTGCCTCTAAGGGTTGTGCATTGTTGTCTTGTTTGTGGCCTAGTGTGCATGCATGCATGCTTAGGCATTTGAGCTCTCATCTCAGCATGTTTTGGTCCTTGTTTAGACCTACTTGAGCTCTATTTGTGGTTGGTTCATGCATTGTGCCATGTATTGCATGTTCCCTTTGCGGTCCTCTTTGCTAGCCTTATGCCTTAAGGGCCCTAGCATGCCATGCTTATGTTGATTGAATGATTTGGTATCATTTCATACCTTATTTCAGTGCATATAGTATGGCTACACTTCCACATTTATCACTCCTTGAGCACTCTTGAGGGTCTTGCTCTTAGGCCTAGTTGATAGGCCAATGCATGTGTATGCTTGTATATGCTTTTATGCCTTCATTTCTTAGCATTATGGCCACTGTTTTGGGCATGGCTGAGGTCTTTCTACATTCGGTTTAAGTCCATTTAGCATGTTTATTTACATATTGCTTGCATGCTTATGTCACATTCCATTGTATATGCTATGTTGTTGTTTGCATTGTGTATGTCATCTTACATCGCATTGTGTATGCTATGTTGTTATTTGCATTGTGTATGCCATTTTGTTGCTTTGCATTGTGTATGCATGCCATTAGCATTGGTAGCTTGATCATGTTGCATTGCATGTTGTTGCATGCATTACATTGTATTTGGCATACTCGTGTTACATTGTGTTTGGATAGGGTGTTAGTCCAAACACGAGAAACGAGGGACATTTCATACTTAAAGTGATGAAACGTGCCTCAATTCTCTGTCGCTGACACTCTTGATCACACATGATAGAGTTAAAGGCATTTATGTGGTATATGTGCATTCATTTTACATTGAATTGTGCAATCTTGGCTTCTCGACCATCATGCATTGAGATGCGTGATTGATGGCCCGAGGATCGAGAACTACACTCTCTTTAGATCATGAAATGATAGGGAGGGTGGTTGTGCACACATATCTTGCAAATACATTGCCATGCCCCTTCTTGTTCTCTGTTGCAGCAAACTGGAAGTGTGGCAGCAAAACTGGTCGGCCGACCAGAAAGACTAGCTGGCTGACCACCTTTTCTGGTCTACAGCAAACATAGGTGGTCGACAGGTGGTTGGCAACTCCAGAAAGGGGTCGGCTATGTTCTTACAGGTTCCCATGGTGGAGTTGAAGCTTTGTGGGGCTTTGTGCAATGTTCTGAGAACAATTGCAAACAGAGGCAAGTTGGGGCATCATGACGGATTTCCGAACGAGCTGACCGAGCATGCTTCTCTTCATCGCCCGCGAGGCCATTTCAATATTCATGATTAGTTCGTGTAATTTAATCATTTGATTGGTTGTGTAATATCTCGATTAGCTTAGCATAGCTATTTGTTTCAATTTGGTTGTGTAATAACTTAATTAGTTAACTACGATTAGTTAATTAGTTTTGTGATGTAATAATTAGTTTAATTAGCTTAAATTAGCTAGTTAGCTTCTTATTCGGACCCTCCGTCGAGAGGGCCAACTCTTGTAATAAGCGTGCGTATGTGTGATGCATGTCTTCCAACCTCCATTTCTTTCTCCCTTTTACTTAACCGCTTATGATGGTTAGTTTTAGGGCATATTTCATTAGCATACCTCATGCTTGCATGCGTGCACCATTCATTTGTATTGCATGCATCGGGCTTGGCTCATCATACTAACTACATTGTATTTCAATACATTTACTTGAATACGTGTTCAACAGCATGTTATCAAGTTGCATTCTTATGCCATCTTAGAATAGCCAAACCTATTTTAGTTGCATTCTCGCATGTGTTGCATTAGCCATCTTAACATTAACTAGGATCATGCATGATTTCTAACTAGTTCTCTGTTTTGGCTTGGAGTACATTGTGAGTGTTTACGCTTTAGCATGCTGCATATGTGTTATTGATTGCCATGAAAGCATGCTTACCATGAGGCTAACTGCTTAAGTGATTAACTGCTTGAATGCTTGTGGATGAAGGTTGGATTGCATGAATTGGAACAATTCATCAAAATGTGTGTTTTCTAAGCCCACTTGAGGGTGGCAAAATCCTCGACTTAGCCTACTTGCGAGTAGTACCTTTAAACCATTTTCAAACAAACGAATATGAAATGTTTTGTTCTAACTTAGGCGATCTAGTCTATGCTTGTGTGCTGTGCGCATCACATAGTAATTCTAGGTTAATAACCGCAATAAGAACGCATGTGTTTTCAAAAATTAAATATCATGTTAGTAAAGGCCGATCTTTGATCGGGCGAGCGGGGGTGCTCATTGCATGACCTTCCCCTCTCGTACCCAAGTTCCCGAGCCGAGGCAACTTTGGTGATGACAGACACGTGGCCTTCGGCATGAGTCAGGGTTTCCTAAATTTCCCAAAAATAAAACATTTAAGTGGCGACTCTGTATCTGGCAAAGCAGTCCAAGTTTGGCACTTCTTTATTGAAATTAGTTTTCCAAAACGATTTGCCGGATTTGGACTCTTTGGTGATTTATCGGTCTTACATTACACTTTGTGAGATTAGATTCAGAACCATGACACGAATCCGAACTTGTAGTAGCTAAGAACAAACGGAGCCGGGAGTTCTCGGGCGGTCTACACCTTCCCCCCTTAAAGAATTTCATTCCCGAAATTTCAAATCAAACTACCCAAACAAAGGGTTTCTAGCGATCAAAACTACGCTATTTCATTTTCAAATCACAATACTAACTCTTAACCAAATTCCACCATGGTTATCTCATTAACAACAACCTCCCAAGTACGCAAAAACATGAAATTTTCCAAAAAGTAATGGCAACTCTAAACAACCTTATGCTTAAAACAACAACGCACATATCAACACGTGGTTAACAACTTTAAATACTTTTTCCCCCAACACTAGGGAATATTACAAAGAAAAGCAACTTGAGCATTTTCAAACAAATCTAGATATTTGGAGCAGACTTCCGCCTCTCGTTCCCACGTCGCTTCTTCAACTCTATGGTGTCTCCATGACACCTTTACCAACGGTATAGTTTTGCCCAGTAGCACTTGCTCCCGGGTATCTAATATTTGAACAGGTCATTTTTCGTAAGAGGCATCTTCATCTACCTCCAAGTCAACCCAATTAAGAACATGAGAAGGGTTGGGTTCATACTTCCTAAGCATAGATACATAAAATACGTTGTGAACTCCCGAAAGTTGTGGCGGTAAAGCTAACCGGTATGCTACTTCCCCAATTCGCTCTATGATCTCAAAAGGCCCAATGAACCTTGGAGACAATTTACCACTCTTACCAAATCTCATCGAACCCCCGCCTTGGTGAGATTTTTAGAAACACATGGTCATCAACTTCAAAAGATAAAGGTTGTCCTCTCTTATCGGTATAACTTTTTTGTCGGCTTTGGGCCGTAGCTAACCTCTTCCGATTGAGAACAACTTTCTCAATTGTCTCTCTAACAATTTCTGGACCCAGTAACAGTGCATCACCCACTTCAGCCTAACAAACTAGTGATCTACAAGGTCGGCCATATAAGGCCTCAAATGGTGCCATTCCAATACTAACTTGGTAACTATTGTTGTAAGCAAACTCAATCAATGGTAAGTGCCTTTCCCAAGGCCCCTTAAAATTAAGGACACAAGCTTTAAGCATGTCCTCCAAAATCTGAATGGTACGTTCCGACTGTCCATCGGTTTGAGGATGATAAGCGATGCTAAGAGTCAACTTAGCCTCTTGAAGGCTTTTCCATAACTGGGAAGTAAAACAAGGATCCCTATCTAACACAATAGTCATAGGGACTGCATGAAGTCAAATTATGTCTCTAATGTACAACTCTGCCAAGCGTTCAACTGAGTCACTGGTGCACATAAGGGTGTGCGCGGTGCGGGTCGGTGCGGTTTAAGAGAAAAATAGAAATCGTATGGCGGGTGGCAGATTAATAAAAATGTCATTAGAATTTGCCATTTTTCTTATCGAAAACCGGCGGTTCGGTTGGCAAATAATGGCGGATTTGCCTTGGCGGTTCGGGTGAATTGGCGGTTTATAAAAAATATAATTCAAATATAACTCAACCTCTTGTAAAATGTGGACATCAGTGATGGCATTAACCTTCAAAAACAAGTATATGTTTTTCTCATTAGTCTCACTGAGTTTCCTTGACTATCATCCAAAGCTATAATTACCCACTAACTTTTCACTTCCTATTTCATTGAGGGCTGCTATATTTAAGTGAAGAAAATAATAATTAATATATAGAAGTTCTCTTTAAATATTTAAGCAGAACACACCACATGTCCACATCTTTATCTTTCCTTTATTTATATATCTTTGATTAACGTAGTTTTATTTTTTTTGGGTTAATTACACTAATTTATTGCAGCTCAAAAATCCTACCATATATACCCTCTAAATAAATAAATAAAATCCTGCCATGTATTACTCCTATTTATATTAATTTATTCATTTTTTAAAACTTTTGAAGAATTTACTTAAAAATAAAAATAATTTTACTAATTTAAAAACAATTACACCCAAACAGTATATATATTATATATAGAGCACTGAGCATGATATATGTTATATATATATATATATATGTATAATGTATACAGAATAGAGAGAGAGTAGCAAAAGAAAAGAGAGAAAGATAGAGCATCGAGAGAAAAGAGCTGCGCGAGAAAGAGACTAACAGCGGTCGATCGGCACAGCAGCGGCAGTGAGGAGAGGAAATGCTAACAGATCAGCGATGGTGAGGAGAGGCTAGTGGTGGTGAGGAGAGTGAGCTGATCGGCGATGAATCTGTGTGTGTGAATCGATGAAATGTTATACATAGCAGCGGTGTCATCTCTGTGTGTGTGTGAATAAGATGAAATTGAAATGTGTTGGTGGGTGTCAATTAAGTTTAATTGAGAAATTATTGTGTGTGTGTGTAAGTATATGTATGGTAGATATAATCTGTGGCTGGATTATACTTGGTCTGTGGGTGTATAACAGGGGATTTTTTTTTCTTTTTGAAACATAGGTAGGTCGGGTCGGTTAGACTTGCAGGTTGGGCAGTTCCACCCGCCACCCGCGCCAACCCGCCAGTTCTGGTCCTCTAACTTGCCAACCCGCCCGCCAAGGTTGAAATTTTGATCGGTTTGGTAAGGTTCGGAGCGATTGGGGGCGGTTTTGGCAGTTTTGGCAGTATTATACACAGCCCTAGGTGCACATCGGAATGAAATGTATAGACTTAGTCAACCTATACACAATCACCCAAACAGCATCATTGCCTCCTTGTGTTCTAGGAAGCCCAACTACAAAATCCATGGTAACACGCTTCCGTTTCCACTCGGCTATCGGTAAGGGTTGTAACATACCCGCTGGTCTTTGGTGTTCGGCCTTCACTTATTGACAAGTAAAACACTTCGATACAAATAAAGCGACATCTCGTTTCATACCCCTCCACCAAAACTGACGACTAAGATCATGATACATTTTAGTGCCTCCCGAGTCTACCGCAAGGCGTAAGTGATGGAACTCTCGAAGTACTTCCTCTCTACAAAATCCTGGTACAAATAAACAATCTAGGTACCGTATACTCAGATTTGAGTGAACGTTCAAACCTTTCTCTTCCTTCCCTATGGAAATATTAACACAAATTGATTCCACATCACGGTCTCCTTGTTGTGCCTCGATGACCTTACTAACCAAGGTAGCTTGAGCATTCAAAGTAAACAAGGTAGCACACTCTCCGGACTCACCCAAGTGCAAATCAAACTTGCCAATAACATCTAGCATACCATTCCCGAATGGCCACACTTGCGAAACTACTCAGATTTTTGACTCAAAGCATCGGCCACCATATTGGCTTTCCCCGGATGATAGTGTAACTCAAAGTCATAATCCTCCATAAATTCCATCCACCTCCATTGTTGTAAATTCAAGTCTTTTTGAGAAAACAAATACTTCAAACTCATATGATCAGAGAAAATCTCAAATTTCTCACCATACAAGTAATGCCTCCAAATTTTCAAGGCAAAAATCACCGCCGCTAATTCTAAATCATGGGTGGGGTAATTTTTCTTGTGAGTTTTCAATTGTCGTGATCTGTAGGCCACAACTTTTTCCTCTTGCATCAAGACACAACCAAGTCCATCCCCGGACGCATCACAATAGATAGTATAATTAAAACCCCTTTTCAGAATTATCAAAATCGGTGCGGTAGTCAATCTAGTCTTAAGCTCTTAGAATGACTTTTCACAAGCCTCACTCCACACAAATTTGATACCATTTCTAGTCAACCTAGTCAAAGGTCCAGCTAGTCTAGAAAAGTCCCTTACAAAATGTCGATAATACCCCGCTAATCCCAAGAAACTTTGGATTTGAAAAACATTCTTGGGTTGTTCCCAATCCTGTACGGCATCTATCTTTGAGGAGTCCACAGTCACTCCCTCTCTAGACACTGCATTCCTAAAAAACTTCACCTCTGTTAACCAAAACTCACAATTTTCAAATTTGGCATACAATTGGTGCTCACTAAGTAAACTAAGCACTACCCACAAGTGAGTCTCGTGTTCCTCTTCAGAGGTTGAATAAATCAAGATGTCGTCCACAAAGATGACCACAAAACGGTCCAAGTATTCCCGAAAAATTCTGTTCATCAAATTTATAAAGGAAGCCGGTGCATTGGTCAACCCAAAAGGCATTACAAGGAATTCGTAGTGGCTATAATGAGTACGAAAGGCCGTCTTCTGAATGTCCTCCTCCCAGACTCTCAATTGATGGTACCAAGACCTCAAATCTATTTTTGAGAAGCAACGAGACCATCTAAGTTGGTTAAACAAATCATTTATTCAGGGTATATGATACTTGTTCTTAATTGTAACTCTATTTAACTTGTGGTAATCAATACACAACCGCAATGACCCATCATTCTTCTTCGCAAAGAGAGCCGGCGCTTCCCAAGGCAATGTACTAGGGCGAATGAAGCCCTTGTCTAAAATTTCTTAGAGTTGAATCTTCAACTCATGCAATTCGGCGGGTGCAAATCTATACAGTGACATGGAAATCGTTGTCATGCTAGACACTAATTCAATGGAGAACTCGACCTCCCGGTGAGGTGGTAAATTAGTAAGATCTTCTGGAAAGACATCCGGGTATTCACAAACTCCCCTTGGTAATTCAACACGAGTCCCGTCACTCTCACTATCCAAGAGAGTTGCAAGAAAGCCACTAAGCTTTCTCCTACTACGAGGGTTAACAACTAGTGACAAGGCTCTATCAACTAGGTTCCCCAGAAAATAGAAACGATCACCGTTCGAAGTGTACACCGTAACTCTCTGACGGTAAAAATCAATCACAGCTTGGTAAGAACACAACCAGTTCATGCCTAAAATGACATCAAAACTCGACATATCTAGCAACACAAGTAAACGGAAGTCAACGCCCGGCAACTTCTATTTCACAATCGCGACAACCCCGGTCTAAATCAACTCTACCCCCAACAAGTGACTCTACTCTGAGTGGAGGCACTAACTGTGCTACCTCTAACCCAATGCAGAAGAAAATGCAATAGATATAAATGAATGAGACGCACCCATGTCTATCAATATATTAGCCAAAGAATTACACACAACAAAAATACCTCTCACAACTGAGGATTCGCAATCGCCCGCACAAGAATAAAGATACACGCACCCCTGTGGACCCTAATTGACTTGCTCCCCTCTTGTAGCATAAGCCTGTTGTATTGACTAAGCTGAAGCAACTCCTTGATTAACTCGCGAAGCTTGGACTGATTGAGCCTGTTGGTGGCTTTGAGTCTACCTCGACCTTGATGCGCTAGATACACCTCCCAACTGTGGGCAAGTTCTCTTCATATGCCCCGGATGACCACACCGATAACAATTAAACCCTTGACCTTTATTCTGAGACTGAGATTGATTTTGAGATTGGTTAGGTGGTGGTAACATTAACTGCCCTCCTTCCTTCTGTGGGCATGAGAAAGATTTGTGACCTGGTTGGCCACACTTGAAACACAAGAAGCTACTCGATGCACTTTTTCCCGGACCTGCATTAGGCAAAGGAAAAGTGGATCTAGACTGCTATGGTTGGGACTGGGATGGATAGGTGTTCCTGCTCTTCTTGTTCTGCCTATAGTCTCCTTGAGACTCTTGGCCCCTAGACCTCGAATTCTGAAGCCTCTCCTCCTCGGCTTGTATGGAAATTTCTACGTGTGTCGCCGTCTCCACAAGACGGTCATATTCCCGAATCATATTTCCAACAAGTAAAATTATGAGTATTTAATTATATAATTTTGATTATTCAGACTGATATTGATTGGAAGAGGGATTCAAATAGATGAAATAAGGAAAAAAATAATGAAAGTTGAAAGGATAAAATTAAAATTAACTTTTATTTTTTAGTTAATAATTTTTATTTTGTGGTTTCTACCTAAAGGTTAATAAAATATGAAAACTAATATATACCTTATAAAATCCAAACTAGTTAATAGCACCTCTCTCACTCTTTCCCCCCAAAATGAAGTCCCTCATGGAATTCGTGACCTGCTATGGGTCTGCCCCCAGTCGGCCGGACCCACTGCGAGTTGAGGAGACGCAGTTCCTCGTACTTCCCTCGTCACGGCAATGGCAACGGCAACGGCAATGGCAACGGCCTGCCCGGGGCCGTTATCAGAACCAGAAGTGAGGGAGC
Source organism: Camellia lanceoleosa (assembly GCA_025200525.1). NCBI lineage: Eukaryota > Viridiplantae > Streptophyta > Magnoliopsida > Ericales > Theaceae > Camellia > Camellia lanceoleosa. The sequence goes on along the minus strand of JANUSC010000049.1, from coordinate 691,113 downwards.
TCGAGGTCGTCAGCCGATTGGCGGCCCTTATTGAGAGCACTTTCAGAGGACAATGTGGTGCCGGAGTCAGACAGAGAAAGGTGGAGGAGTATGAACGCTGGATCTGAGAGAATGCTAAAGAGAAAGGTCTCGTCGTCGTCATCGGCCAGCACTGCTGCCAGAGTTTCTGTCCGTAATTACAGTGGCGACAATTCCGGGTATGTTTTTCACTCCCTTTTACTTGGTCCATCCTCATAAATCATTTTTATTTTTTCCTACATTCCGGTACTCTAGGAACGAACAACTATAACTTTGTTTGTTAACTACATAATTAATATGATAAAATGATTTTAGCCTTGTTTGAAAGTAGAGTTGGGCTAAAATAACTTATTAAAAAATAAAATATATTAAAATAGTTAATAAGATAAAATATTATATTTAATTCATAATTATTTTATTTTTTCTCTCACCATCAGTAAATCAATTAAAAAAAACTAATTAATTTTTCGAATACAATTTTTTTAGCCAACCTAAAATAGCCAAACAACTAAATAATCAACTTTTCAAACAAAGCCTTTATCTAAGATATTTTAACGGTATAATATATATATTTTTTCAAATATTATAGACGCAGAGGTTTTAAAAATATAATAGAGAAAATATGATGGAGAAATGATCTTGTTAAAGTGCTTCGAAGGTATAAGAAAATAACAAAAAAGTATGTACATTTTGAGATATTTATTATTAAATTCAATACATATTTTTGTTAATTTTAAAATACTTTTTTTTTTTGGGGTACAATTTTGCAAGAAACTTTTATAAAGTGTAAAAATTAAATTGTTCAAATTAAAACAATAAAAAAGTAAAATTTGAGTCAACTGTTAGAGTGAAAAGTGTAATCTATTCATTAAAATATATGAGTTGGTAGTCTTAATTGGGTGTTTTTTTGTTTTATTTTATTTTTATTATCTTTTGTTCTTTCCTGGTGGTGTTTTATATAACGGGAAATAACTATACAGGTAAGTATAAAAAAAAAAAATTACAAATCAGTATAATAAAGTTTATAAATTTTAATAATTAAAATGTTATATTTTTTCATTATTTTATAATTTTTTTAAAAGTTACCACCGAATTTTAATTCCCATTTATATAATTTATTTATTTTCAGGAGAAGTTGCTTTCCGATAATCATGTCATCGTTCCCAGCAGCACCATTCATGTTTTGAGGGGAGGCAATGTTACGTGGAATGGGTTTTTTATTCTCTGTTCAATCATCAACATCTCTACTGTATGTTTTTGGTTTTAACAAGTGTACGAGCACGAAATAATCTTCTCGTATAATTTTGTTGATTAAGTTTGCACTCCTCCAAACGTCGTCGCTTTACTCCTTGAAAACACAAACATGAGCTAGCCGGTGGGTGTGTGCCGGATACTTCTCCGATGCCTAAGTCAGCAAATAGACAATAGACAAAAGCTCTGTGTATTTGAGAGTCAAAATTGTGATACCTGTACATAGGTCCTGTTACGAGCTTTTATAGAGTTCACATGGCACAATCCTAGTAAGACTTCAACTCTCTTTTAGCAGAGTCCTCCTAGGAATCAGAAAGGTAATGCTCATCTTTGTACACCCTCCCAAGTGCTTAACCAAGTGGGATGGTTTTACCATGGCAGAATGACAGCACAACCGAGCTACCTCTAGCATTCTGAGACAACCAGTTCGGTGCATTCATGAGCAATGCCTAGCTCGGTCCTCATTTATCCATGCCTTGGTTCAAAATACTCCAACTGAGCTAATCGCAGCCATTCTTGACCGAGCTAACAGGGTCCAGTTGCGAAGCCCATTCGAATCGGCCTACAGCTCGGCCCACTTCTACCCGGTCCTAGCTCGGCCCAAGTTTCACACAAATTACCCTCTCAATTGCCCTTTAATTCCATCTGCAGCACATGATTTGAGATTATTTTTCTCCAGCCGAGCTAAAACGTCCAAGCCGACCGAACTAAAGCAAGTAATACAACCGAGCTCATTCTCTACCAGACTACTGATTTGCCCGATCCAAAAACGTCTTGTCAATTACTCTGCACGTCGTTCCGCTTTTCAAGTACGTCTGAATCATTGTCTATTCCCTTGGACACGTGGCTTGCTCCCACTGGTCAAGTACCACTGACACAACTGTCTTCGTACTTCGAAAATTTTGAACAGTCCCGCCCATTTTTGTGCTTTATACAAAAACCCTTCTTTTGAACCAAACACTCCACTGTTCATCTTCTCTCACTTGCCCTCTGAGTCTCCATATTCATGACTATAGCATCTGTAATAGCTGGCATCCTCACTGCGTTGATCTTCGTCTTTTCACTTTGAAATTGTAAGTGGCTTAATCCTTTCTTTTTTGGTTATTCCACAAGTATGTATTGTATAGACATATATATATATACATATGTTTTTCAAAAATGCACTCTTGTAGTTGCACACAAATGGGTAAGGACCATGAGAACTCAAAAAACCACATGCCCAGACCACAATGACACCTTAGCTGAATTCTTAATCAATTTGAAATGTGATCCTTTTGATCTAAAGTAACACCACACCGAGTTAGGAACTTGTTTATGACAGGTGCGTACTCGACCGAACTAGAAGACCTCACCCAATAGCCGAGCTAAAAACCTTGAGCCACGCCTTGTGTTATGACCGATCTAAGATCCTTAATGCTCAATAACCGGGCTAAAAACTCGTGCTATAACCGAACTAAAAAACGGGTTGCAACCTTTTTAGCCGATCTAGAGTTATATTTATTTTGCCTTCTTGCTCAGCCCGGTCTAGTGATCTGGGCATAACACTTTTTATCTCCACTTTGCAGACTTGACTAGGTTGGCCAGGCACACCTTTGCACTACCGCTCAATCGAGACATTCAAAGTCATCTCAACATCGAGCTAGGCTACCATCCTAATTTGTACACAATATAAGTTACATGGGTAAATATTGGTTCCTGGTGGACTCACATGGGGCTATTGCCGAATTCCATAAAGACTATAATATCCCTGATGATGCTCATCTATCTTTAGCCGAACTAGATACCACGCCCTGGGGAAAACCGGGCTTCGTTCCTTTTACCGTAATATCAATCGTTGAGGCCAGTCTCCGATTCTCAGACATACCAATCGATTTGTGAATTCCTTAGGCAGGCGAGATTGTGCCCAACTCAACTCAGCACCAATACTTATAGAATAATAAATGGTATCACCGAGCTAAACCGTCGGCTCGGTCTCAACCTCAAATTGGCCGAGCTATTCCATCAATACTCGCTCAGCCAAAATAATGATGGTTGGGTGTATTATTTAAGGGTAAGGAGAGGCCAAGAGAAAATAGTAAAAAATACACCGGACAAAGACTTAAATGACCACGATTTTTTTTGGGTTTCGGCAATTTTGAAGACCAAGAAGCCCAGATACCGAGATATAACATAAATTGGAATAAGGGGACTGCTGGTAAGAATACCTTGATCTAGCTTTCTTTTTCTGTTTATTTCGTGCTATAATTCCACACCGTGCTGACCCAGTATTTTTTCTTTCTCTTGTGTAGACTTAAACCAACTAAAATCACAATACCCATAGGCCAACCAAGTCGCCTTTCGCGCCGCGCTACGATACCGTCATCGCGGTTGGGTCGAGCTGCTAAATTTTGAACCGACTTACCGTTATAGCGGAAGGAGGAAGACCAGGGTGACAGACTTTCTCCTTGAACCATCACCCAAACCAGATCCCATACTTCTCCAAATCAATTTGATCCCTTTGATAGAAGAACAAGAAATGGCAAAAAAGAGAGCCGTGTGAGCGCTAATCACCGAGCAGACCACTGGTGAAGCAAAAACCGGGCTAGAGCCATTTGGCTAGCCCCGTGACACTATCGTCGCCCTTCCAACTGCGAGGGCCTCCATATCTCGGCCGAGCAACCATGCACATACCACTGCAACCAAGCCGCAACACCTAGTTGACGAGGACACCGTGCTTCCTAACACCACGATGCCGAGCCCTAAGCCCGTGCATTCTGACCGAGCATGCCCTTCGGAATGGGCACCAAGAATGACTTACAAGAACTGCGATATCTCGAACACAAACTCGGTGGTTGTAGACAAGGACCACACGCTCACCTTGAACCTTGCCAAAAGCGTGTGTCTGCCAATCGACATGGAGCACCACGACCACCTAACCAAGCTCAAAGCCATACGCTCGGCCACTAAGTCAATAGTGCTTGTAAGTGCTCCCTTTGTTTGTTTTCCAGTTTTTACATCTGTTTGGTCGATTTTAGTTACAATCGCTATCTCTCCTTCTACAGGCCATGTAGAAAAACCATGTGGCTTATAAGCGTGTGTTGGAGCTGCACAAGACAGCACAGCTGGCTGTGGCAGACGCTAACACTAAGATAGCCAAGCTGAACGAGGCCAAGCAAAAAATGACCGAGCTCGAATCTGAAATCACTCGACTCACCGAGATGGTCAACTCGGCAGAAACGGACAAGCAGAAGGCCTTGGCCAAAAAGAAAGGCTGCTATCTGTGCGAGCTGGCCAAGCTCAAGAAGAAAAAAAATGCCGAGATCACCGAGCTAAACAAGAAAACGAAGGACGCTAAAGATAAGGGCTACAAGGAAAGGGAGGCCACCTACATCCTACAATGTGAAGCTGTGAAGGATATATTTTTCAAATGCGGATGGAAGGCAGTTGCAACAAAGCTCGGTTATGGTCAAGAAACCGAGGTCTTCTAGAACCCTCCTCCCCACTTCATTCCAAGTTTTATGGCAGACTACGCCAATGCCATTCAACAAAAGTTACTTTAAGAAGGGAAGAAGGAGGAAGAATCCCCAGAGCCAAACAACACCCCAGCTGTTACCAATGATCACGGCCTCCAAACTGCTTAGTCAGCTTGGGTGGAGCCACCGGTGCCAAGTACGGTTGATGATGCACCTGTGATTGACCTACTTGCTGGAACCGGGCTACCGAGTGGTGAAGCTCGGGTTGACCTGGATACAGACTTGGACGATCTATTTGCTTGATCTTGTTTTTTCTCTTGAAATTGTAACCGGGCTGAAGCCCCACCTCTTGTAATGCACTTTTAAATCTTGAATGAAATTTGCTATTTTTCCAATCTTTTTGTTCGGTTCACGTCATACTTCTTGTATTTACGCTTTAACTTTAATTGTATAAGGCTTGAACTCTTTGCTCAGTTTCTCATGTCTTAATTTTTATGGCCGAGATAGCCATCTTGGTCCAAGAGCTTTGTAATCTGTTTACTATGTGTTGGTCATACCTTCAAACCTTCTTCAGCCTAGATCCTGATCTCGGCTAAAGAGAGCTAAATGTTGGTCATACCTGCAAACCTTCTTTAGCCTAGATCCTTATCTTGGCTGAAGAGAGCTTAAATGTTGGTTATTCCTGCCAATCTTCTTCAAATTTAGATCCCGATCTCGGCCTCAAGAGAGCTAAATGTTGGTTATTCCTGCCAACCTTCTTCAGCCTAGATCCTTATCTCGGCTAAAGAGAGCTAAATGTTGGTTATTCTTGCCAACCTTCTTCAACCTAGATCCTTATCTCGACTGAAGAGAGCTAACTGTTGGTTAATCCTGCCAACTTTCTTTAGCCTAGATCCTTATCTCGGTTGAAGAGAGCTAAATGTTGGTTATTCCTACTGTGGAGAAGTGGTTTGGAAATACTCTTCAGATCTTGGGGGACGCTCGTGATCCTTAGGAAGCCACCTGAAAAAGAATTAACGCTCCGGTCGGGGGTGCCGGAATTAGCACTCTGACCGATAAGTCAGTGTATACTCTCTTGATTGCTTGTACCTTAAGTTAAACATGCTAATTCTTACGCACCTCTTTCTGGCTGATGTTCTTCTATTTATATCTTTTCTTTCCTAGGCCTCCGGATTGGGTCCATTTTCAATTTGCCATTCGGCTTCTTTTGTAGCAAACCGCTTTTCACTCGGCCCTTTGCTCAACCGGCTATTTGGCCAAATAGGATAGGATTCGAGCATGCGAGACGGTGCCAAGTGCTGTACATTTCAGCTCTCCAAGTTCAACTATTCGGCCTCTCTACGACTCCCAATATTCGGTCCCCACAATTGCCCCTCAAGCACTCCAGTAACAATAGTTGGCTGGAGTGTTTGGTTTCGAACTCGAAAAGTCAGAGCCGAAATGTCTGAGCACACGCTTCTCGATTATCATTTCAACTTCCCACCCCTTCGTACACTTCTATTTACTGTGATTTAAAATTTTGACGTCTTTTCAAATACATACACACTTTTAAATGCTCGTCGCTGGACTGACTTCCGAATTACCTCTGCAACTTCCTTTACTTCACTATCCTCTTCGTCTCTTGTAAGTTCTCTCCCTCTCTGCTCTGAATCTTTTTTCTTACTTTGTTTTTGGCTTAGCATATTCCTATAGGCTGAAGGAAACGGCAAAACATTTAAAAGATCTCCTCTCCTCGGATCGAATTTCTAGCTTCCGACGCCATTTCTCCATTCCTGATGACATCCGTTTGTCACTTGTGACAGATGGCACCCTCGATATGGATAGGGCTGATGAAACCACGATTGTCTTCCCTCTCCTATCAATCGCAGAGGGTGGAGTCTGTTTCCCCCTTCACCCATTCCTTAGGGCTGTGCTTTGCCATTGGGGTTTAATCCCTTCCTAACCCAATGTCAACTTTTTTAGAATCGTAATGGGGATTATAGAGCTAAATCGTCACCTTAGGATTAACCTTGGCATTCCAACTATCCGGCATTGTTATGCCTTGGCCAAGTCTTTTGGTCAGCACGGACGTTATTTCCTTAGGGCCAAGGATGCCGACCATCAGTTAGTGACTATGCTTTCCAGTTCTGGAAAGTGAGTCGATGATGTTATGGTCGTTGTCCATGGTAACTGGGAATTCGGCGAAGGCGAGGATCGCATCGATCCTATTCCTAGACGGAGGGACGAACTAGGTGGCCGTATAGATTCTTATTTTTATTTTCTTTGTTATATTTAAAAAAGCTTCATTTCTGAGACCTTATGGTTTTGCTTGTGCAGGAAACGATTTGAAGAAAGTCCTGACCTCAACCGACGACACCGTTCTTTCGGAAATCAAAGTCGCGCTCAGATATTTCGGCCGTCCAAGTCTCCAGAAATAGGGGAGGGCGGCCCACATGCTGCTTTACTACGAGTCGACCTAGACGACCTTCTCGGCGGCCGAAAACATCCCAATTCCGAAGGGTGAAGAGTCTCTTCCCGTTCTTATTTTGACCAACTTCAAAAACTTGTGGCAAGTTGGTTTCGAGGGATCCGATTCGGAGTGGGCAGAATTAGCTGAGGTCGCTGAGTCAGATCAGTCTGAAGTGGAAGTTGACGAGGCATTGAAGTTGGCCTTTGAGAAAGCCGGTCTTAATTCAGCTGACCCTCCGTCTACTTCGGGCTGAGGGGACCTTCCATTTGATGACATTTTTAATGGTTTAGAGGATCTTCCTGATGCATACCCTGAAGACATGGCTGGGTTAAGCCTCACACAACTTGCCAAGAAGGCAAACACAGAAAGGATGGCCACAAGGCGAAGAGAAGAGGCCATTTGAAGAGCAGAGCGCAGCGAAGAGCAAGTGCCAATTGCCGCCGAATCTCAGCCTTCCCTGCCTGTTGCCAAATCTCAACCCCCCTTGCCTGTTGAGGAAATGGCAAAAAAACTAAAGTGCCAAGTCCGCTGTGGTTGTGCACCTCGATCAAGAGGCTGGGCAAAGGGCAGAGAAGCGCCCTGCCGAGGTCAAGGCTGGGTCAGAAGAAGACTGTGCCGGCAAACAACCTCGTTTAGAGGAATCGGATGTGGTTGTGCCTTTTGTCATTCGATCGAAGATAAAAAAACACGTCGATCTCCTCTGAAGCTTCGGTATATATCTTGACTTTGTCTTTTCACTTTATGCAAATACCGTTTTGGTTTTAATTTCCTGTTTTGCAGACCGTCAGAGCGATAGCCGAGATGGGCCGTCGCCATCACGACGCCGTTGAACAGCTTGGCCATTTACAAACGGAAGTTGAGGGCCAAAGAAGCAGGGCCGAGTTTGAAGCTTTAAGGGCGAAGATGGAAGGCGCGCGGGCTGAGGCCGAGATGGAGAGGGCGCGTAACACAGATCAACTGAGATCGGCCGTCGAGAAGAGAGCGAACGCAAGCGAAGATGCGCTCAAATTGGCCCAGGAGGCGATCTCCAAACTGGAGGTTGAGTTGGAAGAATTAAAGAAGGCGAAGGAAGTAGCCGACTCGGAGGCTTTCAAGGCATTCGAGGCCGAGAAAAGTGCTGCTTTCGCCAAATATGTGCACGAAGTCCTCAAATTTGAAAATCGGAGATTCAAACACGACTGGCTCAAAGCCCTTACTGCTGCTGATGTGACATTGGCTATGCCGATTCCATACGAGCAAGTGGATGTTGAATACTGAGTCTGACTGAGGGCTAATTTGGGCAACATTTGTTTTTGTTTTCGGATTTCGAATGTATTTTTACAACTTTTTGTTTGGTAATTTTCATATATTGCTACAGTTATAGTTTTTTTCTAGGCATTTTCATGCGAACTTGTAGCTTTTTGTTTAGTAATTTTCGTATGTAAAATGGCTACAATTTGTGCCCAGTTTACTAATGAAAATTTCCTTTTTTACCTTGCTATTATTTGTGCTAAATTTTGTTATTGATGAATGGTATTGCTTTCAATTGTAAAATGGCTACATTTTCAATGCCAAGTATCATAATTCATGGAGTGGCTGCGGCATAAATCGATTGGCATTCGGTTTAGGTACTTGGCTGATCAGATTAACAAATCTGCCATTGCCCCAGCCAGTGCATGAACTTCATAAGCCGAATAGGACTAGTTCATGGAATGGCTGCGACATAAATCGATCGGCATTGGGTTTAGATATTTGGCCGATCAGATTAATAACCGCTTGCCCTACCAATGCATGAACTTTAGAGTTAATAAGACTAGTTCATGGAATGGTCATGCATAAATCGATAAGATTGGGTTTAGATACTTGGTCGATCATATTAATAACCGCCTTTGCTACCAAAGGCATAAGCTTCAGGTTTAATAGGACTAGTTCATGGAATGATCCGATCGACATCTGGCTTTTGGCAATTAGAATTAATGACGTCGCCTCGGGGACACTATATACATTAAGGATAAATGGGGTGAGTTCGCGCCAGTGATTCCATTTATTCTTATTCAGACTCGATTTAAACCAGGGATAAGTGCGAATGTCAAACAGACTGTTCTTCAACAGCAGAGGAGAATGACAAACATTGGCTCAGCTAGACACTGCAATGAATTGCAGTAGCGAACCTACACGTACGGGAGGAAGGACGTCTAAGGAACAAGAAAAACGTCAGCCCCCAAGTCGTCGAAGCAGATCACCTCGAAAAGAAAAACAGCAATGGGGAAGTTCCCCACGACCGCGACCAAGAAACGAGCCTGACGCAATGCCATGACCGTTGAGTTTTGCGATTTTTGTGGGAAATAAACCGATGACGGAGGCAGATTCCATCGTTAACGATCCAGGTGTAGTAGTCGAGTTCGCTTGACAGATCTTTCCACCGGAAGTCTAGCAGTCGATGGTGGACGACAAGATTTCGAAGTATTTCGAGAAGGCATCCATGGGGCGGTGAAGGGGCTGTACACCACTTATGAAGTCGGCATGCATCTGTGTGCCATACGACGGGAAATAAAGAAGAAGGACGAACGAATTCATAGTTTTGAGGCTCGCGTGGAGAAGGCCGAGTGTGAGCTCAGGGAGCTTAGGAAGGCTCAAGCCACCGAGCCCCGTACGGTTGGTCAATCTAACCTGGTCGTGGAGGAGAGAGTGACCTAGTGGCTGTTAAGTCATGCCATTGCCGACCGAGATACGGCAAACATGTTTGCCGTAGAAAATGCGAGGAACATGGGTTATGAACAAGGCTTCCATGCGGGCCGGGAGATTGGGATCGACAAAACCAAAGAGAAACTTGCTAAGGAGGTCTGCTAATGCAAGAACCGGGGCTTTAGGCACGGTTGGATCAAGGCACATCAAGCCGCAGAGGCTATCCGAGCAGAGGGTATTGATTCGGCATTGTCACGGTACCAATGTGATCACTTTCCCTTTTCTGCCTTTGAAGTTGAAAAGAGTGACGATGAGGGAGAAGCCGTGTAAAAGTAGACACTGTAGGCATTGTAATGCATAATTCATGTAATTTTTAGCTAATTGAATAATAGTACATTGTCTATTTCAAGTGTTTTCAATTGTTAGCGTACTTTCTGATTGTATTAGTATACTTCATGTCAATCGGCTAATCTGAAGACATTTTATTTTGAACGTTTATATGTTTCAGCCTGCATTAATACGGCATGTTTTGCCATTTCACGTTTTTACGGTGTCACGCACTAATGGGTCTCCGAATTCGGAGACGTCCAATCGTGATATCAACAAAGGCCGCTCCGAATCTGGAGGCTTTATCAGCCAAAAGCCATCATGCGCCGATGCGGCTCCGAATTCGGAGACTTTATTTGGCCAATCATGATATCCACGAACGACGCTCCGAATCTGGAGCCTTCATCGGCCCAAAGACGTCATGCGCCAATAGGGCTCTGAATTCGGAGACTTTGGCCAATCGTGATATCCACGAAGGGTGCTCCGAATCCAGAGGCTTTATCAGCCAAAAAACGTCATGCGCTGATGGGGCTTCGAATTTGGAGACTTTGTTTGGCCAATCGTGATATCCACGAAGGGCGCTTCGAATTCGGAGGCCTATCGGCCCCAAGACGTCATGCGCCGATAGGGCTCCGAATCCAGAGGCTTTATCGGCCCAAAAACGTCATGCGCCGATTGGCTCCGAATTCGAAGACATTGTTTGGCCAATCGTGATATCCACGAAAGGCGCTCCAAATTTGGAGGCTTATCGGCCCAAAGACGTCATGCGCCGATGGGGCTCCGAATTCGGAGACTTTGTTTGGCCAATCGTGATATCCACGAAGAATGCTCCGAATCAAGAGGCTTTAACGGCCCAAAGACGTCATGCGCCGATGGGGCTCCGAATTCAGAAACTTTATTTGGCCAATCATGATATCCACGAAGGGCGCTCCAAATCCGGAGGCTTTATCGGCCCAAAGATGTCTTGCGCCGATAGGGCTCCGACTTCGGAGACTTTATTCGGCCAATTGTGATATCCACGAAAGGAGCTCTGAATCTGGAGGCTTTATCGGCCCAAAGATGTCATGCGCCGATGGGGCTCCGAATTCGGAGACTTTGTTTGGCCAATCGTGATATCCACAAAGGGCATTCCGAATTTGGAGGATATATTGGCCTAAAGGCGTCATGCGCCGATGGGCTCTGAATTTGGAGACTATTTGGCCAATCATGATATCCACAAAGGGCGCTCCAAATCCGGAGGCTGATCGGCCCACAGACGTCATGCGCCGATGGGGCTCCGAATTAGTAGACTATTTGGCCAATCGTGATATCCACGAAGGCGTTCCGAATCCGGAGGCTTTATTGGCCCAAAGACTTCATGAGCCGATGGCGCTCCGAATTCGGAGACTATATGGCAATCATGATATCCACGAAGGGCGCTACGAATCCAGAGGCTTTATCGGCCCAAAGATGTCATGCGCCGGTGGGGCTTTGAATTCGGAGACTTTATTTGGTCAATCGTGATATCGACGAAGGGCGCTCTGAATCCAGAGGCTTTATCGGCCCAAAGACGTCATGCGCCGATGGGGCTCCGAATTCAGAGACTATTTGGCCAATCGTGATATCCACGAAGGTCGCTCCGAATTTGGAGGGTTATCGGCCCAAAGACGTCATGCACCGATGGGGCTTCAAATTCGGAGACTTTATTTGGCCAATTGTGATATACACGATGGGAGCTCCGAATCCGGAGGCTTTATCGGCCCAAAGACGTCATGCGCCGATGGGGCTCTGAATTAGGAGACTATTTGGCCAATCGTGATATCGACGAAGGGCGCTCCGAATCAGGAGACTTTATCAGCCCAAAGACGCCATGCGCTGATGGGGCTCCAAATTCGGAGACTTTATTTGGCCAATCATGATATCCAAAAAGGACGTTCCGAATCCGGCGACTTTATCAGCCCAAAGACGTCATACGCCGATGGGCTCCGAATTCAGAGACTATTTGGCCAATCGTCATATCCACGAAAGGTGCTCCAAATTCAGAGGCTTATCGGCCCAAAGACGTCATGTGCTGATGGGGCTCCGAATTCGGAGACTTTGTTTGGCCAATCGTGATATCCACAAAGGGCACTCCGAATCCGGAGGCTATATCAGCCCAAGGACGTCATGTGCCGATGGGGCTCCGAATTCAGAGACTTTATTTGGCCAATCTTGATATCTACAAAAGGTGCTCCGAATCTGGAGGCTTTATTGCCCTAATGACGTCGTGTGCCGATGGGGCTCTGAATTCGGAAACTTTATTTGGCCAACCGTGATATCCACGAAGGGAGCTCCGAATCCGAAGACTTTATCGGCCCAAAGACATCATGCGCCGATGGGGCTCTGAATTCGAAGACTATTTGGCCAATCGTGATATCCAGGAAGGGCACCCCGAATCTGGAGGCTTTATCGGCCCAAAGACGTCATGCGCCGATGGGGCTCTGAATTCGGAGACTTTATTTGGCCAATCGTGATATCCACGAAGGCCACTCCAAATCCGGAGGCTTTATCGGCCCAAAGATGTCAAGCGCCGATGGGGCTCCAAATTTGGAGACCTTGTTTGGCCAATCCTGATATTCATGAAGGGTGCTCTGAATCCGGAGGCTTTATCAGCCCAAAGACTTCATGCACCGATGCGGCTCCAACTTCGGAGACTTTATTTGGCCAATCGTGATATCCACGAAAGGCGCTCCGAATCTGGATGCTTTATCGGCCCAAAGAGATTATGCGCCGATAGTGCTCCGAATTCGGAGACTTTGTTTGGCCAATCGTGATATCCACGACGGGCGCTGAGAATCTGGTGGCTTTATCGGCCCAAAGTTGTCATGTGCCGATGGGGCTCTGAATTCGAAGACTATTTGGCCAATCGTGATATCCATGAAGAACGCTCCGAATCCGGACGCTTTGTCGGCCCAAAGACGTCATGCGCCGATGGGGCCCTGAATTGGGAGACTTTATTTGGCCAATCGTGATATCCACAAAAGGCGTTCCGAATCCGGAGGCTTTATCGGCCCAAAGACGTCATGCGCCGATGGGCTCCAAATTCGGAGACTATTTGGCCAATCGTGATATCCATGAAGGGCACTCCAAATCTAGAGGCTTATCGGCCCAAAGACGTCATGCGCCGAAGGGGCTCCGAATTAGGAGACTATTTGGCCAATCGTGATATCCACGAAGGGCTCTTCGAATCCGGAGGCTTATCGGCCAAAAGACATCATGCACCGATAGGGCTCCGAATTCGGAGACTTTATTTGGCCAATCGTGATATCCACGATGGGCACTCCGAATCCGGAGGCTTTATTAACCCAAAAACGTCATACGCCGATGGGGCTCCGAATTCGAAAACTTTATTTGGCCAATCGTGATATCTACGAAAGGCGCTCCGAATCCGGAGGCTTCATTGGCCCAAAGACGTCAGGTGCCGATGGGGCTCCGAATTCGGAGACTTTGTTTAGCCAATCGTGAAATCCACGAAAGGCGCTCCAAATCCGGAGCCTTATCGGCCCAAAGATGTCTTGCGCCGATGGGGCTCCGCATTCGGAGACTTTGTTTGGCCAATCATGATATCCATGAAGGGTGCTCCAAATTCGAAGGCTTTATCGGCCCAAAGACGTCATGCGCCGATGGAGCTCCAAATTCGGAGACTTTATTTGGCGAATCGTGATATCCACGAAAGGCACTCTGAATCCGGAGGCTTTATCGGCCCAATTACGTCATGCGTCGATAGGGCTCTAAATTCGGAGATGTTATTTGGCCAATCATGATTTCCACGAAGGGCGCTCTGAATCCGGAAGCTTTATCAGCCCAAAGACGTCTTGCGCCAATGGGGCTCCGAATTCGGAGGCTATTTGGCCAATCGTGATATCGACGAAGGACGCTCCGAATCCGGAGGCTTTATCAACACAAAGATGTCATGCGCTGATGGGCCTCTGAATTCAGAGACTTCATTTGGCCAATCGTGATATCTATGAAGGGTACTCCGAGTCTGGAGGCTTTATCGGCTGAAAGACGTCATGCGCCGATGGCCTTCGAATTTGGAGACTATTTGGCCAATCGTGATATCCACGAAGGGCGCTCTGAATCCGGAGGCTTATTGGCCCAAAGACGTCATGCGCCGATGGGGCACCGAATTCAGGGACTATTTTGCCAATCGTGGTATCCACGAAGGGCGCTCCGAATCTAGAGGCTTTATCGGCCCAAAGACGTCACGTGCCAATGGGGCTCCGAATTCGGAGACTTTGTTTGGCCAATCGTGATATCCACGAAGGGCACTCCAAATTCGGAGGCTTATTGGCCCAAAGGCGTCATGCACCGATGGGGCTCCGAATTCGGAGACTTTTTGGCCAATCGTGATATCCACGGAGGGCACTCCGAATCCGAAGGCTTTATCGACCCAAAGACATCATGCGCCGATGAGGCTCCGAATTCGGAAACTTTATTTGGCCAATCGTGATAACCACGAAGGGCGCTCTGAATTCAGAGGTTTTATCGGTCCAAAGACGTCATGCGCCGATGGGCTCTGAATTAGGAGACTATTTGGCCAATCGTGATATCCATAAAGGGCGCTCCGAAGCCGGAGCGTTATTGGCTCAAAGACGTCATGCGCCAATGGGGCTCCGAATTAGGAGACTATTTGGCCAATTGTGATATCCACGAAGGGCTCTTCGAATTCGGAGGCTTATTAGCCAAAAGACATCATGAACCGATGTGGCTCTGAATTCGGAGACTTTATTTCGCCAATCATGATATCCACAATGGGCACTCCGAATCCGGAGGCTTTATTGACCCAAAGACGTCATGCGCCGATGGGGCTCCGAATTCGAAGACTTTATTTGGCCAATCGTGATATCCACGAAAGGCGCTCCGAATCCGGAGGCTTCATTGGTCGAAAGATGTCAGGCACCGATGGGGCTCCGAATTCGGAGACTTTGTTTGCCCAATCGTGATATCCACGAAAAGCGCTCCAAATCCGGAGCCTTATCGGCCCAAAGACGTCATGCGCCGATGGGGCTCCGAATTCGGAGACTTTGTTTGGCCAATCCTGATATCCACGAAGGGCGCTCCGAATTCGGCGGCTTTATTGGCCCAAAGACGTCATGCGCTGATGGGGCTCCAAATTCAGAGACTTTATTTGGCCAATCGTGATATCCACTAAAGGCGCTCTGAATCCGGAGGCTTTATCGGCCCAATTACGTCATGCGCAGATTGGGATCCGAATTCAGAGACGTTATTTGGCCAATCGTGATATCCACAAAGGGTGCTCCGAAGCCGAAGCTTATCGGCCAAAAGACGTCATGCACCGATGGGGCTCCGAATTCGGAGACTATTTTGCTAATCGTGATATCCATGAAGGGCGCTCCGAATCCGGAGGCTTATTGGCCCAAAGACGTCATGCGCCGATGGGGCACCGAATTCAGGGACTATTTTGCCAAGCGTGATATCCACGAAGGGCGCTCCGAATCTGGAGGGTTTATCGGCCCAAAGATGTCATGTGCCGATGGGGCTCCGAATTCGGAGACTTTGTTTGGCCAATCGTGATATCCACGAAGGGCGCTCCAAATCCGGAGGCTTATCGGCCCAAAGACGTCATGCACCGATGGGGCTCCGAATTCAGAGACTTTTTGGCCAATCGTGATATCCACGAAGGACGCTCCGAATCCGGAGGCTTTATCGACCCAAAGACGTCATGCGCCGATGGGGCTCCAAATTCGGAGACTTTATTTGTCCAATCGTGATAACCACGAAGGGCACTCCGAATCCGGAGGCTTTACCGGCCCAAAGATGTCATGCGCCGATGGGCTCTGAATTCGGAGACTATTTGGCCAATCGTGATATCCATGAAGGGCGCTCTGAAGCCAGAGGCTTATCGGCCCAAAGACGTCATGCACCGATGGGGCTCCAAATTCGGAGACTATTTTGCCAATTGTGATATCCACGAAGGGCGCTCCGAATCCGAAGGCTTATCGGCCAAAAGACGTCATGCGCCGATGGGGCTCCGAATTCGGAGTCTTTGTTTGGCCAATCATGATATCCACGAAGGACGCTCCGAATCCGGAGGCTTTATCGGCCCAAGGACGTCATGTGCCGATGGTGCTCCGAATTCGGAGACTTTGTTTGGCCAATCGTGATATCCATGAAAGGCGCTTCGAATCCGGAGGCTTTATCGGCCTAAAGACGTCATGCGCCGATGGGGCTCCGAATTCGAAGACTTTATTTGGCCAATCATGATATCGACGAAGGGCGCTCTGAATTCAGAGGCTTTATCGGCCCAAAGACGTCATGCGCTGATGGGGCTCCGAATTCAGAAACTCTTTGGCCAATCGTGATATCCATGAAAGGCACTCCGAATCCGGAGGCTTTATCGACCCAAAGACATCATGCGCCGATGGGGCTCCAAATTCGGAGACTTTATTTGGCCAATCGTGATATCCACGAAGGGCGCTTCAAATCCGGAGGTTTTATCGGCCCAGAGACGTCATGCGCCGATGGGGCTCCGAATTCGAAGACTGTTTGGCCAATCGTGATATCCACGAAGGGCGCTCCGAATCCGGAGGTTTATCGGCCCAAAGACGTCATGTGTCAATGGGGCTCCAAATTCGGAGACTTTATTTGGCCAATCATGATATCCACGAAGGGCAGTCCGAATCTAGAGGCTTTATCAGAACACTTTTGAACTGATTTCGCATTAAGTAAACAGGGATCTTTGCATTACCAAAGTAAAGAGTGTACATGGTGTACCATTCAAATCAAGTATAATTTCCCACAAGTCGGGTTCAATGATAGAATTGACGCAAGTGCGTTGAATTTCAAGGCCGTGGCAGACTCCTTCCAGACATGTCTTTGATCCGATATGCCCTTACACCTGCGATCGAATCGACCTGATAGGGGCCGTCCCAGTTAGGACCCAATTTTCCATCAGCCGATTTCTTGGCAGCTGGAAGTACTATCTTCTAGACCAATTCTCCTGGTGTGTAACGGCGCAGCTGATCATGTTGATTGTACGACTTAGCAAGATGTTGCTGGTATTGTGCCATGGACGCAAGGGCACGGTATCTTCTTTCTTTGATCAGGATCAAATCCAAAGCCAACATCATGTCATTTCGGCCCATATCAAAAACTTGGGACTTCAGGGTTGGGTGGCCGATCTCCCGAGGTATGATCGCCTAGGTTCCAAAGCATAAAGCAAACGGAGTTTCTCTAGTGGATCGCTTCGGTGTAGTTCGATGAGCCCACAATACACTCTGCAATTCTTCGACCCATTTGCCTTTAGCTTTCTCCAGCCTCTTCTTGATGCTGTCCAAGATAGATTTGTTTGAGGCTTCGGCTTGACCATTGCTTTAGGGGTAAGCCGGGGTTGAAAAGTAAGACCAGATACCATACTTGATGCACAGCTCTCGGTAGACGCCACAATCAAACTGGGTGCTGTTGTCTAAGATAAGAGCCCTTGGAATGTCGAATCGTGTTATGATATTTCTCCATACAAAGCACTTAACATCAGCATCTCGAATGTGCGTTAATGCCTCCGCTTCGACCCATTTTGTGAAGTAATCTGTCGCGACGATCAAGTATTGCTTGTTCCCTCGGGCCCTCGGCAATGGTCCTACGATATCAAGTCCCCACTGGGTGAACGGCCAGGCACTGGTAATAAAGCTTAACTCTTTAGCAGGTAGATGGGTTAACGGGGAGAACTTCTGGCACTGTTCATATTTTTTCACATAGCATTTGGCATCAGATCTCATTGTCGGCCAATAATACCCCTATGTTATAGCTCGATAGGCTAGAGAGCGCCTGCCCGAATGTGCGCCACAACTGCCTTCATGTATTTCAGTCAGAAGCTCTTCGACTTTGTCCGGGTGCACGCATTCTAGGTATGGACCAGAAAGGGATTTTTTTTATAAAGCTTTCCTTGCGGATCCAAGTAGTAACGCAGGGCTTTGTTTCGCATCTTGTGTGCTTCTTTCTTGTCCTTTGGGAGCAGTTCGGAAGACAGGAATACAGCAATGGGATCCATCCAACTCGGTCCAGATTCTATGACATTGACCTGGATTTCCTCTAAGGCAATGCTTAGCTCTGGGATGAAACCTACCTCGATGGTTGTAGACACCCCATTTTTTACCGTCCTCAAGACTTGGACGTCACCGTTTGAACACTCGGTGATTATCCACGTTTGTGTTCGTTTGGAGTTCCCGGAGGTCTCAGCTATGCGCCCTGCCTCAGGATCTCCGAACTCGACCGTTTTGTGTCTGGTTTTGCACCAAACACTTGTGTTTTGCCTTAAAGGGCAGGAAATGGCTTATTAGCCACCCCCACACACCACCGGCCCCCCCTATCATCACCGGCCGCACATGTGTACCACCGGCAATGTTTTCTTAAAAACAATGGCCGACCGGCACTACGTTTAGCCGACCGACACTTTATTGTGCCGGTGACCCCTTTTGGTGGCCGGCGTGCACCCTTTGCACCCCTGAGGCATGGTGCATGCCAGCTGTGCTAGCTAGAATGCACCATCACTCATCCCCGTGCATGGGAGTGGCCACTTTGCACCCTTGGGCACCTTTGAACCCTCTAACCTTCTAGAAGGTTGACCCTTTTGGCCAAGCTTCTTGGAGAAGCTTGGCCAGCTGTCTTAGCTTCCTCTAGAAGCCTTGCACCCCTTGAACCTTTCTCTTTTGCTTAGCCTCTAAGTTTCTTGGCTTGGCTTGGCCTATATAAGCTCCCCTCCTCTCCCTTTGAGAGGGGTTAGCCATTTTCAACAGAAAAACTAGAGCTTCTATATCTAGATGTCTTCCATATACTCTCTCTCTCTACATTTTCCCTCTCTCTCCTCTTGTGTGTGTGTTTTTAGGCCTAAAAGTGTGGTTTTACCTTACTTTTGCACCAATACACACACCATTACACCTTAGCTCGAGATTGGGAGGCTTGGAGGGTTGTTTATTGAGGTTTTGGACTGTTTTTGATCAAAAGAAGAGGGCTGTACCACCTGTTCTTCAAGGGTTCTTCAAGGATAACTATTTTACTTTAGTTTCCCCAATCTTGCATTGACTTTTGACCTATCTTGCTTTGTGTTTTGAGCTTTGTGTATAACTAAAAAAAGTCTTATTTTTTCTTGCTTTTGAACTTTCATTAAGGTCACTTTGTGGTTTGAGTGCAAACTCACCCTCTTAGGCCTTATTTTGGCCTCTTTGGTGCCTTTATTTTGAGCCTTGTTTGCTTTGCTTTTTTTTTCTTCTTATCACTGAAAACTAGTGGTTTTTTAGTGGTAAGGAAGGTGGTTTGAAGTCTTGTATAGGGGAGGGACACCCCTCTCCCCTTTGTCCCTCTTTGACCTTTGTTTTTGGCCTAAAGGGTAGCATGTTTGAGTAGTTGCATTTGGCTTCATTTCAGAGCTTATTTGGATGTTTTAGGTCATATTATACCTCTGTCCAAAAGTGGTTTTGTGGTCCTTAGCATCCTTTTTATACTGGCTTTGTAATCCTCCATTTTGCCTAGAAATGTGCCACGTGTTTAGCCTTGCATATCTTTATGTTTTGGCTTAGCTTTTTGAAGTCTTTGGTCATGACTTGTCATGTTTAAGGTCTGTTGGCCATCTATTTCAGTCATGCTTGCCTTGTTTGATGTCATCTCTTTGTGTTTTGGCTTATAAGCCTTAAACATATTGGCCTCTAACATGCTTAGCTTGGACCATCCTCATGATTTGGCATCATTTAGGACCGTATTTCAGTCCATAAATCATGTTTGTATGATTGCATATGTGACCTTTTTCATGCTTTGAAGGTGTGCCCTTTTATACTTTGAAATGAATATTGTGCATGCTTGTATATTTAAGGCATTTCGGGGTTGCCATATCAGAGGGTTTGGGTGTATTTTTGCATGCTAGAAACTGCTTTTGGGTTGCTTGATTCATGCCATGAATGGTCATGTTGGTGGTAGTGGAATGCCCCTTGTTTATGCCTTGGTTTTAGGCCCATTTGCTTGCATGTTTGCATGAATGTTGGTCCACCATTTTGGGCACTTTTTGCCACTGTTTTGGGGGAGGTTTGAGGTCTGCCCCATTGTGGTTAAGTCCACCATTGCATGTTTATCATATGCTTGTTACTTATTTGGTTCATTACATGTTGTCCCATACTAGCTTCATGGCATTTTGGTCCATGGTTGTATCACATTTGCCTCCCAAATGATTAGCATCTTGTACACTTAACAAGATAGGTTGCATCACATTTGTCATGTTTTGCATCTTGGCCTCATTTGCATATTGGAGTTATGTTGTATCATTTGAGCCATGTTGCATACATGCATTCCATGGCTTGGTTTGGGGTGTCAAACCAAGCGTGTGGGTTCAGAGGAGTTCACACTACAAGTGGTGCAACTTGTCTCAACTCCCGATCACCGAGGCCCTTGACCTTGACATGATAGGGCCTTGGTCTTCATTTGTGTGTTGCATGCATTTCCATTAAAATGCAAACTTGGCCTCTTAGGTCATCATGCACCAAGATGCATCATTGATGGCCCGAGGGTCGAGGGCTATGTTCTCTTGAGTCTAACACATGATAGGGGGCATTGGCCATGCTTACATATGCTCAAAATTCCATACCATGCACTGCTTGTCTGCTGTCGCTGTCAAAACTGTCTTCTGCAGGAATTGTTTGCCGACCGGCACAAAAGAGTGCCGACCGGCCATTTGTTTGTGGTCGATAACTTCTCAAGTAGCCGATGGATATTTTGAATGGCCAGTGGTCACTTCCTCCAGCCGGTGGTGTACTACAGTGTTCTTAGAAGGTGTCCTAGGACTTTGGCAGATTTCAAAAAGGCAAGACAGTGAAAACAGAGGCAGCAGTGGTATGGTGCGGGTTTTCCGGGCAAGTCAGATTCGAGCTTGCATCATTCGCGCATCCCGATGCGGGGCTGCGGCCCTTTCTATTCTGTATTTAAATTATTAATTAAATTAGAAATTTTTGTAATAATTTATTCTGTATTTGGACTGTACTATTTGGGACTGTATATTCTTTTAACCCCTCTGGGCGAGGGCAAATCTGTAATAAGCGTGTGTGAGTGGTGTGCATGTCTTCCAACCCCCACTTCTTTCTTCCCTTTTATTTACTCGCTTACGATGGTAGACTAGGGCATGTTTATTTTAGCATACCTTATGCAATACATGCGTGCATCCATACATTTGTCTTACATGCACCGGGCTCGGTACATCATACAAACCGCATTGTATCTTCAAATCTAACTTGAATACGTGCACCGAATAATTGCATTTCACATGCCATTTTAGGGTTAGCCGAGCCTATCCTAAACTGCATCTCTGTATGTGTTGCATTAGCCACTTAACATAAACTAGGGCATGCATTTTTGCTAACTAGTTTATTGTTTTGGCACGGAGTACAATGTAAGTATTTATGCTTTAGCATATCGCATATGTGTGAATGTTAACATAACGGCATAATTACCATGTGGCTAAATGCTTATATGAGATAAACTGTTTGAATGCCTGTGGGTGGAGGTTGGATTGCTTGAGTTGGAAAAACTCGTTGAAATCCGTGTTTTAGCCTACTTGCGAGTAGCAAATTCCAAAGCACTTTCAAAACAAACGGATATGCAATGCTTATTTCCAAATTAGGCAATCTAGTCTATACTTGTTTGCTGTGCGCATAACATAGTAATTCTAGGCTAATAACCGGAACGAGAACACATAACGTTTTCAAAATCGGATATCACGGTTAGTAGAGGCCGGTCTTCGGACCGGGCGAAAGGGGGTGCTCATAGCTGACCTTCCCCGATCGTACCCTAGCTCCCGAGCCAAGACAACTTTGGTGATGACGGACACGTGGCCTTCGGCACCGAGTCAGGGTTTCCTAAATTTCCCATTTTAAAAATATTTAGGTGGCGACTCAGATTCCGCAAAGCAGTCCATGTTTGGCACTTCTTTCAAAATCTGCTTTTTTCAAACGATTTGCGAGTTGGACTCTTTGGTTCAGACATTTAACCGCAACAAACAAAAAGGAGTCCGAATCGTAGCATCGAGGTCCTCAAGGGCGGCATAGCTTCTGGCGATCTGGGATTTTAGAGAGCTTGACTCGAACTCGTGATATCCTGCTTTTGATTTCATTTATGTGTCTTTGCATTGCATGTGCATTGAGCCTAGGACACCGTGTTGGCCATCTCGCTATTCTCGAGCGATTTGTCGGAGGCTTGTCTTGTCAAGACATGACCATAAGGTCGACGGCTATGCTCTGCCAAGATGGGGAACACAAACCCCAGTTTTACCAGGGCACCCTTTTTGACCATTCGACCTAGTACATATCGAAATCCATAGTGACCATTCCAAACTAGGACAGGTTGCTTACCCGATATCGGTTGTTTGAAACTGCTGCGTGCGTAGTGAAACCCTAGCTCCTGACAAAATAGGACAGGGAAACCTTACCCGAACATAGGGGTGTATTGGCTCTCTTTTACATGTTATGTGCTTTTAGAGTGTATCTCTACAGGGAATGCGCATATCAGTTTGCAAGTTTTGGTATCCGGCCTGAGGGCACCAGTAACAGTATCTTGGGAAATCAGTTATCTGTGGGTACCAGATTCAGACATGGGGGCAATGATTCAGAAACAGTGATTAGTATTTGAGGAACAGTGTATCTAGTTCACTAGCAATGTGTTGTGATATCCAAACCGTGTGTTGTATGTTTATTTTATGCCGTTGTGCTGTCCAATTGTCTGTTTATTTATACGCTTTATTTATCTTTTTACTAGGTAGTTGAGCACGATTGCTTCTGACCCAGTAGATACTCCCCAAGCACTCTGGACTAGAGGTCGTCAACTCCATCGATCTGAGGATCGGGTAGACGGACAACTAGTGTACTACTCACTACCCCCGGTTACTAGACGGAGGTCAGTCAGACAGAGGACATCAGTGCAACAGTCAGTTCAGAGGGCTTTATCTACCCCACCTGTGTTCAGTAGGGATCAGGATTCCGTGTCACCAACAGAGAGAGAATATATACCGGTAATTCAACCAGAGCAGAATAGTATGGCTAGTTTGGAGGAGATGGTGCGTAACCTCCAAGGGAGCATGAAAGCAATGCAGCAGGATGCCGTCCATCAGGCAGAATTCGCCAGGCAACAGGCCACACTGGTGAAGGAACAGGCAGAGACAATTGCCAGGCTAGAGCAGCAAACCGAAGCATCTGCTTCGCATCAAGTTCCTCCCCCACCAGGAGTTCCTCCCCCACCAGGAGTTCCAAACCTCGGGGAGACAGCCAATGTTCAGAATGACACAAAATTTCCCACAGGACCACCCCCACCTCCAATCCTACCTCAAATCCAACCTCAGCTATCAAAAACACCCACCAACCTACTGGACTCTCCCTTCGAGTTCGAGACTGATCCCACCGCACTAAAGTTAAGCAAGCTTGAAAAGCTGTTCAAGTGATCCCAAGGGGTTAAGACCATCCCCGACATTGAAGATGGATACACCGATGCAGCTGTGACGCTGCCCGACAGATTCAAAATGCCTCATATTGATCGATTTGACAGGTCCGGGGACCCCATGGTGCACTTAAGACTGTTTTCAGATGTTCTAAGGCCAATGGGCCTCAGTAGGCTTCAGAAGTTGTCTTTATTTGGCCGGACCCTGTTAGGTGTGGCGGCCATATGGTATGCCAAGCTAGAAGATGACGTTAAGAGGAATTGGGACGAAATGGCTGAGGCCTTCATCGCGCAGTACTCATACAATACACAGATTGAGATTACGACCCGTGATCTCAAGACGACTAGGCAAGAGCTTAAAGAGAGTTTTTCAGAGTTCGTAACCAGATGGAGGGCCAAGGCTTCGATGATGACCTTGAGGCCTACGGACAAAGACCAGATTCGGATGATTGTGCGCAATCTTCAGCCGAAGTTGATGCAAAAGATGATAGTACTCCCCTTTCCTACTTTTTCTAACCTACATAAAATGGGGGTGCAGATTGAAGATGCCTTGAAGCAAGGCTTGATTGATAACGATCGGGAGCAACCCCGAAGGACCTTCAACCGCAACACTAATGCAGGCCCAAGTGGCACTACTACTATGAGAGCCTCCGAAGTAGGCATGGTCACTGCCAACCCCCCACCAAGAGCCATGGCAGCTACGCCATTCTCTGGTGCGTTTGGAAGCAACCCGCAAACAGCTAAATACCCACCCAGAAACTCCAGAACTTTCGCTCCACTTTATATGCCCCTATCCAAAGCTCTGGGGGTTTTGATCAAAAAAGGGCATCTGAAGCCCCTAGAGACGCGGCCCCTACCAGAAAAACTTCCCCCTACCCATAACCCAGCCAAGTATTGTGCATTTCACCAACAGCACGGTCATGATACCGATCTGTGCTTCCGGTTGCGTCATGAGATTCAAGATCTCATCGATAACGGGGTGATTTTGCCTCCCGAGAAGCCTAATGTTACCACAAATCCCCTCCCCACACATAACCAAGCTCCACCACCCAAAAGACTCAATTTTATTCATACTGGGGCCGTGTCCTACGACCCTAGTATCTATATCACACCTACCCACCTGCCTAAACCAGAGATGTTTCTTCCCGATTGCATCGATTTGTGCATGATGGACATCTCCATGACCCAACCTAAGCTAGCGGTGGTAACCACCGGGAACAGGAGAGAGGAGATCCCAAAGGAAAAACAGTTGGTTGAGCCAGAGTCCGCGGAATCAGGGAATTATGTTGAGAAGACATATAGTCCGGATGACTACATTTCATCGATAGGCCAAGATGGGCCCGGAGTAGAATTGCCAACAGAGGGAGAATTATGCGTGATTCACGGGGATAGTTTGGGACAGGAAACAGATGGTGTAACAGCTGTGGGGAAGGACCTTGCCGATCTCCAGTTTTATAGTGACCAAGACCCAGAGGATGCGGCAGTCGCATGGTTCGATTATGAAAATTCAGTAGAAGTTACCGGGTGGTTGGACGATCAACCTGATGTGATAGGAGAGTTTCAGTCAGAACAGGGCTTAACAGGGTTGAGAATGTCAGTGACGGCCGGAAGGGACGAAAAGCAGAGTACATCGTCGGAAGGCACCGGTGTCAAGAATTTCGCCCGAGATTGGAATATTTTGAGTGCGGAAATTATTGAACAGTCAGTTATGTCAGAACAAGCAAGTTTTGAAGATTTCGAGAGAATCAGGAAGGCGAAGGCCCATGTGGGAGTTGAAATTGATGCGTGCACAGGAACCGAGAATGTTGCGGGCATGTGGATGGGAGGTGCTGCGAGCGCGAGAATAGTCATACCAGAGCCGGACAGGTGTCTGTCAGCCGCTGATGGAATGTGGTGGGAAGATGAGGGCTTATGTCTTGCCCACACGGATGAAGATCGGGGGAATAACCAACTTGATGACACCTGGTACCTTGGAGAGGTCGACCACATGACGCGGAGTGGGCGGTATTTCAAACCCCCACACTTAGATCAACCAGAAGCCTCGGGGAAGGATAAAGAAGCTGAGAAGCAAAAGGAGAAGCAGCTTGAAGAGGAAGCTGTACTCAAACAGCTAAAAAAGATACAAGCAGACATCTCCATCTGGGGACTGCTCATGGCCTCACGAGTACATAGGCAGGCTGTCTTGACGGCCATGGATAAGGCCAAACTACCCATAGTGACTACACCAGAGCAACTGGTTGGGCTAGTTTTCCCGAGAGGAGGTTCCCCGGCATTAACCTTTTCAGACAAAGAACTTCCGCCCGAGGGCATAAATCACAATAAACCCCTCTACATCTCCGTGGAATGTAGAGATAAGTGGATACCGGTGGTACTTGTTGATACCGGGTCTGCCATCAACGTCTGCCCAGCAAGGACAGCATATGCGATTGGCTTGAAAATCGCAGATTTTGTACCAACAGCCCAGGTCATTCGGGCGTACGACAATACAAGTAGAGAAGTAATGGGGACAGTTAAAGTTCAGACAAAGGTCGGGCCGGGGCAGCACAAGATAGATTTTCATGTCCTAGAAGTTCCCGTAACTTTCAATTTGCTTTTAGGGCGACCGTGGCTACATCAGGTGAAGGCAGTGTCGTCTACTTTGCATCAAATGGTGAAATACCCCTATGGGAAGGGAGTAGCCATTGTCTTTGGGAATTCATCAATCCACCCACCACCGGAGGTATCCACACCTGTTCTAGAAATCGAGCATGGCATGGAGGATGTGTTCATATCAGGTTTTACCTTGGCCGAGGCTCAAGTCGTACAGAATATCATGGCTACTAATGAAGGGATATATGTCAGTACCCAAGCAGTGTATCTTATGAACAAGCTCCAATACATCCCCGAGATGGGATTAGGAAAGAGCGGCCGAAAGGGCATTGCGGCGATTGGTCAAGTGCAAGACAACCCCATACCTTCTACCGGGTTTTCTGCCCACCAAGGAAGATTGGGTAAGGAAAGGAAAAGAGATGGCTGGAAGAGCCAAAGCAAAACAGACGGGGAAACCCTTTGAATTGATGCATCGGCCCATTCGGGGTACCCTAAACGGACGCTTCGTCCGGGAGGGGGAGGATTTTCCATTCTGTGGTTTTCCGGAGCCGTGGTTGAACGCAGAGAAGAAGCGTGTGCCAGGATTCGAAATTTTCTTTGACCTGCAGTTGCTTGGGGATGATGTTGCTGAAGAGCAGACAGACCCAACAATTGAGGATGAGCATAGCAAAGAATTAGAGTCTGCGGACACAGAGTTTGAAATAGGGGTAGCGCTGGCATGTCTACTTTCAGATCCTTTAATCGACCAGTTGTGCTTGGAGGATAACTCCTCGGTGTCCATGATCGAAGATGAAACGGCTGCGGGCTTACCAGCAGCTATTTTGGATACATCCATCGCACCCTCCCTCACCTGGCAGTACGAGGAGGGGTTTTTGACGAGCAGCACCAGGTCAGGTAGTGAGTCGGAATCAGATTCCATCGAGTCTTGTGAGTCGGAATCAGGTTCCAGCTTGTCTGAGTCTGAGTCCGGTATTCCTAGGGGTGATAACCCGGATGCCACAATCCTGTCCAGGTCATCTTTTTCTTTCTCTTTTGAGTCTTTGTAACAGAAGAATTGGACGGTTCAGAAGTATCTAATAAGAACGAGGTGAATGTAGTTTCCGAGTACTTTTCTGTGCCTTTGATTTATTGCTTAAATCAGGACTTTCAAAATTTTGATGAAAACGACGAGGACGAAATTCCTCCGGTTTTGCAATGACTAATTGAACAAGAGCAGGAGAGGTTTGTTATGAAGTCACTACCGTGAACATTGGTACTGAGAAGGACCCACGGCTGGTCCAGATCGGGTCCACGTTGTCTTCGGAGGAACGCGAGCGCTTAGTCGCTTTATTAAAAGATTTCAAAGATGTTTTCGCGTAGTCATACGAAGACATGCCTGGAATTGATCCTGAGATTGTACAAGACGGATCCTCTTGACCTGAGGCCCGACCTATCAAGCGAAACTCGAAGGATCATACTGATTGGGCCATTAAGATCAAGGAAGAGGTCACCAAGAAAATTGACGCAGGCTTCCTGCTGGTGTCCGAATACCCGACTTGGTTGGCCAACATTGTTCCAGTGCCGAAGAAGGATGGCAGAATCCGGGTATGTGTGGATTTCAGGGATTTGAACAGAGCCAGTCCGAAGGATGACTTTCCCTTACCGCATATCGACGAGTTGGTATATTTCACAGCAGGGCATGCTTTGCTTTCGTTTATGGATGGCTTCTCAGGTTATATCAGATAGTAATGGCACCCAAAGACCAGGAAAAGACTGATTTTACCACCCCGTGGGGTAAATATTGCTACAGAGTGATGCCATTTGGGTCGAAGAACGCTGGGGCTACATATCAACGGGCTGCAACCACAATATTACATGACATGATCCATAAAGAGGTCGAGGTGTACGTGGACGACATGATTGTCAAGTCCAAAGAAAGAGAGGGCCACTACACCGCCTTGCAAAAGTTTTTTCAAAGGATCAGAGAATTTCATTTGAATCCTCGAAGTGTCGTTTGGTGTTCTGGGGGAAAAATGTCGATTTTTATTCCACAAAGGGGCATCGAAATCGACCCTTCCAAAATCAAGGCCATCCTAGAAATGCCACCACCAATGACTGAAAAGGAGGTGCGAGGCTTTCTGGGTAAAGTGCAATTCATAAGGCGGTTTATCTCAAAACTAACCTTAACTTGTGAACCACTTTTTGGTCTTCTGAAGAAAGGAAAGAAGTTCCAATGGGACGGCCAATGCCAAGCTGCATTTGAACAGATTAAAGAGTATCTACAGAATCCACCCGTGTTGTCACCACCAAAGCCGGGGAAACCGTTGATATTTTATCTGTCAGTAACCGAGACTACAATAGGCTGCATGCTCGCACAAGAGTCGGAAGATAAAGTGGAAAGGGCCATCTACTATCTGAGCGAGAAGATGCTGGATTACGAGACCCGCTACACTCCGCTGGAGAAGGCTTGTTTGGCCTTGGTATGGGCTACCAGGAAGCTACGGCACTACCTGTTAGCTCACTCTGTAATGTTGGTTTCACAACTCGATCCCATTAAATATCTTTTCGAGAAACCAGCACTTACGGGTAGGCTAGCTCATTGGCTGCTGTTGCTCTCCGAATTTGATCTCAAGTATGTGACGTGCAAGTTGGTAAAAGGGAGAGCGGTAGCAGAGTTCCTTGCCGACCACCCGGTTGAAGGGGATGAAGCGGTCGAGTACCTATTTCCAGATGAAGCTATTCTGCACATCGAAGATGAAACTTAGACGATGTACTTTGATGGAGCGTCAAATTAATACGGGTATGGGATAGGAGTGTTGCTGATAGCACCTGACGATTCCCGTATCCCTTTAGCATTCAAGCTCTGGTTCAAAGTCTCGAACAATGAGGCAGAATATGAGGCATGTATTGCCGGTCTAGAAGCTGCCCTAGAACTAGGGGCAAGACGATTGGACGTCATTGGGGACTCGAACTTTGTTGTGTCTCAGGCGAAAGGAGACTGGAAAGACAAGGAGGAAAAGATGATAATTTACCACCAGACTTTGGATTTATTAATTCCTCGGTTTGAGAAGTTAAAATTCACTCACCTAGTAAGAGAGAACAACAGGTTCGCAGATTCATTAGCAACTCTATCTTCCATGATAGACATCCCATCTGGAGTCCGGATGCGTCCAGTCATTATTGACCAGAAATTTGCACCTGCTTACGAGTCAATCTCTGCCATATATGAAGTGCAGGACAACAACCCCTGGTATTATGACATATGGAACTTCTTGGAAAAGGAGACGTACCTACCAGGGGCAAATGCCAAGGACAAAAGGGCAATCAGAAGAATGGTTGTTCAGTTTATCATCTGCGGGGGTAAATTGTACAAAAGAGGTCACCTGGGAATGCACAAGTTGTGTGTAGAAGCTGAAGACTCAAAGCGCCTAATGGAGGCCATCCATGGAGGAGAATGTGGGGCACATATGAATGGGGTAATGCTGGCACGGAAGATCCTCAGACAGGACTACTACTGGTCTACCATGGAAGAGGATTATATCGGCTTTGTTCGGCAATGCCACAAATGCCAGATCCATGCAAACCGTATGAACATCCCGCCGTCAAAGCTGTACAACATGACGTCACCATGGCTGTTTTCAATTTGGGGAATTGATCTGATTGGGGCTGTTACCCCGAAGAGGTCGAATGGGCATGAGTATATCTTGCTAGCAATAGATTACTTTACGAAATGGGTCGAGGCCCAATCTTATGCGATGCTGAAGGCTTCGCATGTCGCAAAGTTTATCAGAAACAACATTATCTGCCGTTATGGAGTCCCAAACGAGATCATTTCAGACAATGGTTCCCACTTCAAGAAAGAGGTGATTGATTTGTTGGAGAAATACAATGTGGCTTTTCATAAGTCGTCCACATATCGGCCGCAGACCAATGGAGCAGTTGAGGCTGCCAACAAGAACATCAAACACATATTACAGAAACTGGTAGAAACCTACCGGGATTGGCCAGATAAGTTGCCGTTTGCTCTGTGGGGCTACCGAACTTCAATTAGAACTTCTACCGGGGCGACTCCGTATTCCTTGGTTTATGGGATGAAGGCCGTTCTACCTATAGAGATTGAGGTTTCGTCTTTACGAGTATTGGCTGAGTGTCAAATAGCCGAGGCAGATTGGCAGCAGAGCAGATTCGAGGAACTCATGCTTTTTGATGAGAGGAGATTAAAAGCACTATACCATGTCCAAGGATATCAACACAGAATTGCCCGAGCTTTCAACAAGAAGGTTAAGTCCAGGAATTTGAAGGAAGGAGATTTGGTACTCAAAGACAAACGAGCTCCCATCCACGACCCAAGGGGCAAGTTCAGACCCAATTGGACCGGTCCCTATATCATCAAGTCTATCTGGTCAGGTGGAGCTGTGGTTCTGATGGACCTAGATGGCCTAGAGTTCTCTCAACCGATCAACATGGACAAGTTGAAGAAATATTACCCCTGAGAGGCTCGCTAGGCCGAAAACCCGAAAGGGTGACCTAGGCAAAATCCAGAGCACAAAAAATTAGAAAAATATAAAAATTGAGCTCGCAAGGTTGAAAACCCGCAAAGGGCGGCCTTGGCAAAAGTTAGAGCGCAAAAGGAGAGTGAAAATACTCGAGTGAACCCAAGCCTGAACTACGTAAGGCTTGATTCCCATCCTTGGGATACGAGGCGCCTTCATCCCGGTTCACCATAAACTTTTCCCCGATCAACTTTGTCCATTTGATCATCTCGGTCATCTTTGTCCATCAGCGTCTATCGCAATCTCCAGTGTAGTGCTATTCAGACTAGGGGCAACTTTCCGTTCTTTGTCAGATGCCTCATGACTGCGTTCAAACAAGGGGCAACTTTCTAGTTGCTAGGATCCGGGGTTGTGCATCTCAGTGACAGATCTCAGGCGTGTCCAGTTCTGATCCATATCGAAAATAGCTTTGAAAAGTTTTAATAAAGGTGACTTTGTTCAAATGAATCCTTTTATAACTAAGGCCATTTCTGGACCAAAACGAAAAAAATTTAGTACCACAACCTTCAATTTCATTGATTTCAATACAGAGTTCTCTTGCTCTTACATACGATTGAAGTTGCTTTTTTATTACACTCACAAAGAAAACTTGAAAGTACTAATAAAGCAATAAATCCGGGGCATGGTCAAGTCAAATGTCCCTGCGCCCCCTCCCAGAGCTGGTCGAAGCCTCTAATGCCAAAATGGGCCCTTCATGTGCCTCTTCATTAAGCCAATCCAAGCACTCATCAGACAAAGTGTAGCTGAAGGTGGGAGCGGGAGCCAGGAGTTCTCTCGTCCTCCATGCTGTGGCATATCGGGCCAGCTCTGCGCCTCGAATCGGGAATGTAGCCGGGTACTCTATCCCTTCCGGCGGGCAAGTCTGATCATGACCAAACTGGCACAGGATACGGAATGGAAAGTAGAAGACACAGTGAGTCAAGCCAATCAATTGGATCCCGGGTTGACGGGTCATACTGTAACTCATTACCGGGAGATTGAGCCAAGGGCACCGCCAAGCATTCCAGTCTGCGGACAAACTGCACATCCATTCGAACCACCAACCCTCATCAAGGGCGTCAACTAGGCGTTGCCGAAAGAAGTAACCGCGAACTAAATAAGCTGGGCAAGAGCCCACAACCTGCAATTTATCCATCAACCATACCTGGGGAGGGATGAAAAATGAGAGAATAAAGAATAGAGAGATGTACGATGAGAGAAAAAGTAAGAAAAGGGTTTTTGTGAGAAAAATCGAGCCTGAGGGTCGAGTGATTTGAGCAAACATATATGTAAGATTGGGTGGGAAACATTACCTGCAGTAATAGTGGACTCCCTACTAATCTGGTCGTCTCTCGACGATAAAAGACGTCTAAGCCCGGCAACGTCTCAGCCAGAATCATGGCGATGCAGCTTTTGCCCTCCTTCAAGCCTTGGGCAACCTCAATCAACCGGACACTAGACCCTTCGGAACCTGAGACAAACAGAAAATGAGATAGCATGCACAAACAGAGGGCGTGTCGCCGGAAACCTTGCCAGTGATGGTCACCGCGATCACCAGTCTCAGAAAAACGGCAAACCAAGCTCGGAACATCCAGCATCCCATCACAAATCAGAGAACGAGCATCGGGTATTGAGAGCCCACATGTTTGCCCTAAGACTTGGGCGTGGCCAAAACAAAGTTGGGGCAAAATTTCTTCATTACGCTTAGTTTCCATTAGAGCTTGGAAATCTTCGAAGGTAGGACACACCTCTTGCCCACTAAAGCTGAAGACGTGTGCCACCGGATTCTAAAACCTTGCCGCGGCATGAAGAAATGGAAAATGCAGCGAGGTACGACGCAAAGTGAATAGTGCGTTTATGCCGAAGGCCCAGAAATTCAGCTTTTCCAAGCCATCCAAGTTGTTAATCCAAGTTGCGAGATTTTGGGCAAGGAATTCTTCCATTTGGAGTAAATCAGAGTGGAAATGAAGAAAACTACGAAGCTGGAGTCTTTTGTAGGAGATAAGGTTGAATGTAGGACAGGTGTCAGCATTCTGCTGGTTCCTCCCATTCTTGGCCGACCGGCCAAATATATTGCCGACCGGCCATCTGTCTTGGCCGATGGATCATTTTTTCGGCCGATGGCCTTTACTCACGGCCGGTGGACTTTTAGCTGGGCCGTTGGTTCTCCCCCTTGTCCCCTGAGCTTTCCATACTAAGGATTGGAGAATCCCACCACCCTCCAATACCCTCCAGTGATCAATTCTCACGAGGGCGCGCCCATTTTCTTATCAAGTTGTTGTGTATTTGCTTATCGAGTTATATTTCACTCTCTTTAAGTCTTTGTGCTGTTTATCGAGTTGTACTTGCACCTGGATGAAACGAGATCCTTTGCTTTGCTTATCAAGTTGTAATAGGTTCACTACCTGATTATTACGATGAGATGCTCCGTTTTCAAAATACAGTGTCAATTTGATTCACATTGTTATGTGATGCCTTGCGATGCGATGCATAGAACGTGCAAATGCAACACCTTTTAAACAAATAGCTATTTCATTTCCGTCATGTATTTCTAAAAAAAAAGAAGAGGAAAAATATGCGATTTCAAAAAAATAAAACCTGCCTGAGGCAATGCAATATGCTTGAACTCCTAATAAAAAGGAAAGTAAAGCAGGAAAATAACAGGGTAGCAGGGTACCGGAATGGATACCAGTAACCTCCCCTCGCGGTCATTGTACCTTTCGCGCCCTTGTTCGGGTCAATTGTGTGGTTTGACACCTTCATCACTCAAGGCAATACAAGAAAATGCACGGTCAGAATACAAGTGGACCTTCGAGTTGACCCCAGGCCATGACTTTTGTGAACGATGCTCGGCACATGCGAAGGACGCTCCTTCCCGTATCCTTTTATATCTTGTGAATTCCATAAATCATATCAATCATACTGTGTTGTAGTGCGTTGCATTTTCGCATCATGTTTTACCATGTTCAATTTCAAGTTCCTTTATATACACATTGCGTGCATGCGTGCATGCGTGCATTGCTTTACTGATATGTGTTCAAGTTCCTTTTTATACACATTGCGTGCATGTGTGCATTGCTTTACTTATATGTGTTCAAGTTCCTTTATATACACATTGCGTGCATACGTGCATTGCTTTACTGATATGTGTTCAAGTTCCTTTTTATACACATTGCGTGCATGCGTGCATTGCTTTACTGATATGTGTTCAAGTTCCTTTTTATACACATTGCGTGCATGCGTGCATTGCTTTACTTATATGTGTTCAAGTTCCTTTTATATACACATTGCGTGCATGCGTGCATTGCTTTACTTATATGTGTTCAAGTTCCTTTTTTATACACATTGCGTGCATGCGTGTATTGCTTTACTTATATGTGTTCAACTTCCTTTTATATACACATTGCGTGCATGCGTGCATTGCTTTACTTATATGTGTTCAAATTCCTTTTATATACACATTGCGTGCATGCGTGCATTGCTTTACTTATATGTGTTCAAGTTCCTTTTTTATACACATTGCATGCATGGGTGCATTGCTTTACTTATATGTGTTCAAGTTCCTTTTATATACACATTGCGTGCATGCGTGCATTGCTTTACTTATATGTGTTCAAGTTCCTTTTTTATACACATTGCGTGCATGCGTGCATTGCTTTACTTATATGTGTTCAAGTTCCTTTTTTTTTTTATACACATTGCGTGCATGTGTGCATTGCTTTACTTATATGTGTTCAAGCTCCCTTTATATACACATTGCTTGCATGCGTGCATTGCTTTACTCACAGGTGTTCAATCCCACTATCTTGCTATACACATTGCATACGTTGCCAAGACTTTCTTTGCATTGTCATGCATATTGTTAATGACATTGTACCTGTTAAGTCTGTCTTCTTTTCAGGCACGATATTGTATGTACGGTTCATTTGAGGCCAGTGCAACCCGACGAACCGTACAGGTATTGTATCCTCCGAGTGAGACGTATCGAGAATTGCATAATTCTCTTACCTCCTTTCTACATTGTAACGTAGATTGGTGTACGCTAGCTTAAAACTGTCGCATGCATGCTTCATTATAGCTTTCTTTGCATGATCATAAGTTATGCTCGGCTTCTTGCATTTTCAGTTGCATTTTGCCCCTGCCTTCGGGCGCATATTTTGTTTATCTTGCATGTTTGTCTAAGTCTTCGGCCTTGTCAAAAATGCGTCATCTCTGGGCTTTAACATTCACTCCCGTCATTGTTATGACTTTCGAGTTCTCAAGAGGCAAATCAGAGACACCCCATTTTGACCGTCCTCAAGACTTGGACGCCACCGTTTGAACACTCGGTGATTATCCATGTTTGTGTTCGTTTGGAGTTCGGAGGTCTCGGCTCGCCGCCTCGGGATCTCCGAACTTCGATCGTTTAATACGGGTTTTGCACCAAACACTTGTGTTTTGCCTTAAAAGGGTAGGACATGGCTTATTAGCCACCCCCACACACCACCGCCCCCCCCCCCTATCATCACCGGCCGCACATGTGTACCACTGGCAATGTTTTCTTAAAAACAATGGCCGGCCGGCACTATGTTTAGCCGACCGGCGCTTTATTATGCCGGTGACCCCTTTTGGTGGCTTACAGGCACCCTTTGCACTTCGAGGCATGGTGCATGCCAGCTGTGCCAGCTGGAATGCACCATCACTCATCCCCGTGCATGGGAGTGGCCACTTTGCACCCTTGGGCACCTTTGAACCCTCTAACCTTCTAGAAGGTTGACCCTTTTGGCCAAGCTTCTTGGAGAAACTTGGCCAGCTGTCTTAGCTTCCTCTAGAAGCCTTGCACCCCTTGAACCTTTCTCTTTTGATTAGCCTCTAAGTTTCTTGGCTTGGCTTGGCCTATATAAGCTCCCCTCCTCTCCCTTTGAGAGGGGTTAGCCATTTTCAACAAAAAAAACCAGAGCTTCTATATCTATATATCTGTCATATACTCTCTCTCTCTCTCTCTACATTTTCCCTCTCTCTCCTCTTGTGTGTGTGTTTTTAGGCCTAAAAGTGTGGTTTTACCTTACTTTTGCACCAATACACACACCATTACAGCTTAGCTCGAGATTGGGAGGCTTGGAGGGTTGTTTGTTGAGGTTTTGGACTGTTTTTGATCAAAAGAAGAGGGCTGTACCACCTGTTCTTCAAGGGTTCTTCAAGGGTAACTATTTTACTTTAGTTTCCCCAATCTTGCATTGACTTTTGACCAATCTTGCTTTGTGTTTTGAGCTTTGTGTATAACTGAAAAAAGTCTTATTTTTTCTTGCTTTTGAACTTTAATTAAGGTCACTTTGTGGTTTGAGTGCAAACTCACCCTCTTAGGCCTTATTTTGGCCTCTTTGGTGCCTTTATTTTGAGCCTTGTTTGCTTTGCTTTTTTTGTCTTCTTATCACTGAAAACTAGTGGTTTTTTAGTGGTAAGGAAGGTGGTTTGAAGTCTTGTATAGGGGAGGGACACCCCTCTCCCCTTTGTCCCTCTTTGACCTTTGTTTTTGGCCTAAAGGGTAGCATGTTTGAGTAGTTGCATTTGGCTTCATTTCAGAGCTTATTTGGATGTTTTAGGTCATATTATACCTCTGTCCAAAAGTGGTTTTGTGGTCCTTAGCATCCTTTTTATACTGGCTTTGTAATCCTCCATTTTGCCTAGAAATGTGCCATGTGTTTAGCCTTGCATATCTTCATGTTTTGGCTTAGCTTTTTGAAGTCTTTGGTCATGACTTGTCATGTTTAAGGTTTGTTGGCCATCTATTTCAGTCATGCTTGCCTTGTTTGATGTCATCTCTTTGTGTTTTGGCTTATAAGCCTTAAACATATTGGCCTCTAACATGCTTAGCTTGGACCATCCTCATGATTTGGCATCATTTAGGACCGTATTTCAGTCCATAAATCATGTTTGTATGATTGCATATGTGACCTTTTTCATGCTTTGAAGGTGTGCCCTTTTATACTTTGAAATGAATATTGTGCATGCTTGTATGTTTAAGGCATTTCGGGGTTGCCATATCAGAGGGTTTGGGTGTATTTTTGCATGCTAGAAATCTGTTTTGGGTTGCTTGATTCATGCCATGAATGGTCATGTTGGTGGTAGTGGAATGCCCCTTGTTTATGCCTTGGTTTTAGGCCCATTTGCTTGCATGTTTGCATGAATGTTGGTCCACCATTTTGGGCACTTTTTGCCACTGTTTTGGGGGAGGTTTGAGGTCTGCCCCATTGTGGTTAAGTCCACCATTGCATGTTTATCATATGCTTGTTACTTATTTGGTTCATTACATGTCCCATACTAGCTTCATGGCATTTTGGTCCATGGTTGTATCACATTTGCCTCCCAAATGATTAGCATCTTGTACACTTAACAAGATAGGTTGCATCACATTTGGCATGTTTTGCATCTTGGCCTCATTTGCATATTGGAGTTATGTTGCATCATTTGAGCCATGTTGCATA
This sequence comes from Camellia lanceoleosa, assembly GCA_025200525.1. Lineage (NCBI taxonomy): Eukaryota > Viridiplantae > Streptophyta > Magnoliopsida > Ericales > Theaceae > Camellia > Camellia lanceoleosa. Next base: position 653,945 of record JANUSC010000049.1, on the reverse strand, counting down.
CATGCATTCCATGGCTTGGTTTGGGGTGTCAAACCAAGCGTGTGGGTTCAGAGGAGTTCACACTACAAGTGGTGCAACTTGTCTCAACTCCCGATCACCGAGACCCTTGACCTTGACATGATAGGGCCTTGGTCTTCATTTGTGTGTTGCATGCATTTCCATTAAAATGCACTTGGCCTCTTAGGCCATCATGCACCAAGATACATCATTGATGGCCCGAGGGTCGAGGGCTATGTTCTCTTGAGTCTAACACATGATAGGGGGCATTGGCCATGCTTACATATGCTCAAAATTCCATACCATGCACTGCTTGTCTGCTATTGCTGTCAAAATTGTCTTCTGTAGGAATTGTTTGCTGACTGGCACAAAAGAGTGCCGACCGGCCATTTGTTTGTGGTCGATAACTTCTCAAGTAGCCGATGGATATTTTGAATGGCCGGTGGTCACTTCCTCCAGCCAGTGGTGTACTGCAGTGTTCTTAGAAGGTGTCCTGGGACTTTGGCAGATTTCAGAAAGGCAAGACAGTGAAAACAGAGGCAGCAGTGGTATGGTGCGAGTTTTCCGGGCAAGTCGGATTCGAGCATGCATCATTCGCGCATCCCGAGGCGAGGCTGCGACCCTTTCTATTCTGCATTTAAATTATTAATTAAAGTAGAAATTTTTGTAATAAGTTATTCTGTATTTGGACTGTACTATTTGGGACTGTATATTCTTTTAACCCCTCCGGGCGAGGGCAAATCTGTAATAAGCGTGTGTGAGTGGTGTGCATGTCTTCCAATCCCCACTTCTTTCTTCCCTTTTATTTACCCACTTACGATGGTAGATTAGGGCATGTTTATTTTAGCATACCTTATGCAATGCATGCGTGCATCCATACATTTGTCTTACATGCACCGGGCTCAGTACATCATACAAACCGCATTGTATCTTCAAATCTAACTTGAATACGTGCACCGAATAATTGCATTTCACATGCCATTTTAGGGTTAGCCGAGCCTATCCTAAACTGCATCTCTGTATGTGTTGCATTAGCACTTAACATAAACTAGGGCATGCATTTTTGCTAACTAGTTTATTGTTTTGGCACGGAGTACAATGTAAGTATTTATGCTTTAGCATATCGCATACGTGTGAATGTTAACATAACGGCATAATTACCATGTGGCTAAATGCTTATATGAGATAAACTGTTTGAATGCCTGTGGGTGGAGGTTAGATTGCTTGAGTTGGAAAAACTCGTTGAAATCCGTGTTTTAGCCTACTTGCGAGTAGCAAATTCCAAAGCACTTTCAAAACAAACGGATATGCAATGCTTATTTCCAAATTAGGCAATCTAGTCTATACTTGTTTGCTGTGCGCATGACATAGTAATTCTAGGCTAATAACCGGAACGAGAACACATAACGTTTTCAAAATCGGATATCACGGTTAGTAGAGGCCGGTCTTCGGACCAGGCGAAAGGGGGTGCTCATAGCTGACCTTCCCCGATCGTACCCAAGCTCCCGAGCCAAGACAACTTTGGTGATGACGGACACGTGGCCTTCGGCACCGAGCCAGGGTTTCCTAAATTTCCCATTTTAAAAATATTTAGGTGGCGACTCTGTATCTGGCAAAGCAGTCCATGTTTGGCACTTCTTTTCAAAATCTGTTTTTTCTCAAAATGATTTGCCAGAGTTGGACTCTTTGGTTCAGATTACGAACTGCAACAAACAAAAAAGGGGTGTCTGAACTGTAGCATCGAGGTCCCTCGCGGGCGCTGTTACAATGGTCCGTTTAATCTCTGAGTTAATGGTGGAGGCTAGGCAAGCCAGGGCATCTGCATGTGTGTTCTGATCACGTGTTATCTGATTCAATTCATGATGGTCAAATTTTGCCAGCAGGGTGCTAGCTGATTTCATGTAAGCCGCCATATGGTCGTTTTTGGCCGCGTACTCCCCCTTTAGCTGATTGATCACCAATTTTGAATCGCAAAATACAAGCAAACGCCGAGCATCCAGAAGATGTGCATTTCGCAAACCGGTCAGAAGGGCTTCGTATTCGGCCTCGTTATTTGATGCTTCAAAGCCGAGTTTGACGTCCTGCTCAATTATTGCGCCGTCGGAAGCCATGATTACTACTCAGGCTCCGCAACCCCGTTAGTTGGATAATCCATCATAGTACAACTGCCAAATATCCCCAACATAAATTCTCCAGTTCGGCTTAGGTTGAATTTCATCAGACTTGAAGCCAGCAAGACCCCCAGGGAATTCGGCCTCAAAGTCGGCAAGCACCTATCCTTTGATTGAGGTTCTAGGTAAAAACTGAATATCGTACTGGCCGAGTTCAAGAGCCCACTTTGAAACTCGCCCTGATGTCTCTGCACTTCGGAGTACCAACCGGAAGGGGTGATCCGTTAGCACCTCGATGGTATGCCCCTGAAAGTAATGCATTAGCTTTCTCGCTGCCATGACGAGGGCCCAGATGAGTTTTTCCAAAGGAAGGTATCGTGTTTCAGCGTCAACCATTGCCTTGCTCACATAATACACTGGCCGCTGCTCCCCCAGCTTTTCTTTTATTAGTAAGGCACCGACGGCCCAGTCGAAAACTGCCAGATACAAAATTAGTGGGTTGCCTGCCGAGGGAGTTGTTAAGAGTGGAACTGATCGGAGCTAGGTCTTGAGGCCGTTGAAAGCGGCTTCGTATTCGGCGGTCCATTCAAAAGCCTTGCCCTGCCGTAGTATATAAAAGAATTGTCGACAGCGGTCCGTGGAACGACTAATGAACCTATTGAGAGCGGCGGCCATCCTCATTAACTTCTGAACCTCCTTGACCGACCAAGGGGAGCCGACTTCCAGAATTGCTGTGATTTGCCTTGGGTTGGCTTCGATTCCTCGACGGTTGACAATGTATCCTAAGAATTTGCCAAAGCCGATCCCAAACGCACATTTGGAAGCATTCAGCTTCATTCTGTATTTGCGTAGAACGTTGAATGTCTCTTCCAGATCGGCTAGATGAGTTTGCTCTTCTTTGGACTTGACCACCATGTCATCAATGTGCACTTCCATAGTGTGGCTGAGTTGCTCCTTGAACATGGCAGTGACCAGTCTTTGGTAAGTTGCCCCTGCATTCTTCAGCCTAAAAGGCATAACCTTATAGCAATAGGTTCCTCTTGGGGTGAGGAATGCGGTTTTGTCTTGGTCCTCCGGATGCATGGTGATTTGATGGTAGCTTCTGTAAGCATCGAGGAAGCTCATACGCTGATGGCGTGTCGTCGCATCCACAAGTTGGTCAATTCTAGGTAGTGGGAAGCAATCATTGGGGCAGGCTTTGTTTAGGTCCGTGAAATCAACGCACACTCGCCAAGTCCCATTTTTCTTCTTCACAACCACAGTATTAGAGAGCCACGTAGGGTAGGTCACTTCCCTGATTGCTCCGGCATCAAGCAACTTGTCAACCTCTTTAATAATAGCGGCAGTGTGCTCTGCGGCTGACCTCCGGCTTTTTTGAATGATCGGCTTGTATTTAGGGTTAACATTCAAACGGTGCTGTGAAATAGACGGATCTATACCCGGCTTCTCTTATGGAGTCTATGCAAAGACATCAAGGTTGCTGAGCATGAAGGAAATTAGTTGCTGTCTATCGGCTTGATTTAGGGAGGCGCCGACCATGAAGAACTTGTCTGGGTTTCCGTCGATTTCAACTCGATCTAGGTCTTCCGTGGCCTTTTCACTTGGGAGCCGTCCAAAATCGTCGAGGCTCTCCCAATCTGGCACCTCAATGAAATTTACTTGCAACTCCTTTGGCGTCTTTCCAGCAAAGAGATAGCATGCTTGTGCCGACTTCTGTGAGCCACGGATTTGCTCAATGTCGCGTTCTGTCGGGAAGCGTAGCAGCTGATGATAGGTGCTTGGCATGGCCTGCATAGTATGCAACCAAGTTCGCCCCATGATAAGATTGTACGGCGATGGCAGCTTGACGACCAAGAATTCCACATCCACTGTTCGGAAGCCGCTCGAACGGGTAGTGTGATTTTTCCCAACGGGTACTCTGGATTGGCGTTGAAGCTGAATAGTGGATAAGGGGCCGGAGAGAGATCCGATTCGGAGAAGTCGAGTTTGGTGAATGTCTTGTAGTATAGAACCTCCGATGTGCTCCTTGGATCAATGAGTACACGCTCAACTATGAATCGGTTTACGCGTAACTCAATTACCAAGGGATCGATGTGGGGAAGTGTCACTCCGGCCAAATCTGAATCATCAAAAGCAATACTCGCAGCTTCATGGGGCCGTTTAGCCAAAGTGAGTTAATTTTAAGGGTCAGGATTCAACTGAATCGTGTGCACCATGGGTGACATTGGCAGGCTGTATATCATGTGGATCACGACGATCGGAGGTGAATCCTGTCTTAAGGCTATCGCTTTGGTTAGATTGCCTTTTCGAACGTACTGTTGTAGCTGACCATCTTGTACCAATTCCTCCAAGTGATCTTTCAATGCATAACAACTCTCAGTATCATGGCCATGATCCTTGTGATACTCACACCGCCTATCCCACCTTTGCGTGTCGGGAGGTCCCACCATTTTCGATGGCCATTTGAAGAACGTAAGGTGTTGGATTTTGGACATAACCGCACTGATCGACTCTGTCAACTCCGTATATTTCTTGTCGACGCGCCTTGTGTGTCTGCTATCGACTTGCAATTGTTCACTTGCTCGGTGGGAGCATTGGTTGCTTGATCAGCGAGAATCCCGTCTTGTATCTCATTTAGCCCGTTGCCGAGGTTCGGGGCTCTAAGGTGGTACGGAACTTATCGGTTGAGCAATTTCAGAAGGGGCCGTCTTGTTGGCCACGTTTTCGGCTTTAAACCGCAAGGCATCATCCTCCACTTTGCTGTATTCCTCAACTTTCTTCATCAACGCCCAGACTGTTTTGGGGGGTCTTCTAGTCAAAAAGCTGGGGAGAGCACTGTCAGGATGCAAACCCATTTTGAAGGCGGTGATGGCCATAGAGTCATTGCAAGCATCATCAACCAAATTAAAGCACTCCTAGTAACGTGCCGAATGCGCTCTTAGTGTTCTGGCTAGATCTACATTGCCCAGAGAGAGTCGGCTTGTTTCTGTTAGACCTCGTTGGTGATGAATCTAGCCCTTAAGGATTTCTGTAATTGATGGAAGCTTTTGATCGAAGCAGGCTCCAGTTTATAATACCACTTAACAGCCAATGGTCCCAAACTACTGGGAAAAATTCGGCACATGAGGGCTTCGTCGTCTGCATGCAATGTCATGGCTTGCTTGTAGTGACAGATGTGATCGGTGGGGTCTAATTTTCCATCATAGAGAGTGAACGATGGAGCTTTGAACTTTTTGGGCAAGACCGCCCTTGCGATCCGCCGCACAAAGGGATCATGCTGGTCTTCCTTATTTGAACTGTTTCTTTTGCGCTTATGCCTTATACGTGGACTTTCTTCAGAGGAACTGGAACTCTCGGGTTGTTCCTTTTTCTTGGGCTCCGGGGATAATGAGTCGGAGTCGCTATCAGTGTCTTGTTGTCGGGCTCGAGGTCGTCGACCACCTGCCCTCAAAGGTGGTCGACTACCTGCCCTCAAAGGTCGTTCCGGATCTTGGCGTACAGCTTGTTTGGACTTTGCCACTTCCAAGGCCAAGTCCTGATGGAAACGTTTATTCTCAGCGATCATGTTCTCCAACCTTTGTTCGTTTTGCTTCGCTTGTTCCATGATCGCTTGCATTTCCTCATGCTCTAAAGTCGAGGGTGAGGCGAAGTTCAAAGTGCGTCTTGCGGGGATAGTCTCCAGTCCAAGCATGTTTGTTGGAGTGAGGTCGTCTCTCTGCGTGGTTTTATCAGTGACTATTGAAGGGTCTTCCGTTACGCCAGCCATGGATGTATTTGAGTATTCCCACAGACGGTGCCAATTGTGGAGAAATGGTTTGGAATTACTCTTCAAATCCTGGGGGACGCTCGTGATCCTGAGGAAGCCAGCTAAAAAAGAATTAATGCTCCGGTCGGGGGTGCCGGAATTAGCACTCCGACGGATAAGTCAATGTATACTCTCTTGATTGCTTGTACCTTAAGTTAAACATGCTAATTCTCACATACCTCTTTCTAGATGATGTTCTTCTATTTATATCTTTTCTTTCCTGGGCCTCGGGATTGGGTCCATTTTCAATTCACCATTCAGCTTCTTTTGCAGTAAACTGCTTTTCATTCGGCCCTTTGCTCAACCGGCTATTTGGCCGAATAGGATAGGATTCGAGCGTACGAGATGGTGCCGAGTGCTGTATATTTCGACTCTCCAAGTTCGACTATTCGACCTCTCAACGACTCCCAATATTCGGCCCCCATACCTGCCAACCTTTTTCAGCCTAGATCCTTGTCTCGGCTGAAGAGAGCTAAATGTTGGTTATTCCTGCTAACCTTCTTCAGCCTAGATCCTTATCTCGACTGAAGAAAAGAACTGAATGTTTGGCCATTCCTGCTAAACTTCTTGGTTACCCCTTGCTGGCAATGACTAAGAACAACTTTTACAGTAGATAGAATTATGCTAAAAAAGAAACTACTTGTTTTATTCGAAAAAGAAAAATTACAAGTATTTTAATGAAAAGCTAAAACTAGAATAGTTTGTGATTGGCAGTGTTCTATGGCCTGAGAATAGCTTTGCTGTCTCTATCTTCCAAGTGATATACCCATTTTCCTGCTAAATCGACCACTTTGTATGGTCCTTCCCAATTAGGTCCTAACTTGCTATCTCCGGGTACCAAAGTGTTTCCCATTACTTTGCGCAATACCCAATCTCCAATCTTGAATTGCCTCAGATGCACTGTTTTGTTATATTTTTTAGATAACTCCTGTTGGTATGAGGCAATGTGAACTAGCGCTCTTTCCCTTCTCTCTTCTGCAAGGTCAAGTTCCAAGGTTATGGCTTCTTCATTCAAGTTTGGGTCAAATTTTCACTTCTAATAGTGGGGAGGCCTACTTCCAGTGAGATTACTGCATCCATGCCATAGGCTAAGGAAAAAGGTGTTTCTCCGGTTGATCATCGCAGTGTGGTACGGTAAGCCCATAAAACATGAGGAAGGTCCTCAGCCCACTTGCTTTTGCTTTCTCCAACCTTTTCTTCAAACCATCTAGGACGACTTTGTTTAATGCTTCTGCCTGACCATTCGCTTGAGGGTATGCTGGTGTAGAGTTGTAGAATTTTATCTTGTATTCCTCGCAAAAACCCTGAAAATTTTGCTGTCAAATTGAGTGCCATTGTCAGATATTAGGGCTTTGGGTATACCGAATCTGGTTATGATGTTCTGCCAGACGAACTTCTTAACGTCTCTCTCCTTTATTGATGCAAGTGCTTCTGCCTCCACTCACTTTGTGAAGTAGTCTGTTGTTGTGAGAAAGAACTTTCTGTTGCCAGGTGCAGTTGGGAGTGGTCCCACTATGTCCAGGCCCCACATTGTGAAGGGCCATTGGCTAGTTAATGGTAGAAGCTCTCTAGCTGGTTGATGTATTTGGTGTGCGAACTTTTGACATTTCTCGCACCTCTTGACATATTTCTCTGAATCTACCTGCATGTATGGCCATCAATATCCTTGTGAAATTGCTCTGTAAGCCAATGATCTTTCCTCTTGGTGGCTTCTACATACGCCTTCATGTATCTCGAACAAAAATGTCTTAACCTTGCTGGGATGGACACATTTCAGGTAAGGTCCTATGAAGGATTTTTTGTACAACGCCAATGATGGAGAGAGACAAAATCACTGTGATTTTGCTCTAATTTTGTTGGCCTTTTTCTTTTCTTCAGGCAAGATGTCATCTTTTAAGAATACTATAATGGGATCCATCCATGATAGGCCTAGCTTGGCGTAACATGCTTCGGCTGCTTTGAGTTCCTCAATACTTGGTCTAGGTAGGAAGTCGATCAATAATGGGTGTGGGATAGATGTATCTGCCATTGAAGCAAAACCTGCCAGCTTGTCTGCTCTACTATTTTCTTCTCGGTCGATTTGCTCTATTCGGACTACTTCGAACTTCATGATCTCCTTTCTGACTAACTCTTGGTACTTAGCCATCCTCTCATCTTTTGCCTCATAGTCGCCTAAAATCTGGTTTACTACCAGCTGGGAGTCACTGTAAACCATCAGCTCATTGGCCTTCATGTAAAGTGCTGACTTTAAGCCTGCTAACAGTGTTTCATACTCCGCGTCGTTGTTGGATGTTGGGAAGCCCAGGTTGACAGCCTGTTCAATTGTTAGGCCACTTGGTGAGATGAGGACTACGCCAAGTCCTGCGCCGTGTCTATTGGATACCCCATCCACGAAGAGTTTCCACATCTCTCCGACGAATAGCTTCTAGCATGTAAAGGGATCAGATGACGTATTGGGATCATGGGTGTAGCTGGTGTTTTCTTCCAAGTCCATGCCTGCTATTGGGGTTTGATCTTCACTGTTTGACTGCCTGAAGTCTTTACTTTTTTATGAGTCCTTACTGGGAGTAGCATGGTTTGCTCCTTCCTTCTTGTCCCCAGTTCTGTGTGGCTTGCAATGTGGCTGGACATCCTGTATTAGGGGCTGCGCAGTTCCCGTGGCACTTTCTCCCCTTACTTCAGTCTTGTCGGTCAAATCGACTAGGCAGATGTGATGACTTCCTGGTGTGAACTCAGCCACAAAGTCTGCTAAAGCTTGGTCTTTTATTGCTGTTCTGGGTTGAAACTTGATATCGAACTATCCCAACTCTACCACCCTCTCAAATAAGGCCTTTAATGGAAAAGCCGTTAGGACGATTATGGTGTGGGCATGGAAATAGTGTGACAGCTTTCTTGAGGCCATCATCAAAGCTAATGCCAACTTCTCCAATGGTAGATACCTTGTTTCAGCGCCCAGCAAGGTCTTACTAACATAAAAGATTGGCAGGAGTTAGATTCCTTCCACTCTGACCAACACTGCGCTGACTGCATGCTGTGAAACTGCTAAGTACAAAAAGAGCTCTTCTCCTGGTACTGGGGTTACCAACAACGGATGAGAGGTCATGTAGTCCTTCAAGCTTTCTAGGGCACGATCACATTCTTCATCCCACTCAAATTTGGCTTTCAATGCTTAGAAGAATGGTCGACTTCTGTCTGACGACCGACTTATGAACCAGTTGAGCGCAGCTGCTAGGCTAGTGAGATACTGCACCTCTTTGATTGTGTTGGGCCTCTGAAGATCTTGGATTGCTTTGATCTGAGAGGGATCAGCTTCTATACCCCAATTGGTTACTAGGAAACTTAGGAATTTGCCTGATTCTACGCTGAATGCACACTTAGATGCGTTTAGACGCAACTTATGAGACTTCAAAATTTGGAACATTTTATCTAGGTCCCTAAGGTGGTCCTTCTCATCCTTACTTTTGACTACCATGTCATCTATGTAAGCCTCCATTGTTCTGCCTAACAATGGTTCAAACATTTTGGTAATCATTCGTTAGAATGTAGCCCCTACGTTCTTTAGGCAAAAAGGCATGACCTTGTAACAGTACAATCCTCTAAGCGTTGTAAATGATGTGACCTCCTAGTCTGGTTCATACATAGCGATCTGATGGTAACCTCTATACGCATCAAGGAAGCTAAGTCGGTTATGTCCTGTCGTTAGGTCCACCAGTTGGTCTATTCGCGTTAGGGGAAAACTGTCCTTTGAGCATGCCTTGTTGACTGTTTTGTAGTCCACGCAAACACGCCATTTTTCGTTCTTTTTTGGAACTATTACAGTATTGGAGATCCACCTGGGATAATGTACTTCTCTAATGGCTCCTGCCTCCAGCAAGTTTCCCATTTCCTCCGCCACTATCTCCGCGTGGTGGAGTGCCGATCTGCGAGTGCGCTGAATAATTGGTCTGACAGTTGGATGGAGATTAAGTTGATGGCAGATGAAATTTGGGTCAATGCCAGGCATGTCGTATGGTGTCTAGGAAAACACTTCGATGTTAGACGTTAGGAATTCCATGACCTCTATTCTCTCAGTGCTGGACAAAGACGAGCCGAGCAAAAAGAACTTTTCTGGGTTCTTTTCATCTATCCTTACCTCAATCAAGTCTTTCACTGCCTTCTGCTTTGCTATTTTGCCAACGTCTGCAAACAGTTTGTTGCTTTCTAGCTCTTCCACCATCTGAACGAACCCTTTTGTAGCACGGCTGCCATTCACTGTGACAAAACACTGCTTCGACATGATTTGGTCTCCTAAGACTTCTTCAATCACGTCGGTTTCGTTAGGGAATCGTAATGCCTGATGGTAGGTTGACGCCACTGAGCGCATGGCATGCAGCCATGCCCTTTCCAGTATTATTCTGTAAGTGGAAGGGATCTTCAATGCCCAGAATTCCACCTGTCTTGTCATGGTTTCTGCCTTGACTGGGAGGATTATCTTGCCCACTGGCCACTCTAGCATTGAGTTGAAATTGACAAGGGGAGATGTTGCAAGTGCCAAGTCTTTGTCCTCCAATTTCAGTTGTTTGAAGGTCTCGTAGTACATTATCTCGCATGAGCTTCCTTGGTCAATCAGAATCCGCTTGATATCGTAATTCTTGACGCGCAAAGTGACCACCGGTGTGTCATTGTGAGGGCAGTGTAGCTTTGCTAAGTCCTTGTCTGAAAAGGATATGACGTTCGTGGCCTCTGTTCTGCCCTTTTTGACGGTAGGTTGTGCATTTAATACCTCTCTCAAGTGCTCATCCTTTTTGATCATCCCCCTAAGCTCACATACCCACTTAGGTTCAACGATCCCATGTACAACGTTGATTACACCTTAGGGTGGACCGTTGACCGGCATCCCGTTTGGTCTGTTGAGGTCCTGTAAACTGGTTGTGTTCTCCCTTCTATATACTGGTCCAAGTGTCTAGCAGCCACTAACTCTTCCAAATGTTGCCTCAATGGTGTGCAATTTTCAGTTCGGTGCCCCTTCTCATCATGGAAGGTGCAACGGGACCTCTCATCATAGCCTTTTTGTGATTCTCCCAACTTGGCTGGTCGCCGAACGAAAGGTTGATCCCGTATCTCACTAAGAATCCGGTAGATAGGTTTGTTAAATACTGTGGTGATGGCAGTGCGGACTCTTAACTTCCTCGTTTCTAGGTCCTTTCTGTTGGCTCGCCTGCCACGCCCATTCCTGCTTGGTTGTTCTATCGTGTTGATTTTTGCTGTAGTCTTTTTGTCTGGTGTAGATACCCCATTTTTGACCGACCTTAAGACTCAGACGTCACCAACTGAGCGCTCGGTGATGTTGCATATTGTGCTCGTTCTGAGGTTGCGGAATCACGGCTGCGAGCATTGCCTCCGGACTTCGGGGCTCTTTTGTGCTTGCCTCGGTTTGCGAATCGGGTCCCATTTTCTCCATTTTCTCTTCCTGAAGGGAGGGAAAGGTCTCGTAGACCGTCTCTCAGTGGCTGTAGGCTACGTTTCGTGGTCGTAGGCCATTTTTTCCATTTGGAGCCCAGTTTCCGGTTTTTCGAAGCCGTCGGCCGTGTGCCTCGGTTCGGGACCGCTGAACCACCTCCGTTTGCTCCGGTTTTTGGCATAAGCCTTGTTTCCTCCCTTTTAAGGGACATTGTGGCCCGAGAGACCAACTTCGTGGTCAAACACAACCTCCGGTGCTTAATAGTTAGTTTTCGGGGCCCCGGGCCGCGCGTTTCGGTCCCCGAACCTCCGTTTTGCATCCGTCTTGGTTCATTTTTTACGGAGACCTTATTTTCATTATTAGGAAGGTTGTAGGAGGGTGGGAGACCAGCAATTTTGCTGAAAAACCAGCTTTCTCCTTTTTCTCTCTCCAAAAGCCAATTTTTTCTGACAGAAAGCTGGTTTTTCTTACTTTTGAGCCACAATTTCTGATTTTTCATACCACCATTGTGATCTACACACCTGTGAGGCCACCAATATGGGTAGGCCGACCAGTAATGCTTCCTGACCCTTTTGAACCCCTCTAAAAAGCTGGTTTTCTCTCTCTTGAGTCACTTTTTCTGGTTTTTAACCATACAGCTGTGTTACACTCACCTGGGAGGCCACCTTTCTGGGGTGGCCGACCAGCAATTCTTGTTGACCATTTTGACCCTTGGTCGGCCGACCAGGGGAGGTGGCCGACCGGCCACCTTGGCCTTTTGAACCTGGTCGGCCAGGTTTGTTTCTTCAGGTACATTCCAGCTGTGCCAACTGTTTTGCACCAGATCCTCTGCCCAAGGGTTTGTCCTTGTTTTTGGTCCATTTTAGGTGGTTTTTACCCCTTTTGCTTGGTTTCAAGGTGGTTTGGCCCCTTTGGTCAAGCTTCTTGAGGAAGCTTGACCCTTTTGGTTTAGCTTCCCCAAGAAGCTTGACCCCTTTGGTTAAGCTTCCTTTAGAAGCTTTGAGCCCCCTCTCTTGGCTTCTCCAAGAAGCCTCATCTCCTCCCTTCTATATAAACAACCCACAACCTCTATTTGCAAGGGTTAGAAAACCAGCTGGAGCATTTGCATACAACTCCCCCTATATCCATACTTCAACCCTCCAAACCCTAAAATCCTTACACCATTTGCACACCAACCCATAGCCTACCACCTCCATCATCCATTCCAACACCTTGGAGGCCATTTGCAAAGGTTGAAAGCTCAAATCTTGGACCAGAAGTTGCTGGAAACCTGGTCTTCAAGGGTGAGTCCCTATTTTCCCTTTTCTTGCCTTATTTTGCATGATTGATTAGTCTTATTTGCAAGCATTTCTGGGCTTTGACCCAAACTATAAAGTGTCTTATTTTGAGCCTCTCTTCAACTTTTTTTAAGGGTTCTTTGCTGTTTGAGGCCATCCACTGCCCCTTATCCTCTATCTCTCTTTTTGGGCTATTTTTGCATGATATATTAGCCTTATTTGTGAACATTTTTGGACCTCAACCTAAACTGAAAAAAGTCTTTTTTTGACATCCTCTTCAAGTTTGGTTAAGGTCCCATTTCTGTTTGGGGTCATCTTCCCCTTATGCATGCTTCATCTCTTCATGATTAGGACTATGCATTAGAGCTCTTGCATTGGCCATGGCTTGGCCTCTTAGCCACTGAAATCTAGTGGATTTTTAGTGGCTTAGGTGTATTCTTGAAGGCCGAAATCAGAGGGGGGTGACCCCCTCTCTCCTTGTCTTGTTTGGTGGTCTTGTTGGCCTTCCAAAGGGACTCATTTTTGCATGCTTTGAAGTTATGTTTCAGGCCTCGTTCTGAGGGTTTTGAGGTCTTCCTTGGCTCTGTTTGAGGCCCTTTTAGTCATATTTTATGTCTATGATGCATTTGTAGAGCAATCCCATTCAAGGCCTTTCAAAGAGGCCTTTCTTTGCATGTTTCCAAGACTGATTCCAGGGCCTATTTGGTGGGTTTTAGGGCTTTCATAACCCATTTCCAGAGTTGGTTTGGTCTTGCTAAGTGTCTATCTTGTATGTGCTTAATAACCCCTTGTATGGCCCTCTAAAGGAACCCATCATTTGTACATGTGTTGGCTGTATTTCAGAGGTTATTTGGGCATATTTTGACATATTTTATTCACTGATTTTGGCTGGTTTGATGAGTTCTTTTGTGCTTCATATACATGCCATATAATCCATGTTTACTAGCCATTGTTGCATGTTGTTTTAGGCCATCATGTTAGCACTTTTTGGCTATGCTTTAAACTAGAAATGTGCATGTTTGGGGACTGCTTTGGCTCTGTCTTTGTGCTTCATATTCAAATAATGCTTGCTTTGCATAGCTATAAGTCAATACATGTGCCTAGTTTTGAGTTTCGGGGCTTGTTCCATGCATTGGGTGTCATGTTTCCATGTTTCGGGACCTTTTAGCATCATGTTTCAGTACTGGAATTTACATATTCATATGCCATCTCTCATCCTTTGCCATGCCTTGTTAGAGCTGCATGTTGTGCCTTAGGATCGGTCCTTGGTTTGCTTGCATGTGTGCACGCATTTCGGTTATCTCATTTTCATCTTATGGCCACTGATGTGAGTGTGGCTGAGGTCCACTCATATTGGTGTAAGTCCATCGTGCATTGTGTATGCCATTTCTGTCCATAGCATTGCGTATGCTAGGTTGCATGTTAGAGCATTGTGTATGCCATGTTACATCGAGCATTGTGTATGCCATTTCATAGCATTATGTATGCTAGGTTGCATGTTAGTCGCATTATGTATGCCATCTCATTTGCATTGTGTTTGGGATAGGAGTTAGCCCAAACACGGGAAACGAGGGACGTTTCGTACTCCAAGTGACGGAACGTGTCTCAATTCTCGGTCGCCGACACTCCGGATTAACCATGATGGAGTCTAGGCCTTGTTGTGTTTATATGTGCATTCATTTCACATCGAGTCGTGTAATTCGACTCCTTGGCCATCATGTATCGAGATGCGTGATTGGTGGCACGAGGATCGAGGCAAGCATACATATGTGAAAATACTTTGCCATGCCCCTTTCTCGCTTTCTGTTGCAGCAAATCAGAAATCGACAGTCTTTTGGAGCTTCGTGCAATATTCTGGGCTTAATTGTAAACAGAGGCTAATCGGGGCATCACAATGGATTTCCGCGCAAGGCAACTCAAGCATGCATCATTCATCATTTGGAACAAAGCTGAGGCAGTCCATAGATTTGCGTACTAGTTTACTGCTTTCCTAGTTAAATTTGTTAATTAATTAGGGTTTTGTACTTATTTTGACTGTATTATTTATTCGGACCCTCCGAGCAAGGGCAATTGTGTAATAAGTGTGCGTGTGTGTGGTGTATGTCTTCCAACCCCACGTCTTTCTCCCTTTTATTTACCAACTTATGATGGTTAGATTAGGGCATGTTTCAATTAGCATACAGTATGATAGCATGTTTACATTCATTCATCTGTTTTGCATGCACCAGGCTCGGTGCATCATACTAACTGCATTGTATTTCAATTCCGAGTTGAATACATGTTATCCGTTGCATTTCATATGCCATGTTTAGAATAGTCGAGCCTATCTTAGTTGCATTTTGTATGTGTTGCATTAGGAATTTCTGTATAGTTAGGATCATGCATGGATTTCTAACATAGCTTTTGTTTTGGCTTGGAGTACTCGGTAAGTTTTTATGTTTTAGCATCCTTGCATGCATGTGAGTGACTGCCATGATAGCATGCTTACCATAAGGCTATATGTTTATGTGATATATCTGCCTGAATACCTGTGGGTGAAGGTTGGGTTATTTGGATTGGAACAATTCATCGACTGCGAGTTTTAAGCCCACTAGATAGTGGCAAAACCATCTTTTCTTAACCCACCCGAGGGTGGCAAAATCTGCATTTTAAGCCTACTTGCGAGTAGCAAACCATCTTTTAAAAACAAACATGAAATGTTTTATTCCAATTCAGGCGATCCAGTCTATACTTGTATGCTGCGCGCATCATATAGTAATTCTAGGCTAATAACCGGAATAAGAGCACATAATGTTTTCAAAACTAGGTATCATGGTTAGTAGAGGCCGATCTTTGATCGGGCGAGCGGGGGTGCTCACGAAGTGACCTTCCCCAATCGTACCCAAGTTCCCGAGCTGAGGTAACTTTAGTGATGACGGACACGTGGCCTTAGGCAACGAGCCAGGGTTTCCTAAATTTCTCCAAAAATAAAATATTTAGGTGGCGACTCTGTATCTGGCAAAGCAGTCCATGTTTGGCACTTCTTTCTAAAAATCTGTTTTTCAAAACGATTTGCCGGATTTGGACTCTTTGATGATTCATCGGTCTTGCATTGCACTCTGCGAGATTAGATATAGGACCGTGACACAAATCGAGTCCGAATTGTAGTGAGGCCCAAGGGCGTATCTACAGTTTCTTGCGACTTTGCTAGGGAATTAGAGAGCTTGACTCGAACTCATGATATCTTGTTTTGATTACACTTATGTGTTTCTTTGCATTGCATATGCATTGGTGCGCCTAAGACACCGTGTTTGTCATCTACTATTCTTGAGCGGTTTGCCAGAGGCTGCGTGCCATAAGGCTTACTGGTTACGGGCTCTGCCAATATGGGAACACAAACCCCGGTTTTACTGGGGCACCCTTTTGACCATTCGACCTAGTGCATATTCGGAATCCATAGTGACCATTCCAAGCTAGGACAGGTTGCTTACCCGATATAGGTTGTTTGAAACCGCTGCGTGCGTAGTGAAACACTAGCTCCTGACAAAATAGGACAGGAAAACCCTACCCCAACATAGGGGTGTTTTGGCTCTCACTTATCTGTTATGTGCTTTTAGAGTGCATCTCTATAGGGAATGCATGTATCAGTTCGCAAGTTTGGGTATCAGGCCTGCGGGCACTAGTTCAGTATTTTGGGAATCAGTTATCTGTGGGTATCCGATTCAGTTTTGAGGGAGTAGTGATTTTAGGGAACAGTGATCAGTAGTAGAGTACAGTTATTCAGCTATGCTTGTGTTTGTTTTGATTGGGCCGAAATGCTGCATGTTTTCTCTTTCAGGGGGGGTTCAGAGATTTAGTACAGAATAGCCAGTGTTCTCCTTTGCTGAGGCACGATAGACATCTTATCCACGAGTCACTATTCAGTTCAACGGACTTATGATGACGCAAAGTTCAGAGGAAATTGTGGTTATGGCAGCCGTATTAGACCAAGGAATCATCTTGCAGGATGAGACCAATGTTGATGTACCACATCCACCCAGGTCACCTGCCACGCGCCCAGTCTGGATGCCACGGTTGTGTCAAG
The DNA here is from genome assembly GCA_025200525.1 of Camellia lanceoleosa. Lineage (NCBI taxonomy): Eukaryota > Viridiplantae > Streptophyta > Magnoliopsida > Ericales > Theaceae > Camellia > Camellia lanceoleosa. The sequence goes on along the minus strand of JANUSC010000049.1, from coordinate 637,252 downwards.
CTCATGAGCCCACCACGTTTGAATTGATGGGAATGATTGGTGATCTTCAGCGATCTGTGGCTGACCTCGCCTACGGAATGTCGGCTTCGCCACCAACCACATCCTATGCCGGGAATTTCGTACCACAAGAGCCCCCGCTATTGGGGCGAATTGTGATCGAGCTCAGCCAACCTGAGGCTGTCTTAAGCTGTGGCCATGACATGGCAACAACAACCGGGTTCCACTCTGATATAGCAACCCAAACCCTCGATCAAGCTGAGGCTAGAGGTAAGAACAAAGTGGGAACAGGTGCTGATCCCATTGAACAACTGCTATGGGCAGTCGAGGCTTTGAAAGCCGAAGGATTGAGTAAACAGCAAATATTTGCAGTCGTGGCTAAGACTGTGGATGATTCTTCTCCCACTCCAACCGAGGAGAGTTCCAGCCAGACAGAAAATCGGGATAGGCCCCGTCATGCCAGAACAGTTCCCTCCAATTCTAACCCTGTATAGGGAAAAGATTAGAAAGCCACGGCAACAATTGCCGATCCTTTTGCCAGTGCGTCCGGCAAAAGTCAGCAAACTTCGAAGTATCTGCCCCGAGGGCGCAGAGTCTTCCACGCCCTTTATATGTCTTTGTCCAAAGCTTTCCAAATCCTTGTTGGACAAGGCCATCTCAAACCCCTCCAGCCTCGGCCTCTCCCGAACCCTCTTTCGGCTACGCATGATGTTACCCAATACTGCGCGTACCATCAGTAAACTGGCCATACTACCGACAACTACTTCCGTCTTCGCCATGAAGTACAAGATCTATTTGACAATGGGGTGTTACCTCAGCAAAGTCTATCGGCACTGGATCGGTGAACTTGAGGGGATAATGTGATGTGATCGGGGGATGAACCACCTACGGGCGGCACTCAGTTTACTCCGGATATGATGTATGGCACGCACTATTTTGAGCATTTGTGAATGCTGGTTTTTTGTATTTTCTGACTTGGGTATTGAGTCAGTCTTGTTGCGTTGTATTGAGTCAGTATTTTGTACAGAGTCAGTCTTTTCTTACTGAGTCAGGTCTGTCTTGTTGTACCGAGTCAGTCCTGTTTTGTTAGAGTCGAGTGATTTCGGGGGTATTACCTCGGACATCACTTGCTTGTTTTGTGTTTGTCTTTTCATTTTCTTTTGAGTCTGTTTCTGCCGGGAAGCCAGTTATACCAGGAGATCTAATCGAAACAAATTGTGGGTTTGTCATGTTTTGTGCTTGTTTCGCTTTGAGCTGTTGTGCAAAGAACTTGAATGAAACGGCAGTGCATTTCACCTGCTCTTTTGTGCCTTGAATTCATTACATCGACCTAAGTTTTTCAAAAACTCTTTTTGAACACTGCGGTGAAAACGAAGAGGAAAGAATTCCTCGGGATTTGCAAAAATTTGATCAAGTGAGAGAAAGAGAGGCATGCTGAGCCCTTAATGAATGAAATCATGCTCAATAAGGTGACTACTGAGAAGGATCCTGGCTTGTTCCAGATTGGTTCCGCACTGTCTTCAACGCGAGCGATTTTTCGTTTTCTTAAAAGATTTCAAAAAATGTTTTGCGTGGTCCCGTGAAGACCTGTGTGGAATCGCTCTTGAGATTGTGCAGCCTAGGATCGCTCTCGGCCTCGAGACTCAACCCCTCACTTTCAAACCTTGAACTTGGATTCAGAATGTTCAACGGTCAACCATAACGTAAGGCCTGTGTGGTTAGATCAGAAGCAGCCCTTGAACTAGGGGCAAGAAAGTCAGATCAAGAAGGTCGGATATGATCAAGAGAAGCTTACAAAGCTGGATTAGAAGCACCCCTCGAACTAGGGGCAAAAATGTCAGACAGCTCGAAGAGCCAAAGGTGGATCATTCCGCAAGTCAATAAAGACTGGCAAGAATGCCAAATTCCAGAAGGGAAGAAAAAAAAAAGTTTTGTTGAAGAACAACCGAGTTGCTATCCATAACACTAGGGGCAAATTCAGCCCCCATTGGATGGACTTCTACATCGTCAGCAAACAGCAGCTATTCTTCTGGATTCAGAGGACTTCAAGATCTCAAAACCATTTGACATGGACAAAGCTACACTTTTACCGTTGAAAGGCTCGCTGGGCCGAAAACCCAGAAGGGCGACCCAGGCAAAAGTTAGAGCAAGAAAAAGAAGAAAAAAAAATGCAAAAAAAAAAAAAAAATTAGAACAACAAAAAAGAAAATCAAAAAAAGAAAAGAATGAAAAGAATTGAAAAGAAAAGAAAAACAAAGCTCACAAGGTTGAAAACCCGGAAGGGCGGCCTTAGCAAAAGTTAGAGCGCAAAAGGAGAGGTTAATACCCGAGTGTACCTTAACCCCCTCGAACTACGTAAGGCTTGATTCCCATCTTTGGGATACGTAGGCAACTTCATTCTGAAGTCCAGCCGTAAAACACTTCAAATTGATTGTGCCCATGTAATGGTTTTGATCATCTTCACCTTCTCTGTATCCGAGAATTTGGTTGTGTTCGTCACTCTGAGGACTGACTACAATGTGCTGCGGTGCCATTCAAACAAGGGACAACTTTCCATTGCCATTCAATGCGCTGCGGTGCCGTTCAAACAAGGGGCAACTTTCCGTTGCCATTCAATGCGCTACGGTGCCGTTCAACCAAGAGGCAACTTTCCGTTGCCACACAGCTCCCCTTAAGCAAGGGGAAATTTTCCTTTGAATCTGAGGTTGTGCATCTCGAGAGTGGGTTCTATGCTCGTTGAGCAGTGGCCATTTGCAAAAATAGTTTTTGAGAATTTTTAATGAAGTTGACTAATTCTCTCGAAAAGTATTCCATTTTTCCAAAACTGGACCATTTCTTGGACCGAAAAAAGAAAAATTTCCAGTGCTCATAACCTAACTCGCATAATTTCAAATCAGAAAATCGAACAAGCGCGTTAATCTAACTCTCATTTTGGTTAAAATTGTTATAAGTAGAAGCCAAAAAACAAAAATGGTCAAAATAATGAACTAGGGGCACAATTGAGTCAGACTTCCTGTCTTTCCTCCGTTGTCAATGCATTTGCCAGAAAGGGCTCCATACTTGTCGGAAAGGGCACCATATTCGCCAAGAAGGGCACAGCGGAAGCTAATAGAAAAGGGCAGAAAGCTCTTACATCCTCCAAGCAACGAGGTATCAAGCTAAGTGCGAAGCACGAACTGGAATGATCTAATCACGCCTAAATTCCCCAGTAGAGCATCGTCAACCAATGTCAATTACAGATCTGCTGCATATCCAGCTGCATCATAACCCCTCTGTGGGGGGAAGTTCACTGTTGTGAGCAGAAGAAAGAGAATCTAGCAGAATTCTAGGAGCAAGAGCCCGCAACTTCTTGTTTATCCATCAACCACCCAGGGAAAGGATAAAAAAAATGAGAGATTGAAGAATAGGGAGATGGGTGCTGAGAGAAAAGTGAGAAAAGGGTTTTGAGGGAAAAACCGAGCTTGAGGGCCGAGTGATGTGAGAATCACAAATGAGAAAGGGTGGGAAATAATACCCAGAGAAACAGGCTCCCTGTGCACGTCTGTGTGTCGTGTCAGTCGTTTTGTTCATCTCTTGTTTTGAGTCGTTTCAGGTGTCTATAGATGTGTTTAGGTTGTCTTACCTTGTCTTTCTCTTTATTGTTGAGTCGTGGTGTGCTGTGTTCAGTCGTAGGCTCAATACCCAGTTGAGAACTTATTCTCACTCTCAATTTCAAAAAATCATTTTGTGCTCAGAGTGCCGTGCCGTGCCGTTCTCTACATTTGTGCAAAACAAGATTTTGTTCTTTCAAAAACCGCAGGGTTCAACCCAGGCCATGCGGAAACAGTAAAATCGGGACCTATCTGAAGCTATATAGGTTCCAGACTTCGAAGCAAAAGAAAAAAAAAAGGGAAAAATGTCAGGCATCTGAGTTTGTTTCAACTTCTACAAGTTCCGTCATCGCATCCTGTATGTTCAGAATGAGCTGTGTGTTCAAAATTAAAAGAATACTGTGTTATGAGCCGAGTGTTCAGAAATGAAAATTTATGAGCTGTGTCTTCAGAATTAAGAATGAGCTGTGTGCAAATGAAAATATATGAGCTGCGTGTTCAGAATTGAAATATGTAAGCTGCGTGTTCAAAATGCAGTGAATGAGCTGTGTGTTCAAAAACGAAAATTTATGAGCTGCGTGTTCAGAATTAAGAATGAGCTGTGCGCAAATGAAAATGTATGAGCTGCGTGTTTAGAATCAAATGCATGAGCTACGTGCAAATGAAATGAATGAGCTATGAGTTCAAAAGTGAAATGTAAGAACTATGTGTTCAATATGCGCTACGTGCAAATAAAACAGTGGGCCGTGTGTTCACCTCAAAAGTTTGGGTTGCGTGTTCAACTTTCAACAAATGTGTGCTGTGTGTTCACATTCAAAATGGGCTGCGTATTCAGAAGTTCAAGAGTTTGGGCTGCGTGTTCAATTTTCAACAAGTGTGTGCTGCGTGTGCACAATCAAAATTTGAGCTACGTGTTTAGAAAGTCAAGTGTTTGAGCTGTGTGTTCAGGCTTCAAAAAAAAAAAAAAAAAAACTATGGGCTGTGTGTTCATCTCAAAGTTCGAGCTGTGTGTTCAGACTTCAAAAACAGTGAGCTGTGTGTTCAACTCTCAACCAGTATGTGCTGTGTGTTCACCTCAAAATTTGGGCTGCGTGTTCACAAATTCAATAGTTTGGGCTGCATGTTCAACTCTCAACCTGTGTGTGCTGTGTGTTCACCTCGAAATTTGGGCTGTGTGTTCAGAAATTCAACAGTTTGGGTTGCGTGTTCAACTCTCAACCTGTGTGTGCTGTGTGTTCACCTCGAAATTTGCGCTGTGTGTTCAGAAATTTAACAGTTTGGGCTGCGTGTTCAACTCTCAATCAGTGTGTGTTGTGTGTTCACCTCAAAATTTGGGTTGTGTGTTCAGACTTCGAAGACAGTGAGCTGCGCGTTCAACTCTCAACCAGTGTGGCCTGTGTGTTCACCTCAAGAGTTTGGGCTGCGTGTTCAACTTTCAAAAACTGTGTTTGGGCTGCGTGTTCGACTTTCAACAAATGGGTGCTGTGTGTTCACATTCAAAAATGGGCTGCGTGTTCAACTTTCAAACAAATGTGTGCTGCGTGTTCACATTCAAAAATAGGCTGTGTGTTCACCATCAAAAGTTTGGGCTGCGTGTTCAACTTTCAAAGGCTGTGGGCTGTGTGTTCACCATCAAGAGTTTGGGCTGCATATTCAACTTTCAAAAACTGTGGGCTGTGTGTTCACCTCAAGAGTTTGGGATGCGTGTTCAGATTTTAAAAAACTGTGGGCTGTGTGTTCACCTCAAAAGTTTGGGTTGCGTGTTCAACTTTCAAAAACTGTGGGCTGTGTGTTCACCTCAAGAGTTTGGGCTACGTGTTCGACTTTCAACAAATGTGTGCTGTGTGTTCACAATCAAAAATGGGATGCGTGTTCAGAAATCCAAAAGTTTGGGTTGCGTGTTCAACTTTCAAACAAATGTGTGCTGCGTGTTCACATTCAAAAATGGGCTGCGTGTTCAGAAATTCAAAAGTTTGGGCAGCGTGTTCAACTTTCAACAAGTGTGTGCGGCGTGTTCACAATAAAAAAATGGACTACGTGTTCAGAAATTCAAATGCTTGAGCTGTGTGTTCAAAATGCAAACCAAATGCTGTGTTATGGACTGAAATAAATTTTGTGTGCGAAGCATTTGTGTGCCCGAAGCGAGCTGTGTGCCCGAAATGAGCTGTGTGCTCGAAGCGAGCTGTGTGCCCGAAAAATGAGCTATGTACCCAAAGAATGAGCTGTGTGCCCGGAAAACGAGCTGTGTGCCCAAAGAACGAGCTGTGTGCTCGGAAAACGAGCTGTGTGCCCGAAAAATGAGCTGTGTGCCCCCCAAAGTGAGCTGCGTGCCCGAAATGAGCTGCGTGCCCGAAGTGAGCTGTGTGCCAAATGAATGGAATGTTGTGTCGTAAGCTATGTGCCTAGTCTTGCATTGTGCATGCATTTTATCGCGCTACTTTGCGCATCGCACTGTTTTGCGCACCTTTACTTGCATAAAAGATGCATTTTATCGCGTTATTTTGCACATCGCACTATTTTGTGCACCTTACTTGCATGGTGCATGCATTATCACTCGCGCTGTCTTGCGCATCCTTTGTCTTAGCACTGTCTTGTGCACACACTGGCATCACACTGTCTTGTGCATCCATCTTGCATCGCACTGTCTTGTGCACTCTCTGGTCTAAGAGACCTTAAATCCTCTAAATGTGCAATTCCTTTGTTGTTTGTCATGCCCAAACGACTTCCGGTGGTCTGGTATAGCCACCTGCCTGTGTTTGCGGTGAGTTCCTAGGAGACCAACTGAGACGGTGGAAACTAAAGTTTGAATGGCTCTTGCCTAGAATGCAAAGGTTCGGGATTTCCGAGACTAAAGTCTGGTTTAAATACCCAGAGGTATATCCTCGGCTTAAAATCTGTATGGCAGCCCCATAGATTGAGATAGCATGTGTATGCACCTCAATTCTGGATACTGAACTAACCTAGTCTGTCACCCTGTTGAAGAATAGGGAAAGCTACGACCATAGTCAAGGAGAAAAGTAGTACCTGTGGTTCGACTAAGAAGAAGCGAAAGACCCCCAGCAGCATGAGGCACGATATTGTATGTATGGTTCATTTGAAGCTGGTGCGACTAGACGAATCACGCAGGTATTGTATCTTCTTCGTGTGAGACGTGGTGAGAATTGAATAATTCTCCGCATTCTTAAAACTACATGAAATGTAGTTTGATTTGCATTGCATTCTTGCTTAAAACTATTGCATTTATCGTGAATATTTGTTTCATTACAGCTCGCTGCTTCGCATGATCATGAGTTACGTTCGGCTTTGTGCATATCGTTTTGCATTTTGCCCCCCGCCTGCGGGCATGCCTGAGGGCACATTTCTTTGTTATCTTGTATATTTGTCTAAGTCTTCGGCCTTGTCAAAAATGGGTCGTCTCTGGGCTTTGACATTCACTCCCGTCACGTATGACTTTCGAGTTCTGTCAAAGAGGGGCAACTGTAGACACCCCATTTTTGACCAACCTTAAGACTCAGACATCACCAACTGAGTGCTCGGTGATGTTTCATATTGTGCTCGTTCTGAGGTTGCGGAATCACGGCTGCGAGCCTTGCCTCCGAACTTCGGGGCTCTTTTGTGCTTTGCCTCGGTTTGCGAACCGGGTCCCGATTTCTCCGTTTTCTCTTCCCGAAGGGAGGGAGAGGTCTCATCGACCGTCTCTCAGTGGCCGTAGGCTACGTTTCGTGGTCGTAGGCCATTTTTCCCGTTTGGAGCCCGGTTTCCGATTTTTCGAAGCCGTCGGCCGTGTGCCTCGCTACGGGACCACTTAATCACCTCTGTTTGCTCCGGTTTTTGGCATACACCTTGTTTCCTCCCTTTTAAGGGACACTGCGGCCTGAGAGACCAACTTCGTGGTCAAACGCCACCTCCGGTGCTTAATAGTTAGTTTTCGGGGCCCCGGGCCGCGCGTTTCGGTCCTCGAACCTCCGTTTTGCATCCGTCTTGGTTCATTTTTTGCGAAGACCTTATTTTCATTATTAGGAAGGTTGTAGGAGGGTGGAAGACCAGCAATTTTGCTGAAAAACCAGCTTTCTCCATTTTCTCTCTCCGAAAGCCGGTTTTTTCTGACGGAAAGCTAGTTTTTCTTACTTTTGAGCCACAATTTCTGATTTTTCATACCACAATTGTGATCTACACACCTGGGAGGCCACCAATATGGGTAGGCCGACCAATAATGCTTCCTGACCCTTTTGAACCCCTCTAAAAAGCTGGTTTTTCTCTCTCATGAGTCACTTTTTCTGGTTTTTGACCATACAACTATGTTGCACTCACCTGGGAGGCCACCTTTCTGGGGTGGCCGACCAGCAATTCTTGTTGACCCTTTTGACCCCTGGTCGGCCGACCAGGGGAGGTGGCCGGCCGGCCACCTTGGCCTTTTGAACTTGGTCGGCCAGGTTTGTTTCTTCAGGTGCATTCCAGTTGTGCCAATTGTTTTGCACCAGATCCACTGCCCGAGGGTTTGTCCTTGTTTTTGGTCCATTTTAGGTGGTTTTTACCCCCTTTGCTTGGTTTCAAGATGGTTTGGCCCCTTTGGTCAAGCTTCTTGAGGAAGCTTGACCCTTTTGGTTTAGCTTCCCCAAGAAGCTTGACCCCTTTGGTTAAGCTTCCTTTAGAAGCTTTGAGCCCCCTCTCTTGGCTTCTCCAAGAAGCCTCATCTCTTCCCTTCTATATAAACAACCCTCAACCTCCATTTGCAAGGGTTAGAAAAGCAGCTGGAGCATTTGCATACAACTCCTCCTATATCTATACTTCAACCCTCCAAACCCTAAAATCCTTACACCATTTGCACACTAACCCATAGCCTACCACCTCCATCATCTATTCCAACACCTTGGAGGCCATTTGCAAAGGTTGAAAGCTCAAAATCTTGGACCAGAAGCTGCTGCAAACCTGCTCTTCAAGGGTGAGTCCCTATTTTCCCTTTTCTTGCCTTATTTTGCATGATTGATTAGTCTTATTTGCAAGAATTTTTGGGCTTTGACCCAAATTGTAAAGTGTCTTATTTTGAGCCCCTCTTCAACTTTGTTTTGGGGTTCTTTGCTGTTTGAGGCCATCCACTGCCGCTTATCCTCTATCTCTCTTTTTGGGCTATTTTTGCATGATATATTAGCCTTATTTGTGAACATTTTTGGACCTCAACCTAAACTGAAAAAAGTCTTTTTTTGACATCCTCTTCAAGTTTGGTTAAGGTCCCATTTCTGTTTGGGGTCATCTTCCCCTTATGCATGCTTCATCTCTTCATGATTAGGACTATGCATTAGAGCTCTTGCATTGGCCATGGCTTGGCCTCTTAGCCACTGAAATCTAGTGGATTTTTAGTGGCTTAGGTGTATTCTTGAAGGCCGAAATCAGAGGGGGGTGAACCCCTCTCTCCTTGTCTTGTTTGGTGGTCTTGTTGGCCTTCCAAAGGGACTCATTTTTGCATGCTTTGAAGTTATGTTTCAGGCCTCGTTCTGAGGGTTTTGAGGTCTTCCTTGGCTCTGTTTGAGGCCCTTTTAGTCATATTTTATGTCTATGATGCATTTGTAGAGCAATCCCATTCAAGGCCTTTCAAAGAGGCCTTTCTTTGCATGTTTCCAAGACTGATTCCAGGGCCTATTTGGTGGGTTTTAGGGCTTTCATAACCCATTTCCAGAGTTGGTTTGGTCTTGCTAAGTGTCTATCTTGTATGTGCTTAATAACCCCTTGTATGGCCCTCTAAAGGAACCCATCATTTGTACATGTGTTGGCTGTATTTGAGGTTATTTGGGCATATTTTGACATATTTTATTCACTGATTTTGGCTGGTTTGATGAGTTCTTTTGTGCTTCATATACATGCCATATAATCCATGTTTACTAGCCATTGTTGCATGTTGTTTTAGGCCATCATGTTAGCACTTTTTGGCTATGCTTTAAACTAGAAATGTGCATGTTTGGGGACTGCTTTGGCTCTGTCTTTGTGCTTCATATTCAAATAATGCTTGCTTTGCATAGCTATAAGTCAATACATGTGCCTAGTTTTGAGTTTCGGGGCTTGTTCCATGCATTGGGTGTCATGTTTCCATGTTTCGGGACCTTTTAGCATCATGTTTCAGTACTGGAATTTACATATTCATATGCCATCTCTCATCCTTTGCCATGCCTTGTTAGAGCTGCATGTTGTGCCTTAGGATCGGTCCTTGGTTTGCTTGCATGTGTGCACGCATTTCGGTTATCTCATTTTCATCTTATGGCCACTGATGTGAGTGTGGCTGAGGTCCACTCATATTGGTGTAAGTCCATCGTGCATTGTGTATGCCATTTTGGTCCATAGCATTGCGTATGCTATGTTGCATGTTAGAGTATTGTGTATGCCATGTTACATCGAGCATTGTGTATGCCATTTCATAGCATTACGTATGCTAGGTTGCATGTTAGTCGCATTGTGTATGCCATCTCATTTGCATTGTGTTTGGGATAGGAGTTAGCCCAAATACGGGAAACGAGGGACGTTTCGTACTCCAAGTGACAGAACATGTCTGAATTCCCGGTCGCCGACACTCCGAATTAACCATGATGGAGTCTAGGCCTTGTTGTGTTTATATGTGCATTCATTTCACATCGAGTCATGCAATTCGACTCCTCAGCCATCATGCATCGAGATGCATGATTGGTGGCACGAGGATCGAGGCAAGCATACATATGTGAAAATACTTTGCCATGCCCCTTTCTCGCTCTCTGTTGCAGCAAATCAGAAACCGGTAGTCTTTTGGGGCTTCGCGCAATATTCCGGACTTAATTGTAAACAGAGGCTAATGGGGGCATCGCAATGGATTTCCGCGCAAGGCAACTCAAGCATGCATCATTCATCATTTGGAACAGAGCTGAGGCGGTCCATAGATTTGCGTGCTAGTTTACTACTTTCCTAGTTAAATTTGTTAATTAATTAGGATTTTATACTTATTTGGACTGTATTATTTATTCGGACCCTTCGAGCGAGGGCAATTGTGTAATAAGTGTGCGTGTGTGTGGTGTATGTTTTCCAACCCCACGTATTTCTCCCTTTTATTTACTAGCTTATGATGGTTAGATTAGGGCATGTTTCAATTAGCATACAGTATGATAGCATGTTTGCATTCATTCATCTGTTTTGCATGCACCGGGCTCGGTGCATCATACTAACTGCATTGTATTTCAATTCCAAGTTGAATACATGTTATCTGTTGCATGTCATATGCCATGTTTAGAATAGCCGAGCTTATCTTAGTTGCATTTTGCATGTGTTGCATTAGGCATTTCTGTATAGTTAGAATCATGCATGGATTTCTAACATAGCTTTTGTTTTGGCTTGGAGTACTCGGTAAGTTTTTATGTTTTAGCATCCTTGCATGCGTGTGAGTGACTGCCATGATAGCATGCTTACCATAAGGCTATATGTTTATGTGATATATCTGCCTGAATGCCTGTGGGTGAAGGTTGGGTTATTTGGATTGGAACAATTCATCGACTGCGAGTTTTAAGCCCACTAGATAGTGGCAAAACCATCTTTTCTCAGCCCACCCGAAGGTGGCAAAATCTGCATTTTAAGCCTACTTGCGAGTAGCAAACCATCTTTTAAAAACAAACATGAAATGTTTTGTTCTAATTCAGGCAATCCAGTCTATACTTGTATGCTGCGCGCATCACATAGTAATTCTAGGCTAATAGCCGGAATAAGAGCACATAATATTTTCAAAACTAGATATCATGGTTAGTAGAAGCCGATCTTTGATCGGGCGAGCGGGGGTGCTCACGAAGTGACCTTCCCCAATCGTACCCAAGTTCCCGAGCCGAGACAACTTTGGTGATGACGGACACGTGGCCTTAGGCAACGAGTCAAGGTTTCCTAAATTTCCCTAAAAATAAAATATTTAGGTAGCGACTCTATATCTGGCAAAGCAGTCCATGTTTGGCACTTCTTTCTAAAAATCTGTTTTTCAAAACGATTTGTCGGATTTGGACTCTTTGATGATTCATCGGTCTTACATTGTACTTTGTGAGATTAGATACAGGACCGTGACACAAATCGAGTCCAAACTGTAGTGAGGCCCGAGGGCGCATCTACATCTGGCATCACTGTTGTGCCAGACTTTGCTTTAGCACGGGTGCTATCTTCCTCTACCTAGATATGTTGATGCACTCTCTCTATTAGGGCCTCCATCATGAGGGGTGACATCATTGTCATTGAGTCCTTCAATTTGTTGCCGACTAGTAAACCCCGTTTGTATTGTGCGATGACGAGATTTGTAGGGCAGTCCCCAATTTGGTTGAAGGTCTCCCAATAGCAACTGTTGTAGGACCTCAATGTCTCCTTTTCGCCCATGTCAATGGAGAGTAGCTAGTCAATCTCTACTGATGTCTTGGTATTTGTTTTGAATCTAAGCACGAACGCTTCTGCCAACTATACCCTTGAGGCTATGCTGCCTTCTGGCACCCTTTTGAACCAGGTTAGACCTAGGTCGCCAAGGCTAGATGGAAACAAGATACACATTAGAGCCTTGTTTCGCCGGTATACTGCCATAATTTGGCGAAAGTGGCTTAAGTGCATGTAGGGGTCTGACTTCCCTTCATAAGTGGTGAATTTAGGCTGGTGGAACCCTGAGGGTAGTGGTGCGTTCTCAATTGTCGAAACGAACGGCGAGCTTTGTAACCTTGCTAACACTTTATCCGCTGGTTCGTAAGCAAGGCACGACATTGACATCCCTACCTCGACACTCTCATGTGTCTTAGGGGTTAATCGCTACAGGGTTGAAACTCTGTGAGGGTCGCGAGCCCTGGTGTCCTCCTTCTGTCGGGCCCTTTCCTCGAGCACTGTTCACAAGTTTGCTAACCTAGGCAACTCCGTATGCCTAGATGTGATTTGGTGTGTATGCGAGGGGCGATAGCTGCTTCCCTCTATATATGACTTTTCAGTCTTCGTTCTCTTAGACTTGGAGTAACGAGTCCTGGAAGTCCTTGATTGAGTGTCGCCTATTCTAAGGCTCCTACTTTCTGCTTGTGATGGTGTGGCATGCCTGTCACGATCTTCTGAGTGGTAAGGGGGCGTGTGGCCTTGTGCCCCTCTTCTGTCGCTAACCCTTTTTCCTTGATCTGGCACTTCATTACCTCCATGTTTGCCGCCATCCTCCTTATTAACTCGTCTTGCTCCCTCACGCAATCCTCCAGAACTTGGGAATCCAACCTCCGCCTCTGTCTTTCAGGACTTTGAGAACGACGAGGACTAGTGCCCCGTCTCTCTCGTGTGTCCGGCCGGGAGTTTCGTCGCTGGGATTCTAATTCTGCCATGGGTGGGATAGAAGGTAAACCTTCACGCCTCTCACCCCCTTCCGGGGTTTGCCCATCAATAGCAGATTGCGGCAAGTCCTCATTGTGCGCCATTGATTTCAACTAAAGAGGAAAACTCGATCAAAATGTTTTGTTCTTTGTGCAATTCCCACAGACCATGCCAATTGTACGAGCACGAAATAATCTTCTCGTATTATCCTGTTGATCAAGTTTGCACTCCTCTAAACGTCATCGCTTTATTCCCTGAAAACACAAACGTGAGCTAGCCGGCGGGTGAGTGCCGGATACCTCTCCAATGCCTAAGTCAGCAAATAGACAATAGACAAAAACTCTATGTATTTGAGAGTCAAAATTATGATACATGTACATAGGTCCTGTTACGAGCTTTTATAGAGTTCACATGGCATAATCCTAGTAGGACTTCAACTATCTTTTAGTAGAGTCCTCCTAGGAATAAGAAAGATAATGCTCATCTTTCTACACCCTCCCCACTGCTTAACCAAGTGGGATGGTTTTACCATGGCAGAATGACAGCACAACCGAGCTATCTCTAGCATGCTTAGACACCCAGTTCGGTGCATTCATGAGCAATGCCTAGCTCGGTCCTCATTCATCCATGCCTTGGTTCAAAATACTCCAACCGAGCTAATCGCAACCATTCTTGACCGAGCTAACAGGGTCCAGTTACAATGCCCATTCACCTCGGCCTACAGCGCGGCCCACTTCTACCCGGTCCTAGCTCGGCCCAAGTTTCACACAAATTACCCTCTCAACAAGTATTACCTTAAATCCCTCAACCTTTGCTATTTATATATATATATATAAGCGGCATGTATACATTATATATGTATAATAATTATATTAGAAAATTTTAAATGATGGTAAAAAGAGAGTGATATGATATAAAAATTAAAATAATTACCATATGATTTATGCTTTTTCCTATTTATCATTTTTTTAATTAAAAAAATAGGTTCACGTTTGAATTTGCATCAGATAAGTTTTGTACATCTATATATAAAGATTGCCAAAATGATAGGACTCATTGAAGATAGAACGAAGATAATTGCTTATAAAAAATAGCTTCACTTGGTTTTTTTTTAAGGATAAATTATAAATACACCTTTAAACTTTATTTAAAATACGAATTGCTCTTTATAATTTAAAAAATTACAAATACCTTCTTATTATAATTTTTTATTTAACAGAATTAATAAAAAAAAGTAAAATTTCTAACTATTTAGCTATACAATAATAAAATTATCTAAATTATTAATTGAAATAAAATTTTAACATTATTAAAAACTATTAATTAATTTAATGATTTATTAATGAAAGGCCCTATTTGTTATGTTTAGGAGGCATAATGTAATTTCTAGAACCACAGGGAATAATTTATAATTCAAGTAAATCTCAGGGGGTGTGTTTATAATTTACGTTTTTTTTTTTATTTATAATATACTCTTCGTTTCGGCTCAAAAAAATTCACTATATCTGGATCATAATTGACTAAAATATTTTATCTTATGATTAATTATAGAACAACATTCACTATTTCTCCTTATTTATTCTTGATTTCATCATATCTATCTATACTTACTATATATTAAGCAAAAGGGGGTTCATAACCCCAAGGCCTATGGGAGTTCCAATCTCCTAATCTTAATTTTCTAATTTTTTGATTTAAAAAAAAAAACTCAACATTTATTGACTTCCCCCAATCTAATCTTAGCATTTATTGACTTCTCCCAACCCACAATCTCTTTTAACTTCTCTCATAATTATTGCAACACCCTTTTCAATTTCTCCCATATACTATGGTTATATACAACAAAAAAAAAAAAAAAAGAAGATAAGAATTTAGCTATAGACCTCAAAAAGATATAACATTTAAATTTGAATTATGATTTAATAATATAATTATGTATTTTTTTTATGTATATCTATCAAAATTTTAAATCACTTAATGGGACAAATTAATCAATTTTCCAAAATTATTGATTTTTAATTTACAAAATAGATTTAAAAAAACTATTGATAGATTTATTTATTTAATAACAAAAATTATTTCATAATTTCTTCCAACCCAACCTCAGCATTTATTGACTTCTCCCAATCTACAATCCCTTTTGACTTAAGCAAAAAGGGGTTTTTAACCCCCAAGGCTTATGGGAGCTTCAATATCCCAGTCTAAATTTTTTAACTTTTTTATTTAAAAAAAAAATTCAGCATTTATTAATTTGGTCAAAATCTTCTGATCAACATTTAAAATCCCCTCATACAAATAATTATAGATACAATTCGTGTATAATTACTGCAGTACTATTTTTAACTTCCCTCATACACTATGGTTAATGATAAGAAAAAAATTCTTAAAAAACATAATTTATATATTAAAAAAATCTAAAACAAATATAAATATCTATAATTATCTCGTCCATAGCACGAGTAATAGGCTAGTTAAATAAATAAGTAAATAAATAACAAGTATAATTATAAAAACAAATTGCTTTTTTTTTTTTTTTTTTTGGTGGACATTTATATATAAGTCCTAATTTATGAACTTATACTCCATTAAATCTTAACTAAGATTTTTTAAATCTTCAAGTTCCATTAAATTTTTAATAGTCGGAATTGTCTTTCAAACAATGATTGTTCATCATTTATGATTATTTATAAAATAACATAATGATTTGACATTTATTTTGATTTTCAAAACTTTAAAACATCAAATTTCAAATTGAAAAAACCAAAAAAAAATTAGTTTTTTTTTTTTTTTGAAAAAATAGAAAAACTAAATTATTTTTGGGGCATTTGCACACAAGTCTGATTTATGAACTTATACTTCATAAAGTCTTAACTAAGAATTTTTAGACCATCAAGTCCCATTAAATTTTTAATAATTAGAATTGCTCTTCAAATAATGATTCTTCATCATTTATGATTTTCTATAAAGGAACATGATAATTTGACATTTTTTTTGATTTTCAAAAATTTAGGACATCAACTTTCAAATTGAAAAAAACTAAAAAAAAATTATGTGCAAAAAAAAAAAAAAAACTAATTTTTTTTATAAAAAAAACTGAATTAATTTTTTGTTTAAAACTGAAAATTTTGTATCTATAAAAGAGCATGATGATGGAATATTGATGTGCAAAACTGCAAAAAAAAAAAAAAAAAAAAAAAAAAAAAAAAAAAAAAAAACACTTTAAAAATAAAAAACTGATAATGTTCTCAGTTTTAAAATTGAAAAAAACTGTTAATATTCTCGATTTTATTGGATAGTTAAATCAAATTAATAAATAGAAAGATAAAAACGTTTAATCTCACACTCTGTTTTTTTCATCAGTTAGTGAAAAAATTATCTTGAATATTGCTATGCAAAATTAATAATGTTTGTAATTTTAAAAATTAAGAAAAACTGATAATATTCTTAGTTTTACTAAATAGGACTTATTGGTTCAAAAACTCTTAAATATGACCTAAATTACCATAATATTTGTAAATAGGACTTTAGTTAATTAATTAATTAATTATTATTATTATTATTATTTTTAAGCTTGTAAGTTAGATTCTCCTCCATGT
The DNA here is from genome assembly GCA_025200525.1 of Camellia lanceoleosa. Lineage (NCBI taxonomy): Eukaryota > Viridiplantae > Streptophyta > Magnoliopsida > Ericales > Theaceae > Camellia > Camellia lanceoleosa. The sequence continues at coordinate 620,757 of JANUSC010000049.1, read as the reverse complement.
TAACATGAATTGTAATGTAATCATGATCCAAACACACTACATAGATTAAATTACAAATTCCTATTCAATAAAAAGTGTTGTCAGCATTCAACAATTGATGATTAGACTCACATTTGAAAACGAAATTTTGACTATTATTAGATGAAATGCCTTATTTATTTTTAGTCTTATTTCGATACATAAAGAAAACTATTACACGGAGATAGGGTTAATAAGCACTAAGATGATGATATCTTTGGTTCGACCTTTCGAATTAGTGTAACCATCACCATGTCCATAAATGACTTCCATCATACGTGAGAGGTTGAGAGTTGGTAATAGTAGAGGCAGAGGAAAGAGCCTATTAGGGTTTTGGAGTTCTTCATTGATGTCTTTCCAAGCAATGTCCACAATTTCTCTTATTTTCCCACATGCTTCTTCCTCGGACATACCGTGTTCCCTCATGTAGCATTGCACACCCGAAGGTGCATCCCCTCTCTCTTGCTCAACCTTCAAAATTTAGAGAAAAAATCGTTAGATTTCGACAAGCCAAACACACTATTAGGGTTGACAATATTTGGGTCAAAAGAAATATTGTCGTATTGTATTTTGCTAAGGATCTTTTGTCCAAATCTCTTATGCCCTCTTGTTTTTTCTCTACCACATGACAAGGTTAGAGAGATCAATTGTATGATACAAAGATGACTTAAGACAGACAATGTAAAAAGATATTGACAGAAGATCTGAGTTCATATTTGAGTTAGACATTAAGAAACGTAACTGCATCACTTGTAGCATAATAGTATTGAGAATAAAAACAGATACATATTGGAAATTGGGTATCATGGTAGTAAAATTTTTAAAATCATTTGGAAAAATTAAATTTATAACAGTCGAACTAGTTATATAGATTATGAATATAGGTGATATTTAAAATCATTATTTGACCTCAATATATTGTGAGGTACCTTATGAGTTTGGATGTCATCAACTAGCCTAGCAATTAGTGCACAAGACTTCACAATTTTGGGAACATTAAGCACCCAATCAAAGGCTTCCTTAGTTGCAATCTTTCCAATGCCAACAAGGGATTGAACAGCCAGCATAGGATAACCACTGCTCATCAGAGAAATGCTCAAGTACTCCTCAAATGTAGGCATATACTTGGTGTTAAACCAGTTTGCTTCCACAAAGTAGGCTCTAACTAGACCTTTCATCTGAAGAAAACCACACAAATGTAAGTATTAGACAGCTATTATGCTGAAAAACTAAGTTAGAGATAGTCTTGTTTGGATGAAAGAAAATTTTAATTACTTACTGCTTCTTTTGCATAGTATATGTGGTAGGATCTCCCCTCGTGGGTTGTTATCTTGTCCTCCATTTCCTTCATGACATCTGAGAGTGCCTCGAAGCAAACTTGCATGTATTCAGGTAAATCACTGATAGCTGCTTCTTCCCACCTATGAAATTAGTGATGTCATGTTTTTAATCAGAAGAAGACGTATCAATATCAATCACGGTGTAACGGTATCAGAAGTATCAAGTGATATATATAAAAATCTAGTGTCGTGGGTGTGAATTTTAAAGCCACCAGTTGCAAGCAATTGAACCGGGTGTAGTGATCAACTGTGAACTAGCCATGTTGGTTGTAAATTAGCTCATGATTAAGCTGCTATGAACTGATACTTATCGAGAAGTGACCAGTACAAATGTAATTTTTATTGGGACTAATATACAAGTTTACAAGTATCATGGATTAAAATTACACACATACCTTTCTATTGCATCTGTAAATAACTGAAGTTCTTCAGGGGTACCATACACATCATAAATGTCATCTAAGACAGAAGCTAATGCTATTATTTTAGTCATAAAGCTTCTAACAATAGAGTACTTGGGCTCAAAATAAACCCCTAATATCCAGAAGTAGCACTCCACCAATCTATCCCTTGCGAAAGGTAACTTTGTTGCAATCTCTTTCTCTTTCCACCACCTGAAAAATTAGATTATCAACAAAAGATAAAAAAATTAAACAAAAATTACATTGAAATTTCCATAAAGAAAATGTGAAGATTTAATGACGTGTCTTTAAAGTAGTCAATGGTCTAATTTTAAAAGAGAAATGCTACATACTACTAATTTATCATCACTAACTCCACCACTAGTGAGGTGTCAATTAAAAAAAAATAACAAAAAACAAAAACCAAGGCACAAAACACATGTGGCAGTGGGTGAGACCCACTGCCACATCATTAGAGTCACCACTAATTAGTGGTCTAAAGCATTTTTGATTTTAAAAATATATTTCCGGTTTATTTTTTAAATATAAATATAATTACATTATGTGATTATGATTGTCATATCAATTTAATTTATTTCATAAATGATCTATACACAAAGACGAATAAAATAAAAAGATCAAAATAAGAATTGTGATGGCTCACAGGCCACCACTAGACTGATCTAATCCAGATAATAGATTGTAAACAAACCAAGCTGTATAAGATAACAATATCTAATTAATAAATAAAGTCACCTTGTGATTTCACTTATTTCTCTCTGGTGCAACCTTTGTAAAAGATTGAAATCCAGCTTTGCTAGCTCCAACAAAACAGAATTTCTTTCTAAATCAGCTTGGTAGACATTGATGTAGTGCCTGGCCTCTAATCTGGGCATTCCTTTGTGGAGAGGTACTTCTAGCGAGTGTGTAACTTGCTCAGAGAGAGGAGAGTTTAGATGGGCTAACATAGACCTCAAGTGCTTGCTTGTAAATTTCAATGCTTCTTCCAATATATCTTCCCCTTGAACCCTTAAATGTGATGCCTCATATAAGCATAGCAAAGCTCTTGCATTTTCTTTCAGCACTGACTTGAACTCACCTTTCTCATCTGTGAACTTTTTAAATGAATCTAGTGGGGGATAAAAAAAAAAAACACATAAGAAACATGATAGCTTGGTGAGCTACAAGAGTTTGTGGTGTTTGGAAACTTACCAGAAGAAACATGATAGCCTCGTTGCCTAAAAAGTCTGAAACAGAGAGCAAACATATAGAGATCATCATCACCACCACCACCACCACCATAGTTGATTTGAGTGCTGTAAATTGGTTGGAGTGCTTGCTCAATCTCAGACTCAAAATCATATGACAAGCCAAGGCGTTGGAGTGAATCGATAAGGATCAATGTTTCTTTCAAAGGTTCAGTTCTTGCATCACTTAGCATCCCTCTCACCTCATCCTTAAGTTCCTTCACTCTCCCTTCTTCCTTCTGATTTGGTTCCTGCATAATTTTGAAAGTAAGTAATGAGTTACAAACAAAAATAAATAAATAATATATATATATAGTATGATATATAATAAAATATATTTATGCTAAATATTAAGTGTGTACTCAATCTTTTCCCTAACAAATATACATTAAAATGTATTAATTAGGTGCTGTTGTTTTTGTTTGTATATATATAATATGATATGTTGAGTCATGGATCTATCAATTTTTATTTTTTATTTTTTTATTTAAAAAAAAAAACCATCAATTAATATTATAATATAAATAATAAAGTTACTTATGTTTCTAACAATTTAAAATTTTAAATGAATTAGTTAACAGTTTAATATAATATTAGGCAATAACAATTTAAGTTTTTAGATGAATGAGTGGTTAATAATTTAATACATATTTATTTATAAAGAGTCACTATCATGTCATCTTGTATAAAATTTTAGAAAAATATAATATTTTCCTTTGGGAATTAATAAAAAACAATAGTGAATATTTTATTAATATTTTACTTTGTTTCTTTTTTATAAGATAAAAGACACATAATATTTTTATAGTAGTTGAGATCTTTCAATATTTTCATAAAGAAAATTCGACACAGAAAAATTGCCCCCCGACATGGACAAAATTTCTCTGATTTCACAAAGAAATTTCAAAATTTCTTTTGTATGATCATTGAAGTACCTTAGCTAATAAAAAAAATATATTGGACTTTTCCTACTACCCAAAATTAGAGAGATGTTTTACTAATTTTTCCTAAATAAAATTTGGGAAAGATCGGCAATGTGGAGTATGAATCTCTAATAAATATTAGATGTCACATTTTAAAAAATTAATTTTTTTTTTTCATAGCAGAACAAATCTTATTATTTTTGCACTTCATTTTTTTGGTTGAAAAGTTTTTTTAAAATTTTTTTTGATATTTGGTACAATAAAAAACAAAAGTTAACGGAAAATATTTTTCATTATTAATAAAAATAAGCCTATTTAGACAAAAAATATTTTTAACTTTTAAAAGGTAAAAAATAATTTTCGGACTAAAATGTTACCAATGTCATCACACTACTAGCACCACTCTCATCTCCACACCACACCTACCATCACCATCACCATCACCATCACCACGGCCACCACCACTATCACCGTCGCTATCACCGCCGCCATCGCCCACCATGCCACCACTTCCACCTCCATATTCGTTCCATCACTACCACCACCAAACACAAAAAAATATTTTCTCTCAAAAATATTTTTTACCTTAATAAATAGAACATTAGTGAAGAATGCTCCTCAATCAAGTTTGTCAGTAATTTATTTATTTATTATTTTTTTGAGCTTTATATATTAGAGGGTTGTTTGGCTAGTACAAAAAAGTGCAATTTTTTTTTTTAATATCTTTTTTGAATCATATTATCTCTTTATTTTTCTTTATATCTTTTTATAAAAAAAATTAAAAATATAATATTTATTTAGCATTTTCCAAACAACCGTTATATCGACGAGTTTGTTTTCCAAAAAGGTTGGAGTTGAATGAAAATATTGTCCAATGGAAAAGTCGGTTGAATGGAAAGTACGTTGAATTAAACCCTAGTGAAGTCCAACATGTGAATTACACTATACGTTGCACGCATGGCAAATCGTATTTTTAAAAAAAAATTAAAAATCGATAATAAAAAAAAGTTAAAAACGTCTCTCTTTCACTTCTAGATAATAATTTTTTTTTAATTATTTAAATTATACCAAACATTCTTAAAAAAAAATAATTAAAAAAAAAAAAAAAAAAGAAGAAGAAGAAGAAGCACATGAATGCATGGCAAATTGTATTTTTTTTAAAAAAAATTAAAAATCAATAATAAAAAAAAGGTTAAAACGTCTCTCTTTCATTTCTAGATAATTAATTTTTTTGAATTATTTTTATTTATACCAAACATTTTGAAAAAAAGCACATGTTTTCCAAAATAATTTTTTGAAAAAATTATTAAAAAAACTCCCAAGATTTAACTCTTCTAACAAATTAAACTTTAAATTTTTAATATTTTCAAATAAAATCATAAAATTTTAAATTTGTAGCATGTGAAGCCATCGTCTATCTCCCTTATAAGGTAAAAAAAATAATAAAAAAAAAAATTCCGTCATCTCACACTACAACATATAAGAGTTTTAGATACTTAATTTTTTAGCCTGTAAAAGTGAAAATTTTATTACAAAAGACATTTAGGGATTAATTTCTATTGTCGTAAGAATAGTCACTAAAAGGTCGTCCCGAAAAGTAAAAAATAAGACTTTTAGCGACAAAATTTTTAAAATGTCACTAATAAATAGACTTTTTGAAACAAAATAATTTGGTTTCAAAATGGTTTATTTTTTTAGACAAAAAAAATTGGTCCAAAAATGATAATAATTTATTACTAATGTCCAATTTTTGTTGCTAAAAATATAATGATGACATTTTTCTCAATAAAAATATTTGGCTCCTAAAAAATAACTTTGTCCCTAAATTTTGATCTCTAAATTCTTAATTTTTTGTAGTGTCATTTGCATTTCTAATTTCATGTCAATCCGAAATTTTAATTGTGAAATGCTTGAGAGCACTAAATAGGGAGCTCTAATGAGTTGGGCCCCCCAATGATTTGATGGTTGTCTCTGTTGTTTTTTTTTTTTTTTTTTTCTTTTGCATTTCCAGCTCATCAGAGCTTGTTTTTAGAGCTCTCAATTAGGTCTCATTTTATCACCACCAATGGTCGGTCTGATAGTTCAGGCTTAGAATCTAGAGGTGTGCTCCCTCCGTAACTTTAGGTCCAAAACTTTTGGGCTCAAATAACAAATGACCAAACTAAAACTAAACTTAAAAGTATAGAGATTAAATTATTCAATTTAAAATAATAAGAATTAAAATAAATTTGAGTCAAATTAAAAGAGTTAAAAGTGTAGTTTACCATAGGAGAAAATAGCAGCAAAAAATGAGGGAAAAATAAAAATTGATTAAGCAATTAAAAGAGCATTTTGTTACACAACCCACATAAAATTAAGTAGGTGTTTTCAGATGAAATAATAATAATAATAATAAAATTAATAATAATAATAATTTTTATTATTATTATTATTAATTTTATTATTATTATTATTATTATTATTATTATTATTATTATTATTATTATGTGTAAAAATAGCCTTTATACCACATAGAAATAAATGAAATTTGTCAAAATATATATATTTATATGAATGGGCTTACAGTGTTGTGAGGATTGTAATTGAGGAAGTGATCCCCCCAAATGCTAGGATGGTAACCTGCTGATCGTCGAATCACATCCTGTTTGGCAGTATTGGTAGCCATGATCTCAGTGGAGAGAGAAAGGGAGCAAAGATAATATCAAATTTTATTATGAGAAAATGAAGATGGTGGTTGTGGTGTACTGTAGAGCTATTTATAGGCAAGTGAAAAAGAAGCAGCCTTCATACGGCATTACATGAAAGCAAAATGATTTTGGGGTTATTGGATATCATTTTTCCCATGTGAAGGGGAGACAAACATATTGCCTGTAAAATTAAAAGTGATTGGTAGATGTGATGTGATTTGTGTAATTTAAATAAGTAAAAATAAAATAAAAAATTTATTTTATATATATATATTTTTTTTGATCAACAAAAAAGAAACCCTTCATTAATGAAAGAAAGACATTAGTATAAGAGTATTATTTGCTTAGGTTCAAGTCTCACTCTCTTTTTTATCCACTTTATTTTATTTTGGATAGAGAATTGAACGCTTGTCATAAGGAGGGAAAAAGTATTAATATCACGGAACCTGTTTACTTAATATAATAGTATGAATATACATATATATATATATATAGACAAGCTCTGGCCAGTAGACCACTCGGTTGTCCGGATAAATAGTTTCTGTGTTTGGTTCTGTATTTAGTATTCTATGTGCGTAGCATTATTATTGGCTAGTCAAGTAAGACTTAAAAGTGAAGAGTTTATATATATATATATATATTTATTCTTGAAATGGTTAACTGAAGATGAAAAAAAAAATCAACAAAAAAAGGCCAAAAAATAATTTCCAAGCCCAACCTAAAGTCATTTATAATTTATAATTTTATTTTATTTTAAGAAATTTATTAAATTATTTGATGCAACTTTTGTTCACAATTTATGAATCAAAAATAATTTTAAAAGACTATGTAGAAGTTAAGAAATGAATACTTTTAATTCCAATTTATTGATTATCAATTTTTAATTTGTAAGAATAATGCATATTGTGTTAATAATTTTATATTACTAGATTTACATATATTAATGTAAATAACAGCTATTATTAGTATCAATTTGAGGAAGATTAGTTCGTTGGAAGTTTGAATTTTTGAAAAAGTCAAATATTCCTAAGATAAAATAAATAGCAAAGTCAACATTTTCAAAGGTGTTAATTGAGAAAAATTACAGTATGCTTTGATTGACTTAATGAATAAACTCTAATGTAATAATATATAAAGTGGATAATTGGAAATAACATATCTTCTAAAAAGTGAAGAGAAATCACTCCATTCCTTATTATTTTTTCTATTATTCTCTAATTTTATTTCTTATCAATGGAGCATGAAGCTTTAAAATGACACATTTTACATATATAAAATAGTATAGAAGGTGTTAAAATGTTTACAAAGACACACAAATAAGCTTATGTAAAATATTTAAAGGGGCATTTATATACAAGTCCCATTTTGTGAACTTATAATCCATTAAGTCCTACATAAAATTATTTGCTCCTTCAAGTCCCATTAATTTTTAATAGACTAATTTACTCTTCCAAGACCTCCTCTATAGCTGCCAAACATCCATTGCTGTACTTTATTCCCTCTCTTTCTCTCTCTCTCTCTCTCTCTCTTAGCCGAGAACATGTCGGTTCTACAAACTATATTGCCTGAACAACTCGGCCAGTTCATCAGAAATATGCAGGAGCACCACCACTAACAGACAACACAACAAGTTGGTGTTGGACCGACATGGCTTAACAGCGTGATTCTCCGACAGCAGAACCAGTACATTGACAGTAATTTCCTCAATTTACACACCAACTTCGATTTGACGATCACGTCGCAACAGCAGCAGTAAGGGTCGAATCAGTGGCTCTCGAGATCAATTCTTCAGTGCAACGAAGTACAGGTCTCGAATGATTCGATGATGGCTACGTCCTCCGCCGTTTACGCGTGAGGTTGAGGTTTTTGTTGATCTGCCTCTAAACAGATCTACCTCTCTCCATCGCCGCTGATCTGTCTCGTCACCACCGTCGAGTTGGTCGTGTTCAATGGCCATTAGTGATAGACAAAGCTGCTGTGAAGCTCGACATCTCGAACCAGATCTAGAACTAAATTAGGAGATTTCCAGATCTGGAAAGTGTAAAAGGAGGAAGAGAACGTAAATGTAAGAAAGAGAGTAGATTGATAATATTCTTAATTTTAATCATAAAAGAAATTGAGAAATTTCTTAAAACTGATAATATTCTCAATTAATACTAGAAGCACCACGCCAAAAGCATCAAAAAAATTGAAAAATTTCTTAGTTTTGATAATTACATACTGAAATCATTCTCTGTTTTGAAAATTGAGAACATTCTCAGTTTTGAGATTAAAGGGCAAAATGTCTTTTTACCTATAAATGGGACTTATTGGTTCAAAAACTTTTTGACAGGACCTAAACTACCACCAAATATGTAGACAGGACTTTTTGGTAATTAATCCATATTTAAATTTAGATGTCAAAATTTTTTCTCATAAAATGGAGGAATCACACCCTCAATTTTCAAGCTCAAATTTCAAGTTGTACCCGCTAAGCCAACCCCAAGGTTTATAAGTTTATGTTGTAGAATATGCGATTATGATTTTTGCAATATTTTTTGTGTATGAGTGTGTTAAATGAACTTTGAATAAATTTGTAATTAAAAGCTAGATAAAAACATGTATTATTTATTTATTTCCCTCACACTCTCTCAATACAAAATAAACAATAAAAAATAAAAAATAAAAACAAAGACACCACTCTACCAAAGTATGTAAGAAGAAAATTTTGTGTGATGTAAATGTATAGAAATAATAAATCATACAAAAATTTTTTCCCTTTTTAACTTACTAGCTTGTCATTGTATATTACTATAATAGATTTGGTATCAAAAATTTATTTCTCAATTAGTTAAAAAAAGAATTATAGAATTTATTAATTTATATAATAATATTTTTGAACTCTACTAAAGCCGACGTCATATATTTCCCTATCAGATTATGGACCATGATGTGTCCCAAAAACAAAATAAAAAAATAACAACTAGTTGTATGAGCTAATATCCCAAGAAAATTAATTAATTAATTAAAATTTGTGTTAAAAAATAAGATATAAAAAAAGGTCATATTGCTATTCAAAGGGTTTGGCGTGTGCAACAGTAGCCTATTTTGACAATTGAATTAAAAGTTAATTTTCTTAGTTTTTAAAATTTTTTTGGGTTTTTAATTTTATATATATATATTTTTTTTTTAAATTAAAAAAAAATTAAATTAGTGAGGTAGAGTCATGTGATGTGAGCCATTTTTTGTCTTCATACACCGCCACACATGGTTTAGTGGACACCTAATCTCTAAATTTCATCATATGTATGGAGAATTTATTTAATAATTTTAAAACATTATGTAGTCATATTTCAAATTAATCACTAATTATTTAATTTCTATGTTATTCTTTTATCTCCAACATAAATCGTAGGTTCTTATCTCTCTCTATTAATCAAAACCTTAAAGAGTATCACATGTCCATACTTCGAAAATACTGAATTATCACCCAATGTATGGACACCTTTCTTTGACACCAACATCTAATTATAAAGTAGTTTTAAAATTTTGTCTGATATTACTTGCGTGTTATTTTAAATAAAAAAAATTAAAAATTATGAAAATTTATTTTGAAAATTATTATGAAAATAAGGTGAATGGTGTAGATTTACGGTTAGTGAAATATAGGTTACAAGTTCAAATGATTTTGATCTATTTTAAATATTTTTCTCAATAATTTTTCTGATTATATAATATTATTGTTTAAATAAATCAAGTAAGAGAAAAACTTAGGAGTAAAATATACTGACTCGCATTTATTAAGTAATTGAGAAATAATAAATAACTCACTTATATGTGTTACAACTTTCTAATAAAAATTACGACTTTCTAACAAAAAAATACTACATAAATAATAACACATGATATTTGAAAAAGATGGTAAAAAGTATGTATGTAACATCCGACCCGTAAAAAAAAATCTAGCCCCGAACTGCCCACACCTATTTAGACAGTTTCGCAGATTCATTAGGGTCAGATGTCGATTAGAATTTTCTTGTTTTGCGGGTTGCAGGTGTGTCACGGCGTTTACTCTCACCCGCATTCAATCGCCCGCATCTCTATACATTTTTTTTTTTTTTTAAATTCCTCTAGTTACTCTTTTTATTTGGTTATGATCATCCTTTTGCAATTGTTTGTTTATTTTGTTTTTCTCCTATTTTATTTATCTTTAAACTTTTTATTTTCCTTCAATCTTCTTCTTAGGCCGATTTGTATTATATTCTATTAATCTTGCATTTGAAAAAAAATAATAATAAAAAAAAATGAGAATTATTGAATTCAATTGATGCTGTAGTTTTGATAATGTTGCCCATAGTGTGTTTTGTTATGTTTGGTAGGTATAGTATTTATTACATACAGTACTCTACCAAGGAGATGAATAGATGAAAAAGAAGAAGAATCACCGACACTACACATGGGACGTAAAGATGGATTGTTAGGAAAATGGGAAGAAATTAAGAAAATGACGAAAATGGTCCAGAAAGAATATTTAAAAAATGACCAAAAAAAAAAAGTTCAAAAATAAATTTTTAAAGAAAAAAATTTAATTTGTAAATTGCCCGCATATCCGCGAATCCTATCTACACACATAACAATTCGTATTGTGGACAGTTGTGAGTTTAATTTTTCCCAAACTACAAATTTGCGGGCGGATTCAAACTACAAATTGAATCGTCAAAATCGATTTGTGACCACCCCTAATATCTAGAATGGCCTGGCAAGATATTTGTTTGCTCAAAATATCATAGTTATCAAAAAACTTTGTTGGGGGATTATATTTATACTCAAAAAATTATTAAATACTTCTAATTTTTTAATACACTTTATTCAATTATTTAAGATTTTCTGTTATTTTCAATACACTTTATAAATTTTCTCAAATTATCCTTTAAGATATACCAAAATAAGAATAAAGTCACCATGTTCGAACTCACAATGCCAAATAATATTGTTTGATTTGGATACTGTACTGTGGATGTCGCTACTAGTTGGTCTAATTTAAAGGTAGCCAACAACATTGAAATTGGGGACATTGATGTTGTCGTTTGCATACCAAAATATTATATTTAAAACCAAATAATAATTACTATTCCGAAGTATAGTGGTTAAGATTGGGTGTCGATCCTCAGGATTAATCAAGTTGTGTTAATACAAAAAATAATAATTAAAGTAATTAATAAAACATAGATTTTGAAAGTATTAAAATTAAGACTAATTAAGATAATAAAACATAAAATAAATAAAATAAAATAAGAAATATCACAGGGTTTTGAATCTACCACTACCCTTATTGTCCGGGGTTATTGTATTAGTTTTTAGAAAATTATTAATTTGGATAAAATGATGTAAATTGATCAGAAATACATTGTCAAGAGAATTTGTATATTAAAACCAGAAAGTCATGAATCATCTTCGCTTAGGGTTGGTTTGGGGTGTCCTAAAAAAGTGCACTTTTTGTCTTTTTACGAAAAGATGTGCAAAAAAGTAGAGAGGTGATGTGATGGAAAAAAGATAAAAAGATAAAAAGATGGATTATATAGATTACCCCAAACAAGACCTTAGTACGAATTGTCACCACTAAATTAAATTAAACCATGGTTGATGAACGACCCATCTTACTAGGCATGACTCGTCTAATAATTTTAATACACAGTAGGGAAAACAATTGTATAATATGATTTGAATAAAACATTTATTACTTAAAAAGATCCTAAAGTTATACAATTTATCTAAATCAAATCAAAGCCAAAAATACTAAATACAATTCACCCCTATTACTTGGTCAAAATTTCATCTCCACCCTAAGATAAGAATATTAATTCATAACACTTACATAACTACCACACTAATATATATAAATTACACTCTCCCACTTTCATTTCTTTCTCTTCCTTTGGGTCGAAGCCTCTACTTCCTTCTCTTTTTTCTTTTCTTCTCTTCTTCTTCTTTTATAACCTTCAACCCGCAAAAGAAAATAAAAGTAAATATTTTATTATATATATATAATATATATGTATAATTTGAATAATTGAGGGGTGTGGGAGGCGTGACTGCCTCCTTTTCTCTTTCTTTCTTTTCATGTTTTTCTTTCTATTTTTTTTTTTCCTTTATTTCTTTTCTTGACTTTCGTTGCTCTTCTCTTTCTTTCTCTTTCTTTTTTTATTTTATAATAAATATAATTTAATATATAAAATATTTAAAATATATTATTTGCACTAATTTATGTATACATATTAAAATATCTACAAATATAAAAAATTATATAAAATTATAAATAATATAAATTAATAGACTAATAAAATATATTCTAAGGGACTAAATGTATAATATTTAAGGCTCTAATCAGACATATACGAGTACAAAATAATCTTCTCGTATAATTCTGTTGATCAAGTTTGCACTCCTCCAAACGTCGTCGCTTAGCCACCTGAAAACACAAACGTGAGCTAACCGGCATGTGTATGCTGGAAACTCCTCCGATGCCTAAGTCAGCAACTAGACAATAAACAATAAGCTCTGTGTATTCTAGAGTAAGAATTGGGATACCTGTACATAGGTCCTGCTATGAGTTTTTATAGATTCTGCCTGGTACAATTCTAGCAGGATTCCAACTCTCCTTATAAGAGTCCTCCTAGGAATCACACTCTCAATGAAAAGTGTCTATCTTGATAACACTCTACTCACTACCAACCAAGTGAGATGGTTTGCACAATCCTAGTAGGACTATACTCTCCTTAGCAGAGTCCTCCTAGGAATTACATTCCCAATGATAATCTGACAACACTTTACTCACTACTAACTAAGTGAGATGGTTATCACCTTGTTTGGCTCCCTGAGCCTAGCCGAGCTACCAAGCGCAAATACCCTGATCGGGACACACGATCACCAATTGCTTTGAATCCTCTTGCCGGACTACCTCTAGCTCGGTTTCCTATATGTGGCCGACATAGCACTTTAGCTAGCCCACTGACCGCAACTGGAGCTCACTGACCGGCCTATCAACCATTGTTCCCACACCAAGCTATCTTGAGCTCGTAACTTGGCCCACAACACGACCCAATATTCAGAAACAATGCTTCCTAGCTCGGCCCAATTTGGCTATACAAATTACCCTTTTAATTGCCCCTTAATTCCATCTGCGAAACATGATTGGGATTACTTTCCTCTAGCCGAGCTAATTAAACACTCAACTCTACCAAACTAGAGAAGTTGTTCGGTCTCACAACTCGTTCAGTCCCAACAAGTCTTGTCAGTTGCTCAGCACGTCTGTAATAACCCCGACCTCCGATTAATGCTAAAACATGGTTAATTATGCCTAACAATAATTTAGAAGGAATCTGGGATTAATTTGCGTATGTATTGCATTAATTCTGTGTTTCTATCTATTTGCCATAAACTGATCTGTTCATGTTTAAACTTTGAACTGCGAATTGAAAGCCTTATCGGCGCCCGATTTCGAAAATGATTAGTGCTTCTTGTTAATTAGAATTTATGAGATTTTATGGCATGTTTAATTAAAATTTGATTTGGTATGGTTAAATTAGATTAATTAATGTTAAATTACATTAGTTTGGCTTTATTACCATTATGCCACTAGGTGGGCTTTGCTAGATTAAATGTTTAGTCTTGAATTACACTTAGAAGCATAACATCTCCTTAGCCATTTCTTGGAGTCAAAATGTGAGCAAGAGAGCTAGAGAGAGAAGAAGTTTGATTTCAACAAAATTCCTTGGAGAATTGGAAGAATTGATGAGTAGTATGCATATTTGAGCTTCTAGGCTTGGAATTGAAGACTTAAGGTCGGAGAATTACCTTCTTGATTGTGAATTCAAGTCATTTCTTGCATGATTCATGTGACATTAGTAATCTAAGACAAGAATTAGATGTAACATGTTGAATTAAACCTTAAATCATGCATGCATGTCTATATCATAACAATATGAAGTGTTTTCATGAAAATTCTTGCATGCAAGACCATATTCTAATTATAGTACATGAGTTCATCATGATTTTGAGTTTAATCTTGCATTTGGTTACATTTTTAGAGTATTGAATTCAAGTGAGCGCTTGCATGTTTTGTTCTTTAATATTTCTTGGAAGTTAGTTTGCAATTGTGTTTAATTGACTCACCATTGGGCTTTGATTTCTCAAATTGATCTTCAAAACATGTTATACTATGAGTTTAAAGTGTTTTTCCAGAAAATGGGCCCAAGAGGTTGAGATTTGGGTAGTTGAATGCTTGGTTTGAGCTTGGGAGGCAAATCTAGAAATTTCAGAATTTGGCTTCCTCGCTCGAGCGAAGGATTCCACGCTCGAGCGAACATCATTTGCTCAGAGCTCCGCTCGAGCGAATAAATGATGGCTCAAGCGTAAATTACAAGCTCTCAGGTTTTTGGTGCACGCAGACGCACGCTCGAGCGATGAGGCCTACGTTCGAGCGAAGGGTGTATCTCATGCTCGAGCGAGCATCGAGCGTACATTGAGCGTAAAATTCCAACAACCAGTACTTTTGCATTTTTACAGACCGTTCGAGTGAAGGAGTCTACGCTCAAGCGACCCCTCTGTTTTGGCAAGCTCGCTCGAGCGAAGAAAGCTACGCTCGAGCGAGACCCCTGTTTTCAGCAAGTTTTGAAAAATGTTTTTCAAGGCATCTTTGCATCCTCATTCCATCCTAGGCATTCCTAGGCCATGTTTTAGACCCCATAATGAGGATAAGAGATTAGAAACACACTAAGAGCCAGCTAAGTAAGTTTTGTACAATTAGAACGTGTATTCCAAGTGTGCATCTGTTATGTATTATGTAGGTCACTGTCACGTACCGTTTGACCAAGTTTGCTCCGTCTGTTTGTTTCAAGACCAACCGTGAGTAATAACTTAGTAAAGTTATGTTCAAACTGTATTTACTTTCTGTGTGATTAAACAAGATATGTTTTCCGAAATGATATATTTTGTACAATGAATGATTGTTCAATTTCTGATATGTATTTCGTGACATCCTTAGCATCATGTGATATCTGTTAGCTGTTACCCGGTATCGGAGGTTCCTTCATGGAACTTATTTCAAGACTGCACGTATCTGCAGGAGGCCCCGCCACGAGCTCACCGTCTCTGCTACATTACCTAGATCCGGAGGTTCTTTTATGGAACTGGTTATTCGTAACCTCACGCGTATGCATTCTATTCTGTTCTGTTCTGTTAATGCTAATGGATGTATCACGTAAATTAATCATAACTTATGATTTCTGTCTGTATATGATCTGGACAAACAAATGAATTTGATACAACTCTGACTTATGATTTCTGAATCTGTACGAACTCATTCATTGAAAACCTTTACTCTGTTATTATTCACTGGGCTTTCGCTCACAGTTTATATTATGTATGTAGGTGAGACGGCACCTGACCAAGGCCAGAGTTGACGATCTTCTGTTCTATTTTGTCAGCCAACTGTTATGCCTCCCGAGGAGGTTCCGCATGAAGCCTAATGCTATGGCTGTTTTTGTATTTCATGCTAGTCTTTGTATATGTTTTGTAAAGACAGCTCTTGGGTTGTACATGTTGTAAATATTGTGTACCTGGACTGGCATGTTTATGCATATATACATATAAGTTTTGAAATGTTCCGTCCCATGTACATTATCACAACTCATTGGACCTTGTTTATTTTGTATAATTGCTTCCGCAGTCCCTTACTATTTGCTAATCTGTTTAGAGGTCTTTGGTAATCCACGGATTACTGGCCGGTTAAGGCGCTAAACCGATAGGGGAGGTTTGGGTCGTGACAACGTCCTTTCACTAATCTGGCATGTTTGATACGACGTCATTCCTAGGATACGTGGCGTGCTCCTATTAGCCCCGTTCTCCTGTTACAGCCATCATGTACCTTCCAAAAATTTGAATAGCCCTGCATTTTTTCCTTCAATGTATATAACTTTCGAGTTCGCAATTGTACAGCGAGTCATTCTTTTTGTGTCTCGCCGAGTAGACTAACTCAGTTTACTAACCCTGCCAACCTTTCTTGGCCAAGATAACCATCTCGGCCCAAGAGTTTAAAAATTTGTTGATCAAACTTGCCAACCTGCTTTTGCCGAGATAACTATTATCCCGGCCAAAGAGTGCAAAAAATTTTGTTGGTCAAACCTGCCAACCTGTTTTGGCCGAGGTAACTGTTATCCCGGTCAAAGAATGCCAAAAATTTGTTGGTCATACCTGCCAACCATCTTTGGCCTAGATCCTTATCTCGGCTAAAGGGTGCAAAAATTTTATTGATCAAACCTGCTAACCTTCTTGAGCCTAGATCCTTTTCTTGGCTGAAGAAAAATCGTCTTGAGCCTAGATCCTTATCTCGGCTGAAGAAAGAAAAGTGTTGGTCAAACCTGCCAACCTCCCTGAGCCTAGATCCTTACCTCGGCTTGAGGAAGAAAAAAGTGTTGGTCAAATCTGCCAACTTTCTTGAGCCTAGATCCTTATCTCAGCTGAAGAATGAAAAAAAATTTGTTGGTCAAACCTGCCAACCTTCCTAAGTCTAGATCCTTATCTTGGCTTGAAAGAAAAAAGTGTTGGTCAAACTTGCCAACCTTCTTGAGCTTAGATCCTTATCTCGGCTTGAGGAAGAAAAAAGTATTGATCAAATCTGCCAACCTTCTTAATTGCCCCCCAGTCAGGCATAGATTTGTTAGAAAGAGTTGGTCAAACCTGCCAACCCACTTTGCTCCCAGTTGGGCAAAGACTTTTGCGCGGTCGGTCCTACTTATCAACCGTGTTAACTCTCGCTAAAGGCTTTTTGTCAGGTATCGTTGTTCTGCCGGACTCTTTCTTGGTGCGCGCCCCATCTTCCTCTACTCGGATGTGAGGGTGCAATCTCTCTATCAAGGCTTCCATAGTAAGAGGTTGCTTCATTGTCATCGAATCCCTCAACTTATGACCCACTTGCAGACTCTGCTTATACTGTGTAATAGCTAGGTTGGTAGGACAGTCGTCTTTCTGGTTGAAGGTCTCTCAATACCTGTTATTGTAAGATTTCAACGTTTCATTCTTGCCCATGTCGATGGAAAGCAGTTGGTCTATCTCTACCGGTGTCTTGGTGTTCGTCTTAAACCTGGTAACAAACGCCTCCACAAGTTGCGCCCATGAAGCTATGCTGCCTTCTGGCAACCTCTCAAACCATGTCAAGCCTAGGTCACCTAGGCTAGAGGGAAATAGGATACATATTAGAGCCTCATTCCATCGATACACAGCTATAACCTGGCGAAAGTGGCGAAAGTATATGTAGAGGTCTGACTTCCCCTCATAGATTGTGAACTTAGGCTGGTTGAAGCCCAAAGGCAGTGGTGCGCTCTTTATTGCCGAAACAAATGGCAAGCTTTGCAACCTTGCCAATGCCTTATCAGTTGGTTCGTAGGCAAGGTGCGGTACTGGCATTCCAACCTCGACACTCCCATGTGTTTTAGGTGCTAGCCGTTATAGAGTCGAGATCCTATGATGGTCATGGGCCAGGATGTCTTTCCTTCTGCACCCTTTTTCTTCTAGAACAGTTCGCAGATCCACCGAACTAGGCATCTTAGTGTGCCGAGAGGTGGTTTGGTGAGTTTGTGAGTGTCGATAACTGCTTCCCTTCGTGTAAGACCTTTTAGTCCTCGTTTTCTCAGACTTGAAGTAACGAGTTCTAAAAGTTGTTAATTGAGTGTCGCCTGTTCTGAGGCTTCTACTTTTAGGATGCGAAGGCATGGCTTGCCTGTCACGATCTCTTGAGTGGCGAGAACGGGTTCTACCTTTATGGATTTCCACTTCTGCCACGCTATTGCCCTTCATCTGGTGTTTTATGGCCTCTATGTCTACTGCCATTTTCCTTATCAATTCATCTTGCTCTCTTACTCGATCCTGTAGAACCTAGGTATCCATCATTCGCCTCTCTCCATCTGGACTTTGAGAGTGACGAGGACTTAAGCTTCGATTTTCTCGCGCGCCCCTACGTCGGTTCCGTTGCTGGGGGTCCAAATCAGCCATCGGTGGAACAAAAGGCAGATCCTCCCGCCTCCTGTCTTCTTTCGAAGTTTGTCTGTCAACAATAGATTGAGGCAAGTCTTCATTATGCGCCATTGAAATCAGTTGAAGAAAAACTCAATCAAAAGGTTTGTGCTTTGTGATCTTTCCCACAAATGGCGCCAATTGTACAAGCACGAAATAATCTTCTCGTATAATCCTGTTGATTAAGTTTGCACTCCTCCAAACGTCATCGCTTAGCCACCTGAAAACACAAATGTGAGCTAACCGGCGGGTGTATATCGGAAACCCCCCCGATGCTTAAGTCAGTAACTCGACAATAGACAATAAGCTCTGTGTATTCTAGAGTAAGAATTGGGATACCTGTACATAGGTCCTGCCATGAGCTTTTATAGATTCTGCCTGGCACAATCCTAGTAAGATTCCAACTATCATTATAAGAGTCCTCCTAGGAATCACACTCCCAATGAAGAGTGTCTATCCTGATAATACTCTACTCACTACCAACCAAGTGAGATGGTTTGCACAATCCTAATAGGACTCTACTCTCCTTAGCAGAGTCCTCCTAGGAATTACATTCCCAAGGATAATGCATATTTTGATAACACTTTACTCACTGCCAACTAAGTGAGATGGTTATCACCTTACTTGGCTCGCTGCGTCTAGCCGAGCTACCTAGTGCAAATAACCTGACCGGGCCGCACGATCACCAATTGCTTTGAATCTTCTCGCCAAGCTACCTCTAGCTTGACTTCCTATATGTGGCCGACATAGCACTTCGGCTCGCCCACTAACCGCAACTGGAGCTCACCGATCGGCCTATCAACCATTGTTCCCACACAGAGCTATCCTGAGCTCGTAACTTGGCCCACAACGTGACCCAATATTCAGAAACAATGCTTCCTAGCTCGGCCCAATTTGGCTATACAAATTACCCTCTCAAGACACATGTTTGTTCAAGTTCTGTTCATGTGACGCATCTATAATTGATAGCTGAATCATTGCCTTTTTTTTTTTTTTTTTGTTAGGAAAAATAATTGTTTAGATTTGAAAGTCTGAATAGTAATGATGTAATTAAAGAGGCTGAATATTTATTTTTATGTAAAAAAAATACACAAAAATTAAGAATTATATTTTGGATATTTATTCGAATACTTACCTTTTCTTTGATGGGTTATTTCAACAGGTTGAATATTCTCAAGTTTGATGTTGCTCAAACTTTTTTTTATTCACAAGGATAAGAAACAATGATATTGATAACAATGGTGACTTTTGGTGGGGTGATTTGGAGATTTGGAATAAGGAAGAAGAAGAATAGAAAACAATTAAAACTTGAAAATGAAGAATACATATATGTGATTATGGTGTATTATGAGAAAAAAATAATATTTTATTTTAATATTTAGTAGGTGTTGTCCTTATTAGTAAATTTATATTAGGATATAAATTTTAAAATTTTAATTGATCGCCCATAATGAATTTTTTGGTGTAAATAGAATCCCTAGCTTTGCTTGAGTTTTGACAAAAATTAAAAAATAAAAAATTAAAAGCTAGTTTGGCCACACAAAAAATAAATAAATTAAATAATATAATTTTGAAATTTTCAAAATTATTTCAGCAAAGAAAAAAATTTAATGAGTATTTTTTTTAAAAAAAATTCACTAAATTCATTTTTGAAATTAAAAAAAAAAAGATTTTGAAAATTCAAAAAGAAAAAGCCTCAATTTAGTAGCATGTTTTCCATATGAGAGCATCTCCAATAGAGCTGCTATTCAACCTGCCAAAGCTAAAATTTGACAAGAATGACAAAAAGAGGGTCTCCAATGGCCTACTATTCTATTTGTCAAAAATAGCAGATGCCATATCTGTTCTCAAATTTGGCAAGTTGAATAGCAGCTGCCAAACTTGCTAGATCAGCAAATATCAACAGATTTTTGGCATCAAATTCAGTTGAAAAAACAGAATTGAAACAGTAGGAAACCCAAAAAATTCATAATCAAACCCAAATATGAGAATGAAAACCAATTTTCAATTTTGTTGCCAAATTAACAAATTTTAGAATAAATTTGACAAACCCAAATTCAGTTTCTCTTTATTATTATTATTATTATTATTAT